>CM062817.1:2030779147-2031213898 GCA_031772625.1 Pinus tabuliformis | reverse complement strand
GCCTAGAAATATTGCACAGTTCTGGGAAGAACTGAGTAACTCTTTGGTTCATGCATTGCGCAATTTCTTAGCACAGTGGGTTCTGCACAATTTCTGGGTTGAGTGGTTGTGGGTTGCCTCTCATGTTTTGTGAAATTTCCCAGCTCAAGGCTAGATGCCATCTACTTTTGTGCACTTCCTGGGACCAAGGCCCACTAGCAGTTAGGACTGTGCAATTCCCAAGAGCAAGACTAGTTTCCCTCAAGAATTACGCAATTCTCTAAGGCAAGCCTGGAACTATCGAAAGACCAAGTCAAGAGATCGACTTGTGGGTTAGAAAAAAAACTAATTAAACACAAGCCAATATTGAAATAATAAATCTCATTCGAACCACAAGTACTTGGATCAATGCGAGATGCGCTATTGTGATTTATAAGGGAGGCTCCAAAACGAAGCATAGGCAAAATTTTGGAGGGTGGTTGTAGCCACTAAAACATTGGTGACACACTGGTAGAACTCCATCTCTCTATATGGACCTTGTCTCATGCAAGGTGAGTCTAACTCTTCTGGAAGTATTGTCTTCAATTATCATAGCTTCTTCACTTATCTTGAGTTAAAGATGTAGTCCCTACCATTCTCTTTATCGGTAGCACACATATCAATCCAAGTCAAACTGATTTTTTTTTATTGGGGATGAGGGGTATATAGATGCACAAGTAAAATAGATTGTCATAGTTTTAGTTTCATCTCTGGTGTTGCTTCGCCGCTAGCAGGTTTGGATAGTACCCCGGCAGAGTCAGTTCAGGAACACAGGCATTTCTCCGCTACCAGTGAGCCTGGACAGTACCCTGACAGAGCTACTTGCTTCACCTCTCTAGGTAGGAATCCTTTCTCTTTTTTCACCCTTTATTTTATTCTAATTTATTTTTTTCATTTTTCATTTTTCATTTTTCAAATAGTTGTGCATAGGCACTTATTTATTTCATGAGGCAGAAGAGGTATCCCAACTTATTGAGAGCAAAAGAGGTTGTCCCTTCAGAGAAGGATATTTATATATGACTCTGACATACTTTTTAAGGTTTCCCCCCTCTCCTTACTTGTTATGAAACCAGCTCACAAAAAGATAGGAAAGATAGATCAACGCCTTAAAAAATAAGCCTCTTCGAGGGGGGCAACCTCCTTTACATTACACAAATGAATAATTCTTTGATGATACAAATGACAAGACCTCCTTTCTGTATATAGGAGTCTAAGAGGTCATAATATAATCAGAGCCGACATAACAATAATAATGTAAGGGCACAATAATAACAATAGTGGGCTTCTATGGGACACAATAATAACAATATGGGGACTACATGGGTACAACAATATAATAAGGGGATTATACTGATAACAATAAGGGGTTACACTAGCAGTATAGGGGCCTAACATTACTCTACCTGACTGAGTTTACAAGGGTTAACTGAATATAGAAAATTGCTTAGAGTAGGCGGTACTAGTTAAGAGTGCAAGCATCGTGATTCCACCATGACTTTCTCTGAAAGGAATGTATTTTCTATCAGGGTATCATCAACTAGAAGGAATTCAAGATTCACATAAAGAGAGAGAATAAATAGATAACCAAGTGTTGATATTTGTACAAGTTCCTATTGGATTTCACTCTGCTTGTCTAAGAAGCCAAACACGGTTTCATGCAGAAACTAACCTATGAGTGCAAAAGCAAACAAGCAAAGGAAAGAAGCAAGACAAAGAAAAACAAAGTAATAAAATCATGAAACAAGAAAGAAAAGAAAACACTACTCCTACTCCTAACCTAAGCATAGCATAGGCCAACTCACGTGAAGTGATACTTCTAATGTAGCCATCGACGCATTGGTTGGCCCATGTAGGTGAAAGCATGATTAAAAAGAAAGTTATGCAAGAAAACCAATAGACAAGACATATAAAACAATGTAAACCAATTCATTTGAAGCTTGAATGCATCCACAGAAAAGAAAAAATTTAAAGCACATGAAAGGCACCCTACGGATGTATCATGGTGTACTATCAAATTGCGCATGGAAGACAAGCATGTACACACCTTCAAACTTGACAAATGAGCAAACATAAAGAAAGAAGAAAACTTTGGTTTCATAACAGTGCTTGCTACGCATGACTCCTACAATGCATGAGTAATATGATCTTGTAATTCTAGTGGAGGATGCGAAAACTATGAAATATATTTATTTTCAGTGTAAACAATAGAGTGATGAGGAGCCTGGAAAGATTTAACAAATTTATGATCCGAAGTGGAACTAACCTCAAGGCTACAAGAACCTGACATAACCATCAACTTAGGCTAAAGTGCGTCAACAGCTTGAGGAGTTTCCACTTCATCAGAAGATGAATCATCAAAGATTTGTGGCTTAGAAATATCAACAATAGGAAAATCATAATCGTGATCAGATGAATGAATGAAAAGATCATGACAACCACAGTTGGACAATTCAAGATGATGGACAATAACATCCTCGTGCTCTGACAAATCGTACAAAGAGGATGATGAAAAATGAGAAATTCCACCCTCTATGTTTTCAAAAAGGTGAGATGAGAGCTTGGGTGGATTAGGGAAGATAGATTTGTACTCTCCACAATCAAATGAAAAATTGGCATCCCACATATTCTGTGAATGATCAGAAATAGAAACATCTAGACATGGATTTTCACAAGATGAGACAAAAATGGAAAAACCTTGGAAGATGTTAGGATAAAGTGGATAAGGTGTGGACAGAGGGAGGTCATCCTTCATCACAGATTCTTGTTCAGAATCCCACACATACTGATAAAAAATGATAGCACAGGTTGGTTGTTCGACACCAACTCCATCTAGTACTTGATCCTTATGAACATCACATGTGAGATCCAAGACATGCGAACAAAACACACCAAAATCTGGAGGATCAAAGGGACCAAAGGATAGAGGCGCGAGAGATAAAACCACATGACAACCATCGAGGTTACAGTCCAAAACTATGTAGAAATCCTGAGTAGGTGGGGTAGGAGGAGATGGTGACAGAGGTGTATTCTCAGCTTCACCCACCTCGACCTGCTGAGCTAGATTTGTTTGATGAGAAGAGGATGGAGGGTCACTTTGGAAAACAACCTTGTCTGTCTCATATTTAGAAGCTCTAACACCGAGGAATGTTGGGAGAGGTTCAAAAGATTCTAACTCATGTGGATTCTGATAAATGTGAACAAGATATTGAAATATTTCCTCCAAAAATTCCCAGTGAACTTCATCTTCAGTAAATTCATAATAGTAGTGAAGAAAATGATCATGAAAATATTGAAGAGATTCATTAGGTGACTTTTGCAATTTTAAAATTGTTTGATTAAGTGATTTACGGTCATAAAGAACAAAATCAAGACATAATTATCTAAACAAGTGATCAAAAGAGTGTATAGAAGTTGTAGACAATGTGTGACACCATTGCTTTGCACACCCTTTGAATGTGAAAGTGAACAACCCACACACAATGTCATCCAAGGGGACATCATGCATGTCACAGAAGCCAACAAACACAACTATGTGCTTGAACAAGGGTGTTTCATTGTCTCCATTGAACTTATATCTGGACAAGTCATATATAATGATCGTCGACACTTCAAAATCAACAGCGTGAGAGAAACATGTCAGGGTTATGATCTCAACAGAAGTCATGAAATACGTGCATAAATTCAAAACAGACTTCAAGGGCTCAGCTTTTCATCTAGCCCTCCTTCTAGTACCATAAATTTTGATGGTTCTTGACCCACCAACATTCAGAGGATCTCCATGATATGAAGTCCCAACTAGACCTAAAACCGTTTGGGGTAGGAGTCCCAGTAGTGGGTGGTAGTGTAATTCCTTGACCATGGTAGCACCCTGAGGTAAGTGTGTGACCCTGCAGAGAGTCAAGTGTGATGCATGAAGGTTCTAACACATGGAGGGGAAAAGGAAGTGCGCCCCTTAGAAGCCTGTAATACTATGCAACTTGAAAGGAACACAAGAGAGAAATGACATCACAACCTAAAATGCAGAATAGTCCACAAATTAACATGATGGGTTTATCCAACAACACACATTCAACACGATTCATTTTTTAACGAGGTTGACACAGGAAAAGAACTGTCCTCATAACAGCCTGTTTCATTTTTTAACGAGGTTGATACAGGAAAAAACTATCCTCACACTCACTGATCATAGCTTCCAACTGGAAGAAAGACATGTCAATGGACACACCTTGATCATGGCTTCCAAGAGGTCTTCATCAGAAGGAAGAATAGTTCTCTGGAAGGAACACATGTCAAGGGACTCCAAAGGGATAATAACATCGTGTTCAAATAATCCCATAGATTTTTCCATGTCAATTACCGGATCTAAATCAAAGGAAGATGAGCAAACAGTGAGAGGCTCACTTACATCGGTAACTGAAAACATGGGACCAGTTGCCACATAATTAACCCGTGGCGGGGTAGATACCACTTGAAAATCAGAAACATTTAGGGGTGTCATATCATTTGTAGTTGAAACAAGACTAGGGAACGAAAGCTGGTCTACAGTCACAATATTGCCATTGTGAGGGAAAGACATCACGCGAAGGAGTGTCGATACGACAGCTTTCATTGCATAAACATAGTCTCACCCAAGGAGTAAATTGAAATCCAAGGGACCTCGAACTACCATAAGATCAATACAGACAGTTTTACCTTCCAAGGTAATAGAAAACTTAGGAAGGATCCCTAAAGGTTCACTAATGGTTCTATTAAAAGCTTTCAGATTCTGCGTAATAGGCGCAAGCTGAGGGGAACCCAAAGCTTTCCAAGAAATTGAGGATAAAATACTAACAGAAGCACCTTCATCTACCTGTGTGCGATGCATGTCCCTACCACCAACCTTGACAATGATTTGGAAAGGGATGGAGGAAGGAAGACGAGGTTCTGTCAATCTATTACAATCAAAGGAAAAGACTTCAGTACTTGGAGCGGGTTCTGTAGAAACAGGTGAAATGCCCCCCGGCATAGAAGAATCTGATGTAACAAGAAGAACCTGAGCGGTATGAAGTTCACTCTCTAAAGGGAAAGTGGGATCAAACGAATGTGAAATTGAATCGACCACTTGATCAACTAACGGATCATCAACCTGAGTGACATGAGTTTCACTCTCCAATGGAAGAGTGTGATCGAATGTACTTGAAATTAGATCAATCACTCCGTCAGTTGACGGTAGGTTGGGAGAAAGTTTACGGTAACCAGTTGGAAATTCTTGCTGTGGAACAAGAAGGTTTTCCAACAATTTTGAGGCTTCATCCATGTGAGGGAAAATGTGAGTTTGATGACTCCCTTTGCATAACTTACAAGGAAACCTAACTTTACCCTTTTTCCCAGGAATCTGACTATCACTGGTTGATGGATCAATGGAAAGTTGATGAGATTTTTCTGACCATACTTCCAAGACCTTTGGAATACCAGGACAATTGATAAGGAAGTGGTCACCCTTACAAAGCCTGCAAGGGTATTTGGGTTTACGATGCATGTTGGAGGTTTCCTCAACACAACTAACACTTACGGCCATAGTTGGTTGGTTGACTTCTTTCTTATCTTGCTTCTTCCTCTTCTTCTTCTTCTTCCCTTTCTTCTTCTTCTTAGCCACCTGGTTACTAGCATCAAGGCTTTTACCAAGCGAAGAGGAAGAAATGGAGGAAGAAAAATTAGGTGAAGAAGGCAAAGGGTCAACAGAAGGTTGGTGATGTTGAGATGGTGAACTCTGTTGAGGTGAAGCATTCGGTTGAGGTGGAACAATTGGAGTATTTGGGGTCAACAAAGTTGAAAATAACCATATCGGTAATCCTATTGTAAATCCAGGTAATGACAAAGTAGCCATATAAGGAGGACCAACATTTCCAAAGAAAGGAAAAGTACTAGGATCCTCGTTAAGAGGGGTTCCTTGGTCGGTAAATTCTGGAACATTTGCCATTATATCCAACTTCAGTGAATTTTATTAACAATTTAAAACTAAAATTAACAATTCACAATTCACACCTAACAATTAAAATTCACAATTCACACCTATGGTCTCTAAAAGTAAAAACCAACAAATTAACACGTGCTATCAAATCTAGGAGTCAAACCACACACAAACAGTAACTTTCCGTACTGAAAACACTAGTTGGTGATGAAATCCAACCTCACAAAATTCAATACAGAAATGGCGGTTGGAACAGTTACCCTAGCAACCTGCTTAATGAATAGACTGGCACAAGTTCCTCCACTTAACCGTCTCGAGTGAAGAGAACCCCCCAGAAAATCCAAGTGAGTCTAGCCGACGTCTGCTCCAGGTACAGTGGGATCTTCCCACCACTGTCACCTCAGGAAGAATCCTAAAGAATATGGCCACTAAGGTTACCAACTGAAACAAATATACCTGGGGGAACATTCTACGATCCGATATGCACGCAAGGGCAGAGTAGCAAGCTCAATCCCCTTGAAGGCTCCTTGACATAATCCAAGGTTTACCAACAAGTGACCCCAGGCTCCTCGACAATGGTTAATCCGAGGTTCACCGTTTTTAATACGTGAATATCTGGCGTCGTTCCCAATGAGGAAGGATTGATTCCCACACTGGTTCGGACACGATCTCGTGCTTCTCCTTTAAGAGGAGCTTTCCCAGAGCATAAATGCAACAATTGGATTTCTTCCTACCACAAGATACAACTACTTGTTTGTTTTTACTGTCTTGGAGAGTTAATTACTCTCCTACTCCAAGACACTAGCCTAAGCTATGTTGGTGTATCAGAGCCCTAGAAATGTAAAAATTACTAGATGAATTTTAATTAAGCGTTGTGTTATTTAGGCTGTTATTACTCAAAGGGGTAAATGGATATGAAACCAATGGTGTTATGACCTGACTCAAAACTAAATGCAATCGAATATGATAATATAATCCTTTCAATTCGATGAATCCTAACTAAAGTAAGGAGAGAGTTTCCATTCACTTCCAACAATGCAAAAAATTGATCACTAAGAGAAAATATAACAAATTCTCTAATGCACTAATTTCATCAAGAAAAACTAATGCAAATCAATTCCAAAATAGTTTTTTTTATTTTTATTTTTGTGTAAATTCAAATCAAAGAAAACTGATCTAAATCTACGATTGATTTTTCAGAATGTAAACTATGCAATTGTAATCTATGCACAATTCACTTGAAAAGTATGCAAATGTAATCTATGCACATTTTTCATTAATATTCTGAAAATGAGAATTCTAATTATGCAAATGTGATCTATGCAAGAGAATTCTCAAACACAAGATGATTTTAATGTAATCTAAGAACCAATCAAGTGCATGTCGAGAAAATTGGGTGAGAGTTCCAAAGATCAAGAAATAAAAACACTCAAAGGTGATTAACACTCATACACAATTTAGCCCCCCCCCCGGCGAATGAGGGGGAAATTTTTTTGCAAAAACAAAAGCAAAAAGATGCAAAATTGTGAAAAGACTGAGACAAACCTCCAATTAATGAGCATAGGAAATCAAATTAAGAATTTCTCAAAAAAGAGACTCAAAACACCCAATTGATAAAAGCTTAAAACAGGAATGCCAATGGAATTAACCAAGGAAAGTTTTTGACAGGGAACAAGCAGGTTTGAGCAATGGCTAAAACCTATAAACAAATTCTAAACTAATAAAAAAGAGAAAAATTTAAAATTTTTCAAATTTTTGACAGGGTACGCAGGCAACCTGTTTACACAGGTGCGTCCACTCTCTATGCACAAAGCAAAAGTGCGTACAGGTACGCACTGTGCTTAACTCAGAGGGTGCGTACCTCTCCCAAAACTATGAAAAATGAAAACTAATTCAAAATTAACTAAATTCACCCAATCCCACAATCATCAAGTCAAAAACAGAAACAGAAAATACAGTTTCTCAGGTCAAAGTATAGACAAGGAAAACAATCAAGTCCCCAGTATGGTCGCCATTTTGTCGCACAAAATGTGTCGATCTTGCGGACAAGATAGACCTTCCTAGAATCTAAAGAAGACCTAACGACAAGCAAACCAACCAGACACTATCTTTCTCTAAATATGCTTTAATAAACAATAGCAAACAAGTGTTTTTAGGGTACCTTTGGTCCAACGCAAGCTTGTGGATGCCCTCGCTCCTTTGATCCAAATGAGCTCCTCTTCGCGAATTTGCAAACACAAACAAGGCAAACAAATTAAATAGCACCTGAAAAACCAATTGCATAAAACATATTTAACATGAAAGTCAAGGAGTCCATGAAACAAATAACATAAGATACTTGTTGAGAAAAATGAGTTTGATTGTATTAATTCAAAAGAAGAAGAACCTTACAACCTTTTCCTTGACGCTGTACAAGCTCCTCCCAGGGTACAACAAGATATCTCCTCTACTTTGACAAGTTTCACTCACTCTCCAATGGAACCAAGAGGTATGTGATCTCTCCTCTCAAGCTCAACCAAAGAGTCTCAATTTCACCAGCATTTACCCTCAAAATGTTCAGCTTCTAACCCCCCTAGTCCTCACCCCAATGCCTGTATTTATAGTGCAATGGAGGGAAGTTACTAGGTCCTCCTTCAAAGGGATAAAGCCCTCCTTCAAAGGGATAGCTCCTTTAGTCAAGGGATTAGCTCCTTCTCTTTTGGGATGCATGAACCACCTCAGAGCGAACAATCCACGTCAAAATTCCTTCTAGAAAACTCTAGAATTAACCCAAAGTGAGTTTTTTAAGATAAAACTTGTGCCTTTTGACTTTCACAGGGGTCCGCACCTACACCGTTAGGAACAGAGCGGGTAGGTACGCAGCTTTTGTACACAGAAGGTGCGGGACCGCAGGTGACCATGAGAGAAAGTGCGGAACCAGAGTTACATTGATATTTAATGTTTTTCTCTCACTTCTAAAGTTTTATTTGAAGAGCTGAGGTCTTAGACTTGCTTAGGAGGATAGTACAAGTGATGATAGACCCATACTGACTGCAAATAATCATGGTGACGATATTTTTGTGTAACATGAGGTTCTATTTATAACAAAGGGTGGGATGACCCTTGACATTCCCCTTTGTGACTCTTTGAATACCCTCATGACTCTTCAACTTCCTTACAAGAAACTCATTACATAACATGATGACCTTCCACATTCCACTAATGACACTTGGAATTTCACTTATAACATATTTACAAATAATTTTACATTTTCCACATGTACCCATGTAAGACAAAATAGGCTAGAGACAACCTAATAAGACAAAACACTATGATTCTGAAGTTTGTGGAAAGACCAACTCGACAACCTCCACTTGGTGCTTGTCGGTCACATATTGATGCCAAGCTTGGTACTATGTGATGGTGTCCCCAAACTTCTTGATGGTGTCTTTCTGATAGTGGACTCTTACCTCCATGGCATCCGGGTATATGGTCTTGGAACCTATATCCAACTCATTCTGAAGCATGTGCAGCATGGTGTTGACCATGCCAGGACCACTAATGTACTTCTACATGTTATGTGTGCTTAGATCCAAGTCTTCCCTAGTGGCCTCTCATCTTACCTGCTCCATGTTCTCATCAATCTCTAGATAGACTTGGTTCTTAGGTTTAGCCTCGGTGAGGGAACCGATTGATGGGATCTTGTGTGTTCTAACCATGAAATCCAAACTATTGTACAACTGTGCATATGAGGATTGTATGCTGCTGGAAAATGGGGTGAGTTGTTCATAGTTTTGGATCAACATATGAAAATTTTCTTTCTCCAGCTCTGCTTGTGGCTTCATATTCTTGTCTAAGTGAAGTAGGGCCCCTTTGTACCGTATTGTCCATTCTTGCACATGGGCGATGGCAGCATGTATGTTTTTGAGAGTTTGAAAAAACTCGTTTATCCATTGTTGTGGGCCATGTACACAAGAAACTTCTTTATGCACGGTGAAAAATCTGTCATAGAGCTTCCACATGGTACTCTTAAGTGTTGATACTTCAAGAAGTATCGATTTCCTCATCTCCCCCATTGTGGAAACTACATTCTACGTTGATGCTTAGATTTGTGCTACCTCTTGCCCCAAAGCTTGGAATTTCTTTTCTAGTTGTTCATTCTCAAATGTCATGTACTTAACATTTGAGCTTGTTGCTCCTGCATAGGCCAAGCTAGCTTTGACAAGGGCGGTTGGATGTTTCCTAGTGTCTAACACTATCACCCTTTCCTTGATAAATGCAGGTGATGTGTGATCATTTGGGAAGTACTTCCTTCATGCCTGTACAATTCTGCAACTCATCAAATGATAGGTTGTACACATCCATGACTGGATCATCATCAAGGAGAAAAACTTCTCCTTGTTTGCTCAGGACTGGTTCTGACACTCGAGGTGGCAGAGACTAAGAGATGATCTCTAGTACTCTTGGCATAAGGTCAGTGTCTTCATTCTGTGGCTCCTACTCCAATTCCATGCCTGTCAGTTTGATTACTTGCTTAATCTGCTAATCAAGGTCCCGATCATGCATACGTTCACCCTCTTCTTTAGTTGTTGGCTATTCTGACTCATAAACCTATATGGGCGTTGCTTTCTATGTCATCATGCCTTTCCTTTGTTCCTCTTCCTATTTTAGCTTATCTTCTCTTTCTCTCCTCCTCGGCTCCTATTCTTCCTTCAAATTCTTCTCCGTCCCCTACAGCTTTAGTTATGCTTCTTGAAGCCTCTACTTTTCTTTCTTCCCCCACTCTACTCTCTTTATCTGCTTCTCCCTCTTTGCTTCCACTGCCAAACCTGTTTTCTCTATGATAGGATATGCCCTCATCTTGTAGCTTTTCTCTGCCTCTGGGTTCTCATCAATCTTCCCGTTTCCCTTGTCCTGCACTGGAATGTTTCCTATTGTTGTTGTTGTTGTTGCTTCATGTGTTGTTGTTGTCTTCAGAGCAGATTTCCAAGTTGTTGCTATACTAACTGGCTCATGGATTTTGGAGGCATTGTAACAGTACCTCCAAGGTTCCTCCTCTAGCCAATTGTTGGCTTATATGGGCCTAACCCAGGTTTAGAAGAGTTATTTAGCCAAACAAATTCTGCAGCTACCGGCCCTTTTGGCAACAGCCCGTGGAACGCGGACTGAGGTCTTACCCGAGGTAGTAGGGGAGGGTGTTGGAACCAGGTTTCCGCACCCTTGGGATGTCTAGATGTGGTCTGGAGGTTTCACACACTGTTCCACAGCCTTGTGCTGCTCTACTTCTGCGCAAATATGTGGTTGGGCTATTCCTCAATACTATTTACTTAAGGAGTTCTTATAGATCAGATCTACTTGTGATGGTCTTTAAGCAAAAATTTAATCAAGATAACTAGTGCGCGCATTTAATAGAGATACAGATTTGCATTAACCCAGACCATAAGCATGCACATAAAGACTCAATAGAAATACCAATCAAAAATTAACCGGATCTGCAATAGCTCAGATTAACACAGTGTTTCAAAATCAACTTATCTTTATTTCCACTTTATCATGGATACATCCAGATCTACCCTGCGCACTTAGATGTAGGGGTCCATGCACACAATTGCGGACTCTACCAGGCCTCTGCGCACACAACTGCAGAGCCTCTATCTACTACCCAATACCCTCGACTCGGACTTACAGACGCTTTCAGACTTTCCTTCTCAAAAACCCATTACATGCCAGATCCAAGATTACCTACCAAAAGCTACCTTCTATCTATAGAGCCTCACTTTATATATACCTTCCTATGGTCCGTGGATTGACTTAATTCCTATTATTATATATTATTTCTTGAGCGGACAACCCTTTGACTCGACCTTTTACATTTTGTGCTCCACATATTTCAGAGTTTTACAATATTTTTATCCTAACTTATTGGCTCTCAGCCCCAAAACTATTACACGGGACCTCTGCTACCCAACAGTTCCCCAACACAATCATCGTGACTCATCCCGAGTAACTCATAAGTGCGGCGAGACGAGCTACCTTGGCTTCGTGGCTCACCTCCCTTTGAGTGATGCTCATCGTCCTGCTGCTACAACGCTTCATTCAGCTCCTGCTTCGTTGTTTCTACCAATTCTCGTGACCAATAATGCTCATTATGCTCTGCTCAGTTAACACAGAACACCCCCTCATAGGATTTTAGCATGAGAAGGGGAGCCACATATGGGACCTCCTTGTACCACCGCAGCCACTTCCTACCTTCGTATTTTCTCTTCGCATTGTCTGCTGCAACTTGTGTTGCAATTTTGCAAGACCTTTGCTGTTGTCCGCGAGATCCCAATCCTCAAGGTACATCAGAGACGACTTATTAACTGCATTTCTACCAGTGGTCTCTGTCTTTCCATCCTTTCTCTTTTTTTTTGTAGTTCGCCGGCCTACCCCCAGGCGAGGCAGCGGCATCCAAACCAATTCTGCTTCGTGTCTCCCATTTTCTGGTACATCCCCTACTGTTGATGCTGAACTCTGTGTGGCGCCCGCAGCTATCAACACCATGTTCCTCAGAGAGCCCTGCCTTTCCATCGGCCATATCACCACCCTCGGGCTTACTCCTTGTGCAGAGATAATGAAAATTTCCATATCGGTAACCAGCTTGTGTTTTCCAGAAGTGTAGGTCACCTAGTGGATTCCCCTCTATGATTTATAAGCGTTTTTAATTTCAAATTCACTGGCTCTCGCCTGTTCTAGTGTCCTCGTGTTAAACCTATGGCAGCTCGTTCCATATCTGGCTCATACCCCTTCTCTTAATTGCCCGCCGCCCACTCCCTTTTGCCATAATGTAGACATCTTATCATTAATAGTGATAGTAACGGTCACCTCTCCTCTTAGTAACGTATCAGCGCACTCCTTTCTGCGCAACCGCGACCCTTGTGATTGGCCAAATCTACGCGTATCCTAGCAATCGCGCCGCTTTCCCCCAGACTGCTTTATCGTCCTGCACTCTCTTTCAATTGGCTGGAGTGGTGAGACCGTCCATCGGACGATTAGTTAGGCGATCAGCCAACCCGTGTAGAGCTTTAGGCAACTACCATTCAATCTTCTCGGGAAGGGGTCTCCATTGAGTTTGGCAAGCTGAACTGCGCCCCCATCGGTAACCTCTTTGACGACATTGGGGCCCAACCAATGCATTCGGAGTTTTCCAGGGAATTTCTTGAACTTGCTGTCATATAGTAATACTAGATCATTCTCCTTGAAGGTGTGCACCTTAATATGGCGTTCATGCCATGCTTTCTCTTGTTGTTTTTGTACTTGCTGATGGAATCCAGTGAAAACCCATTCCTCCTCCAGTTCCTCTAGCTACGCGAGTTGTTCCTCTAAAGCCCCGCGGTTTGCGATACCTGTTATTGCTGCTATCCACAGACTAACCGAAAAGGTGTCTGGCCCGTCAACTTCTTGCACGTGGTTTGGTATGCCCATATCACAACAGGGATGCCCAAGTCCCAGTCATTTCACTGCGCATTACAGACCTTGGTCAACACAGTCTCCAATATTTTGTTGAATTCTTCAACGGTCCCATTTGCTTGCAGGTGGTATGGCATACTCTGTTGGTGATATATCTAGAATTCCTCAGTGAGTGCGCTGATCGTTTCATTCAAAAAATGCGTTCCCCAATCGCTCATGAGAATTTTTGGACATCCAAACCTTCTCAGTACATTCTCGAACAAAAACTTCATAGTTGTCACAGCCGTGCAGTCCTTAACGGCTGTGCCTCTGCCCATCGAGTCAAATACTCTGTCGCGGTAATGATATAGCGTGCGCCCATCTTCCCTCACGGTGTGATAGGTCCGATGAAGTTGATTGCCCACTTATCGAATGGCTATAGCGTCAACTGTGGCTTGAACTGCATTTCATCTCACTGCAATGGTTTCTTAGTCCATTGACAGACGTTGCAGGCCCGACAATACGCTTTTGAGTCCTAATGTAGGTTTGGCCACCATAGTCCTGTGCGAAGAATCTTCTGTGCGGTAGTGTGACCTGCAAATCTCCTCCCGCCACCCCGCCATGGGCTTCGGCCAATATTTGTCCGTGCTCGAATTCAGGCACATATCTGCATAAGATTTCGTCGTTGCCCATTTTGTAGAGATGCCCTGCAATCATGGTAAAGTCTGCTGCACGTATCACCAATTCCTTCTTCTATTGAACAAAATATCAATACTGTGTGGTTCCTATAGTTAAGAAATGGATTATATCCTCAAAGTCACCATCTACAACACGCACTGCATATAGTTGTGCATCCGGGAGTCCTTCCTCTAAATTTGTGGGCTCTTCGCCGGTCTGAACTCGGGACAGGTGATCCGGACCTCTGTTTAGACATCCTAGCTTTATGACGACCTCAAAGTCATATTCCTGGAATAACAACAACCACCTACAAATTTTCCACCCCCACAACATAGGCTTATTCACTAGGTATTTTAGCACAAAGTGATCAGTATACATTTTAAACTGTCCGCCGAGCAGATAGTGGCGGTATTTTTGAAGCGCGTATACCATCGCCAATCTCTATCGCTCAGTAGTGGAGTAATTTTTCTTAGCTTTTGACAATCGGCAACTTGCTAACGCAATCGGGTGATCTATCCCATCCACTCCTTCTTGAGTCAGTACCGCACCCAACGCAATACACGATGCATCAACATGCACATGAAATTTGATGTCCCATTTTGGAAAGACCAATATAGGGGCGGATGCCATCTTTTCCTTAATTGTTTCTAGACTTTTGTTGCATTCCTCATTCCAACAATAAGTAGCATCCTTCTTTAGCAACTGTTCCATTGGAGCCATGATCTGGGCGTAGCTTTTGATGAACTTCGAATAGTAGCCTGTGTGTCCCAGTGTGGCACGTAGTTGTTTCACACTTCACAGCGCTTGCAGATTGAGTAGGACAATGATCTTTGCCAGATCCACCATCAAGCCTTGCTTGTAAACCACATGCCCAAGAAGGTTCCCAAAGGGGACGAGGAAAGTACACTTCTTTAGGTTTAGCGCAATCTGGTGTCATCGGCAAGTATCCAGCATTAACCGTAAGCTCGCTATGTGTTTTTTAACCAATCCGAATATGGTCCAGCCATCAAGATAGACCTCTAAGAACTTGTGTATAAATTCCTTAAATGTCGCTATCACAATTCGTGAGAATATTGCCAGTGCATTCTTCAGTCCAAAGGGCATCACCGTATACTGAAAAAACCACATTCAGTGGTGAACATTGTTTTACTCCTATCCTCCGGTGTTATCTTGATCTAGTGGTATCCTGAGAACCCGTCCGTGAAGGAGTAGGCTTGCTGCCCACCCACATTTTCCAATACCTCATCTGTAAAGGGTGTTGGAAACAGATCGTTAACACAGGCATCATTGAGCTTCCTAAGATCCAGGAAGATGCAAATCTCACCCTTTTGTTTCTTCTCCTGCACAACCATAGGACTTACCCAGTCGGACTCCTCGACTGGTTCAATAATTCTTGCTGCCAGCATCTTGTCTAGTTCTTCGCGGACCTTGGCTTTGTATTTTGGATTCAATCGGTAGGGTTGGTGCTTAACTGGCTTCGTGTCTCGCTTCAATGTTATCTTCATCATTCCCAGGTCTCCTAGGATCCCTTTTAGCTCCGTGATTTTTTTTGGGAATAAATCTCGATATTCCCGAAGCAACTCGACAACCTTTTCCACCGTGGCGTCGTCCCAATAGTCCCCAAGCATTGCATACTTCGGCTCTTCTTCTGTTTCGATATTTACTTGTTTCATTTTGAATGGCACCATGATATCTGGATCTTCGATTTCAGGTCCGCGTACCTCACGGATCCCCTCTGATTCCAGAATATTGATGTTGCACGGGTCGTCCTCATCATCTTCTACCTGGACATTGTAACATTCAATGGCCTAGCTCAGTTGTTGCGACCAGTCGGGCTGCACGATTTCTTCTGGTTCCAGTGGCGTTTTGAAAATGGCAGCCTTCACCAGCTATAATGCGTCGTCCATAGTATCCATCCATTGATCTTCAAAGAGGAATGTCGACAAAAACCCTTCATGCAAGATATCCCACTCGCCTATGCCGTGTCAGAGCTTTGCTTCAGTATACCAGTTTTTGGGAATGACGTCCAGGGTGTGATAAAATAAGTGCACCCATTCTGGTTGAGGTTCCTCTCTGTAGGCTTTGATCCATCTGGTAAGGTGCATGCGTGGGTCATCATGTCCATCGTATTTCTCCATTATTCGTAGTTCTAGCTTCCCAAATCTTATCTGTATCATGAGCCTGCAGTTGTGCCAATCTTCGAAAGTCCCTTCATGTGTGCCCCACCATCGTGTAGGTGTTGCACGTAATGCCCATCTCAATGCATCAAACTGTTGGTGCTCTGGTACCGCGATTTCAAATTTGGTCAGGAATTCATCTATTATTGGTAGTCCATCATACAGTGGTAGTTTACGATCCTGGGCCCTCACGCAGTACAAAGATTTAGTAACCATATTGCAGTGTAGCATGGTTACTCCATTCAACCTGTTATGCCACTGCTCGTCTTCTTCATCTAAATCGGTGGTGCAGTTTTCTACATAGCCCCGTGATATTCTTCTATCCTTCATTGACTTGACCCATTCTTGCCTTTGTGTAGAAACTTTATAGATACAATCTAATTCGTCGTCACTTTCTTTGTTGCGCACGGGTTCAATGTAGTGCGGTCCTTCAGCTGGATCTAGTGAAACGACTACGCAGAGTGACTTCATTTCAAATATCTTTGTCTACTTATTTAAATTAATAACCCCATTCATGTTGGTGGCCCAGTCTATTCCTAACAACGCAGGATAAGGCATACTTTCATCCATGATTTCAATTACTTCAAAGTCTGTTTTGGTTCTCGCGCCTTCTATATCTTTCATAATTCCCTACAACCTTCCCATGGGAAGGATATTTTGTTGGTTCGCCATCCGCAATTGAATAGGAGACCATTATAGTTTAGGCCTACCCATGCACTCCCAAGTTTGTTTAGGCAGTACCTTGGCATCCGAGCCCAAATCCAGAATGAGTTGATCCATCTCATAGTTGCCAATTTGTGCCATTAATTGCATCTCTCACCCCATCCGTGTTGCGCATTTTCCTAGTTTGCAAACCACACTAGGTTCTTTCATCCCTGCGCACCTATTTATTAATTCTTGCAAGCCTCTAACTGCCCTATTGTCGCGTAGCAATTTTATGCATGTCTCTAAAAAGGTAGCTAGCATCGAGGGATCCTTGTCCTACTTAGGTTGATCCCTGCTACCTGAGGTAGAGACCTCCGTGAAGCTCTCCCTACCTTCCAGATATGTCTCCTTGCCAACCCTTGCATCTTCCTTACTTAAGTTCCTTTTATCCTCTCCTGTGGCCATGCCACTTCTTAGTACCATGTTTACCTGGGGGTCTTCGTCGCGGGGTTCGGACCTCATCATCTACACGTTCTGGGTTGTCATAGGTTGCGCTGCCCTTTTTCACGAATATCTGTTATCAGTGTGGGGCAATCTATCAGCTCATGATCGAATTGCTCACAGTAAGTGCATGATATTCTAGTTGGGTTGGTACAATCCTGCGCGTAATGTCCTGGTCCTCCACAGTTGTAACAGATTAGTTGCCCATGACCCCTTCCTGGTCCCATTCCGCCCCGTCCTCGTCCACGTCCCTGGAACCCACCACGCGCGATCGCCACGGCTAGATCCTGACCTTGCGCTCAGTCTGCATTTTGTAGGCAGGTGACTGGTCCATTAATAATTGATAGCTACGACAATCTCTTTCCTCGTGGCCCACCAATCTACAAAAGTTGCAAAATAGTTGCTGGGGGGTCTGGTTGAATTTTGGTAGTAGATGACAGTTATCTGTGTTATGCTTTCCTCCCACCTGATAGATTGCACACCAGAGCGGGGTTGTCGTGCTTGGCCCTGCCTGTGCCTCTGGTCGCAATGGTGTTGGTCCCCCCGTTGCCACATAATTCACCAAGACTGGGTAGTGATCTTTATTGTGCCCCTGGCTCCTACACTTTATACACCATACTTCCTCCTGGACTTTTGGGCGAGGTGCCTGTTCCTGTTTTAACTTCTTCATTTCCAAACACAATTTTTGTATCTGCGCTTGGATTTGCTGAACTCCCAACCTCAGGTCTTGTAATGGAGTTTTGTGCAACCTCATCGCTGTCTCCAATGCTTCAGCCTGGGTTGAGATCTTCTGTTGTGACAAAGCCGTCCTCAGATGTGGTGTTAATGATGCCATAAACCAAGTGCAGTGCTGTGCATCCATTGTTTGCTTCACGGATAGTAATTTTCAATATTTGATCCAAATCCCATGGGGTTTCACCAGGCATCATTGCGATCTCCTTGAACCCTATGATCGACTATGTTTCTGACTTCTTCCGGCTAAATTCTTTCTTTAGTTTAGTCTGGATTTCTGTTGTCCCCACAATTGGGTGATTGCTTGAGTACTTTATGTACCATGTCATCGCTCGGTCCTGCAGCGCGCTAACTAAGGTAGCCTTTCTTATATTCTCATCCGTAATTCTATGTGCGTTCCATATTGATGTTAACACGAACCAAAATTTTTCTGGATCTTCGCTTCCTGCTCCTTTGAATACCGGTAGCTGGATTGCACTCGTCATTGTCAACCTTGTCAATGTACTCCGAACTACTACTGCTCCTGGTCCCTTCAATCCTTCAATTCCTTCTCTATAGATTCCTCGCTTTCCACATCAAACACCCCTTAGGCAGATCCCGGTCCTGGCAACGAAACCATTTGTTGGCTTATATGGGCCTGACCCAGGTTCAAAAGAGTTATTTAGCCAAACAAATCTCGTAGCTACCGGCCCTTCAGTAACAGCCTGTGGAGCGCAGACTGAGGTCTCACTCGAGGTAGCAGGGGAGGGTGCTGGAACCAGGTTTCCGCACCCTTGGGATGTCTAGATGTGGTCTGGAGGTTTCGCGCACCATTCCGCAACCTCATGCTGCTCTGCTTCCGCTCAGATCCGTGACTAGGCTATTCCTTAATACTATTTACCTAAGGAGTTCTTATAGATCAAATCTACTTGTGATGGTCTTTAAGCAAACATTTAATCAAGATAACCAGTGCGTGCATTTAATAGAGATATAGATTTGCATTAACCCAGACCATAAGCATGCACATAAAGACTCAATAGAAATACCAATCAGAAATTAATTGGATCTGCATTAGCTCAGATTAACACAGTGTTTCAAAATCAACTTATCTTTATTTCCACTTTATCACCGACACATCCAGATCTACCCTGCGCACTCAGCTTCAGGGGTCCACGCACACAGCTACGGACTCTACCAGGCCTCTGTGCACATAGGTGTAGAGCCTCTATCTACTACCCAATACCCTCGACTCGGACTTACAGACGCTTTTAGACTTTCCTTCTCAAAAACCCATTACATGTCAGATCCAAGATTACATACCAAAAGTTGCCTTCTACCCATAGAGCCTTGCTCTATTTATACCTTCCTATGGTTCGTGGACCGACTTACTTCCTATTATTCTATATTATTTCTTGGGCGGACAACCCTTTGACTTGACCTTTTACATTTCGCGCTTTGCATATTTCGGAGTTTTACAATATTTTTATCCTAACTTATAGGTTCTTAGCCCCAAAACTGTTACGCAGGACCTCCGCTACCCAACGCCAATGACATGCCCCGTGGATCCATGGAAAATACACCCTCGCACAGTGGTCCTTGAAAATACTGTGGGGATCATATGGATTAAAGTGTTTGGTGCCAAACACGAATTTCACTATCTTCTTGGCCTCGGCATTTGCATCCTTCAAGCTCATAATCTCGTATAATCTGAACCGTAAAGGAAGAGCGGGGCATGGTGCTTTCTTCTTCATATGCAGTCTTGCTAACAACCTTGTGGAGAGGTGAGATGAGACTTCTTTCATGATTAATTTGGCAGTGGCATACCTTGGTAGAAAATAGAGAGGCTTCTCTCCACCAAACACTTTGATGAATGTCCCACTTGGTGAGGCATACCAAACTGTTATGTTCACTATCGCCTCCATTACTTCTCGGGACATGCAAGGTGGATCCTGATCAAAGATAAGCTTGTACAACAGGATGATAAAATGGTAAGTTATCTTTTCCATCACTACTTGATAGCTTCAGTTGGAAAGAAACTTGCAATAAACATTGACAACATTCTCCTTTGGTGTCTATGTCCAATTCATGCCAGGGAATTGTTCTTGGGCACAAATTGCATCAAGAAAGTATGCAGACATGTAGAATCTTTCTTGCTCATTCTTAGGTAGATTCGAAGCGTTAGTCACATGGATCTTCAACTAATGAACCAAAAAATCTGACTAGTTGAATGGCTTCCCATCACTCAACAACTAGTCCAGCACGACTACCTAACCTTCAAAAAAGGTTTTTGTGTTCTCTTCACCATATATTCTGCAGGAAAATATGATCGAGAATTGATAAGCTTTCCTGAGAGAATTTGTCTTGTAAACATGATTGGGTGTCTATATAAACTTTGATGGATATTTCACCCAATGCTTAACGATATCTCTAGTGTTCACAAAGCTATGGGTGGCATAGAAAAATGAATCCATGCACTTCATCGGCTGAGGTAAATGATACATTTGTTGAAAGTTCTTCGCCCTGAAGGTGGCAAGCTCTATCCTGCTGGCACTGCTCAATGTCATAGTCTGTTCATCTATGTGTGAGACAATCCAGCTGATAATGTTCACACATGGGAATACGGGGTACCTACATGCAACCTT
Organism: Pinus tabuliformis; assembly: GCA_031772625.1. Classification (NCBI taxonomy): domain Eukaryota; kingdom Viridiplantae; phylum Streptophyta; class Pinopsida; order Pinales; family Pinaceae; genus Pinus; species Pinus tabuliformis. The sequence continues at coordinate 2,031,193,169 of CM062817.1, read as the reverse complement.
GTATAATCCTAACCGCTGGATGTTAAGATAAACATGTCAGTCCTCTAAGTCTTCCTTGAATTCCTTTGCAAAAGTATCTTTGATTTGATGCCATGTTAATGGTGTACCCTTCTCAATGAACAACTGAGTGTGAGCATAAATTGGTAGAGAAACTAGTATATGCTCAATTTCTTCCCCAGTACTTCTCTCAACAGTTTCTTTTGATGCAGCTCTCTTGGATGCCATGTTAACTGTAACTTCTAGAGAGATGCTCAACAATTGTTATACCTATGGGACCGAGAGGACACTAATGGAAAGAAAAAGTTAGCGTAATAACCAAAGAAAATTCAAGACAAGACCAAGCAAAAAATCGGGCTCTTGATGGGATAGATTACACAATTACGGATGACAGAGGTCACTAGTTGAATGTGGGAACTGTGCATTGCACAGTCCCAGTAGTCAGTCGAGAATCTTGATGACTAGAACTGCACAATGCATAATTTAGTCTTGGGCCAAGGTTGGGAGAGACTGTGCTTTGCATAGTCTCAGTGGCCAAACTGGAAGGTTGGCTCCTGGAACTGCACAGTGCACAATTGGAGTCAGGCCAGGATAGCCTCCACACAATTCTAGAATCCAAGTTAGAGGCCTTGAGCTCCCAGATTGTGCAATGCATGCAATGAAGAGTGAGATCTGGGCAAGGGGAGCCCAGATTTGCCCAAGGGGAGCCCAGATTTTCCCAAGGGGAGTGTGAAATCAAGCAAATCTAAAGGATGGTGTGATGTTGAGTGCATATCTAACTAAGTGATGATGCATGCAAGTGAAACAAGTGTAGGAATCAATCAAACTGAGGGAAAAATGAAGCATGTGAAGAGAGTTGCTGCAATGGTGACAGTTGGTGAAAAAATGAGAAAACGCATACGACACTTGGGAAAGGCAATCTAAAACTTGAAACAACACTTCTACAAGTTAAAACACCAACATTTGTTCAAAGAAACAAGTGTAACAACACTCTCACAAGCTAAACAACAAAAAGCGAGAGAAAAAGGGGCAAAAGACTAGAAAAGAAAAACTCACCTGGAAAGTGACAACGATCACACCGTAGGTTCCTTAATCTCCTCAGGAATGACAGAGCTCCAAGATCAAATGTGAAAATGAGCTCTAACAACATCGATTAAATAGATTTGGTCAATTTAGGGTTTATGGCGTGCATGCCAAAAATCAAGGTAAAAAGTGACACTTGGTGGCATTTTCTAAAAATAGCATAAGTGCATCCTTTGACTTGCTAAAAATAAATCCATATTTTTTAGGGATGCTTTTTTATTTTTTTTTTTTTTTTTATTTTTTGGGAAAAACTTCCATGCATTTCCCGGAAAGATTGCGCAGTTTTGGGAAGAACCAAACAACTCTCTGGTTCATGCATTACGCAATTTCTGAGCAAAATGGGTTTTGCGCAATTTCTGGGTTGAGTGGCTCTGGGTTCCTTCTCATGTTCTGCGCAATTTTCCAGCTCTAGGCTGGCTACCATCTATTTTTGTGCATTTCCTAGGCTCGAGGCCCACTTGTAGTCAGGACTACGCAATTCCCAAGAGCAAGGTCAGTTTCCCTCAAGAATTGTGCAGATCTCTAAGGCAAGCCCAAAATTGTCGAAAGACCAAGTCAAGAGATCGTCTTGTTGGTTATAAAAAGAACTGAGTGATAAAACATGAGCCAATAATGAAAGAATAAATCTCAGTCAAAGCACAAGTACCTAGATCAGTGCGAGATGAACTTGTGTGGTTTATAAGGGAGGCTCCAAAATGAAGCATAGGAAAAATTTTGGAGGGTGGTTTTAGCTACTACAATGGAACATATCTCCTAAAATATAGTGAAACAAGAGCTGAGATTTTAACCGACTATTCTTCAATATTTCATCTCCTTGTGATATCGATTTCAAGGTTTATAGCTTCACAAAAAAAAATAAAAAATATTGCGAAATTCCCACGATGACCCATTTGAAGAAGTGAAACCCTAACTCTGATACCAAATGTTAAGTAACCAGTTCACAAAAGTAGAATAAAAGATATATTAATGACTTGAAAATAAGCCACTTGAAAGGGGAAACCTAATTTTACATCAAATAAATGAAAAATTCTTGGATGATTTAAATGACAAGACCTCCTTGGTATTAAACAGGAGTCTAAAGGGTCAAAATATAATTAGGGCATACATAAAAATAATAATGTACAGGCACATAATAACAATAGTGGGCTTCTATGGGGTGCAATAATAACAATAGTTGGATTTTATGGGGTGCAAAAATAACAATATGGTTGCTACACTAGTATTACAGGGACCTAACACAAGAACAAACACATAACTTTCTTGCTAGATAAGCCCTTCTTCTTCAGCACTTTCAATCCACATTTGTCTTAACACCTTGTAGGTCCTTTACTTCCTCTACACATAGAGAAATTTCTCTATTAACCCCTTTGTTTAATCAACTGCTCATAGTGATCAAGTGCAAGTCCATTAAATCACTCACATTTCTAGCTCACAAAATGCATTAGCTACTCACAGTGACTTAGATCCTCTAGGGTCACTCCATATTACCCCTCGAAATACACTATCTTCATAACTTCGTTTGTCAATATAATTTTGAATATACAAAGATCTCTCACTGAACATATTATGGCTAGTTTTGTAGCATAATCTTTCCAGGGAAGATGGTGTTTTTATTAGAGCTCATGATTTTATATGAGAGAGTTTTATGAATGAATTTGGGAAGTTTGGCTCTTTATGTGCAAATTTTTAGCTCTTGGCTTCTTATGCATTAATTTTTTTATCTATTAAATTATTTGGCACCATGCATTCACATTAACAGGTCGAGCACCAAGGTCTATCGTTCCACATCTATACCTCATCAAAGGTAGTGCATATATAATGCGCCCAGAGAGGAACCCATAGTGGTGTTGGTGTTCTGCTCAACACTTCGAAGGGATGACAAGCTATTGATTCTTATAAACATCAAGAGAGTGTTCCCCCCGATGTATGTGGGATATTTGTACGACACTCTAAGATGAACTCAAAACAAAAATCCTTCATTAGAATATTGATGTTGAAATTGATCTATGGCAGAGGTGGAATTTGAGTGGATGTTAGCTATTCTCGTGTATTCTTCATAGTGTAAGTTAAATTGGAAAGAAACAATATTGTAGAAGGAACTCCATGGATATGAAGGGTCAAGTGGGGCTTTGACATGAATTAAAAGGCAACCCATGCCAAGTGTAATTACCTATGTTTATTAAAAAAAAATCATTATGGAAAGTGGCCACCGATATTTTTTTTTGAATAAATGTATATTGATATGTGCAGTCTCATATTCATATAAATATTGGAGTGAGAGCATAATTAATTCCATGTTCGACAAATTGCTTTCCTCAGAGTCCACATTAACAATAACATAGTTACTGATCAAACGAGAAAATTACCTAGTACCCGTTTTTTTGAAGTAGCAAAAAATCACCCGATTTTGAAAAGTGGTGATTCAGAATACACCTTTTTATTTTTGGAGCATATTTTTGGCACTTTAAATTTTCTTATGTATCAAGTATGAAAATTGTTTTTAAAATGTTAGTGATTTTCGTGCTGATTTTGAAAAGTGTTGATGCAACATCAACACATTTTTTTAAGGCTTATTTTTTACACTTTAAACTTTTTTATGTATCAAGTATGAACATTTTCTTTTAAATGTTAGTGATTTTCATCTTGATTTTGAAAAGCATTGATATGGTTGATGCAACATCAACCCTTTTTGTTTAGAGGGCTTATTTTTTACGCTTTAAATTTTCTGAGTGGATATTTTTTTTAAAATCTTGGTGATTTTCATGTTGGTAAAAAAAAAACAAAACAAAACAAAAAAACAAACAAACATAAAATATAAAAATATATATATAAAAGAAGAAAAAGAAAAATTAAAACCCATAAAAATGTAAAAAAATAAAAATTAACTTGCAAAAATAAAACATTTAAACAAAAAATAAAATATCAAAAATATAAAAATATAAATGGGGAAATAATTAAAAAAAACACATAGTTTAAAGAAAAAAAATTTAAAAAAAAATCAATTTTTTTTAAGTTAAAAAAAATAAAAATAAAAACAACATAATTAAAAAATAATAATAAAATAAAATTATTAAAGGAAAAAAATAAATTACAAAATTTTAAAATAATTAAAATACAAAATTAAAAAAAAAAAAATTAAAATCATTAAACATAAATAAATAAATTAATTAAAATTTAAAAAATAATTCCAACTCCACCAGGTAGGTGGCGCTGAATTCTATATCATTATTGTTATATTATTTTATTTTATTTGTTTATTTCTTTAAATGCATTTTCTTTCTAATTTTAATTTTAATTTATTTTATATTGTTTTTTTCAATTATTATTTTTTATTTATTTTTAATAGATTTTAATTTGTTTTTTTTTAATATATTTTTTAATGTATAAGATTTTTCGGAAGAAATCACATTGAAGATTTTGGTCGACGCATTTCGAACCAACGAGTGTGGTTCATCTTCAGGACGTGATGAAGAACAAATCTAGGAAGAGGGTTAAATAGATAAACAAGTCAACTTAACAGATAGAAGATAACAACTCTATTTGACTGGGGGAGATAACGACTATAATTAACTGGGGGAGGGAAAGAGGCGGAATGCTAATTATTATTATTTTTTTAATAAAAATATATTTATATTATTATTCATTTATTCATAGTTTATTTTAATATAAATAAATTTATTCCTATTTGTTGACATTTGACTCATTTAAATGATAATTAAAGACTATCAACAAATAAATGATATTTGACTCATTTGTTTTTATTTTTAGTCTTTGATTATCATTTAAATGAGTCAAATATCAACAAATAGGAATAAATTTAAGAGAATTCTGCGGCTTAAATTGCATGATAGTATATTTGTCGACACATTTCGAACCAACCAGTGTGGTTCATTGTCCTGATTTAAGCCGAAGCATTCTCTTAATCTTGACATGGATCATAGAAGCCACAATTCAACTAAGGAATACATTTATTTATATTAAAATAAACTATTAATAAATGAATAATAATATAAATATATTTTTATTAAAAAAAATAATTAGCATTCCCCCTCTTTCCCTCCCCCAATCAAATATAGTTGTTATGTCCCCCACTCAAATAGAGCTGTTCTCTTCTAGCTGTTAGGTTGACTTGTTTATCTATTTAACCCTCTTCCTAGATTTATTCTTCATCGTGTCTTGAAGATGAACCACACTCGTTGGTTTGAAACGCATCGACCAAAATCTTCAATGTGATTTCTTCCAAAAAATTCTTATACATTATGATATGTGTCACGCCCCTAGGCCTACGGTAGTCTTTCAACTGCTCTTGGCAAGGTGCAGCACCACCGAACACTTTCTTTTCACCAATACTTATGTTCATGGACTACGCCTAACCACTTGTCCTACTTAGTTTGTGTTTCTCAACCAAGTAATTATTATGTTTCCTTTATACCAATGAACACCCATACACATTCATTATCGTCAACAATTATACAAGAGAACACAACTGCATAGTATAAAGGGAGGGGCAACTACCTGAACAATGAGTCTGCCCGAATATATTATAGTATTCAACTTTCCAATATTACAAAGCTTCACAAGTATACTTGGAAAACACCAAGTTTCATACTTAGCCAAAATTACAACTTGTCACACCTTCGTGTGCCAACCAAAGTTCCTTGCCCAAGCTGGGCAGGCGCGCCCTCACACGAGTTGCCAACCGCACTTCTCAACCGAACCTTGTGCACGATGGGTGGGCGACTCCACCAAGTCACCAAGACACCCTCGTTTCTCCTTCGCACGACGATCTCACCAAAGCTTCCACCGTGTTATGTTTGCACGCTGGGCGGACGACTCACCCGCGTTCCTTCGTTCAAACGACGGGCACTCCTTGCCCATGCCTTCCACCCGATACAACTTCGTGCGATATCTCGTGCGGCCTCACCCAAGGTTGGGCACATAGAGCTGTGCCTCCTTTTCCGCTGCAGTTTCACTTTACTTCGCACCTTTCTTGCATCCATAGATGAGAGCATTAGAATGTTCGATGCTCAAATGAACCACGCCTTCATTGTATTTGTATGAGTGGAAGGGTGAGTCGAGCTGCCCAAGCCGATTCATCCTCCACATGTTCGAACGTCCCTACTTCATTGCAAATCCTTCATCATGTGTGTCGGCCTTTGCTATGTTCGTAGGTCGGCCGGTGGGTTGAGCGCATGCTCCCCACGCCATATAAACAAGCCTCACTCCCCTTCCTTGTACGCATTTTAACTCGTCCCTTCGCACATTAAGTCAAGAGCTCGCACTTCGTCCGTTTTCTAAGTCGCTCGTTAGCCAATCAAACCGTTGCACCAACCGGGAGATCGTGCCAAGGACTGCAGGTCCTTACATCCTCCTCCACCTGAAATCGTTGTCATCCTTGACAACATACCATCCTGGTGTTGGTACCATCCTATGACCTCCTTTTTCCTCCTAAAACATATCATTTGCCTACTTCTTTCCATAATATATCTCTTAGAACCCTTGGAAATTGATTAGTTAATAGTCCTATAGTTATTAAAATGCATTGAAATTGATTTAGGAGTTTTATGTTAAAGAATTAGGGATTTTTGGTAAAATGGCTACAGGAAGTTCCAACATCCTGTAATTGGTTCATTGTTTGACATGTGGCATGATAGCTAGGCTAGAACGAAGGGTAGGGATGAAAAGTAGAATGTCCAAGCATGGACGAATACCTATCCTACAGCAGAATCGACCTTCCTACATGCGCGGTCAACAGTGGTCAAAGTATAGCATGTTGGCGACAAAGGCAGCAACAACAAAGCATTCTAAATTGATTTAGTTTTGTTCCTTTTTGAAATCAGTTTAGGATAGAAACATTTTAAAAATCTCGACATGATAAAAGCGGCAATAGCCATATCATGAATGTACATTCGTTTTCGAAATGTAAGGGTTGTAAAAACATATCTAAATACAGTCCTGTGTAATCAATGTTTGGGTAATCGTTGTATTGTTTGAAACGGAGTTTGAACTTAATATCAAGAACACAGTTACAACTACGATCTTTGTCTTGTTGCGTTGATTTGATAATCGGTTGAACACAGTCCAGTATACCTCTGGAACGCGGACGGGCCCTGCATTAAATTGGTATACTGTTATTTCCTTTTCATGTACAACTTAGGGTATTACATGACATGCACAGTAATTAGAATTGGTTGTTGATTTCAATCGAATGTGTATGGTTTATGTTTATGAGATCGCTTAAACAGTTCATCACTGGGATCGTGAATCGTATCCTGTAAGGGATTCGATCCTCTGTTGTCCTCTAAAGCAATGTTATGAACTCTGCTTTCATTTCAAAGTATGTTTATAATTTCCAGGTGTCTTTAGCTTGCATGAATATTAGTGAATGTTGAGTATTTGTTAAACAGGGGTTTCGTGTATGGTGTCTCTGTAAGGAGATTGAAATCTTGGTTTGAAGTGATACACAGTGTTTTAATTTGATAAATGAATTGAGTGATAGTGTGGTAATTAGGTAGATTAACTGAGTGACCTAAGTGTTTGGGTGATAGGTAACATACCTCAGTCTTCCGTAAAGAAGTCCTGTGACCTACCATCATAACCACTTAGCTAATAATCCTTTATGTCTATATACTTTAGACGCATGCCTCTAAGTCTACGCATCCTGGTCGATAATAAATATAGCCTAGTCTAGCACCCTAGATAGGACACTACATTTTGGCGCCGTTGCTGGGGAGGCATACTTAAAGGATTTAAAAAGAAAAAATTCAATAAACAAAAACAAACAAAAACACAATTAGAAATCATGTTCATTTATGCCTAGATTTAGAGACAGTCAGGGTAGATTTGTAAAAACCCCCCACCATCTAAAAACTAACCCATCATCATCAGGAGCAGACTCTTTAGGGAATACAACACCAGCTGAGGAAGTCATCCAAGCATTAGAAGAAAAAAAAAAAGTCAGTACAGAGACTTACTCTCATTGAAAGGCAAACTTTATTCACACATAAATCGCAGAAGAAGCACTTTCCTAGATCTTCCACACAAGGAGAAAGTAGCACAGTGACCGAACAATCTTTCTTTAATCTCCTCTATCAAACAAGTGACACTGACACAGAGAGACCTATTAGAATGGCTGAGGAAGGAGCTGGATCAGTACCACATCAAGGACAGGGAGATGAAGAGGAGTCAACTTTTAAGTTTCCTATACATGAACCACAAGAAGATGATGAGATCAAAATGAAAAACATACCCCATCCATGCTACCAAACTTCTATGGTATGGCTTCGGAAGATCCAGACTCATTCTTGTTCGAGTTTGACATTGTATGTCGAACATATGGCTATACAGATGATGCCCATAGGCTTAGACTATTCCCAGCGACATTAAAGGCATCAGCCTTAAGATGGTTCATGAGGGTTGGTGAGCATGCTATAGTTGATTGGGATGGCATGAGGAGAATATTTCTAAGGAAATATCAGCCTTATTGCAGATCCAAAGATTCTAAAGATGATATCTTTAGAATGAGCCAGCAAGAGGATGAAACCTTAGAGGAATACTTAGAACGGTTTGTCTACAACTTACAAAAATCCAAACACCGAACTATGCCTCTTGATCTGATCCGCACAATATTCTTGAAAGGTATCCGAGAGGAATACATGGATTATCTTAACTTGATGGGCAAAGGTGACATTTCTGCCTTACCCTTTTAAGAAATCGCCGAGTTGTGTGAAAAGTATTCAAGGAGTAAAGCTAAAATGGGAAAGAGAACCCTGTCATCCAAAGTCACAAAATCCGCCTCTGCAAGTGTCACAAGGGCTGAAATAGGGAATCTTTTAGAAGAGTTTAAAACAGATCTGTTAAGCACCCTAGGGAACCAAATTGACACTTTAAAAGCTAAGAAGAAACAAGAAGATGAAGATCAGATAATGGCTATCTTCTGCCCAAAATGCCGGAAGAAACATGCATTAAAAGACTGCCCACTAGAAAACATCCAAGTTTGTGCTTTCTGTACTGAACATCATGATATGTTTAACTGTCCTAAAGTTAAGGTTTTGCAGAACTGTAATATGGCAGCCAATGCAGAGATGGAAAACGTGTATTACATGGGCACAAAGAGACCATGGCAGCCAAGGACAACACCTCAAGGTATGTTTCCAAATCAAAATTTGCAATTTCCTATAAATGATCAAATGTATGCATAGAACTCATGGAATGTACCCATGCCATGGCAACACCAAAACCAACCACAGCAACAATGGAGACCATCTCAACAGTACTCTCAATCTTATCATACATACCCTCAATCATACCCACCATATTCACAACCATATCAGCAATACCAACAGCCGTATTCATCACATTCTCAACCATATCAGCAGTATCCTCAGCAAGTTGTTTATCAGCCTCAACCTACTCAACAAGCACTGCCTGCTCCTCCACCAATAAATCCACCACAACTGCAATTTCCAGCTAACTCACAACCTCCCAGACCCACTCAAATTCCTGCTCAAACTGTCCCAAATCCAAATAATAGAGCAGAGAGGCTAGCCTACAATGTAGAAGAGGGAACCTCATATTCCACACTACCCTTGCAAAATATCAACTTGAGGTCTGGTAGGGTACTCCACAAAGATTCTCCAATAACACATAAGCAAGAAGAAAACACACAAAATGAAAATGAAATGACAAATCAAAGAAAACCAAACGATGATACCAAAGATAAGCAGATGCAACCACTGCATCCACCTTTTCTAGACCGATTGGTCCAAATAAAACCTCCACTGTCTATACCACAGTTTGATGTCTTAGATGAACTCAAGAATGTCTACATAAAAATTCCACTGCTGCAAGCTATAAAATACATTCCCATCCTAAAGCCACCAAAGACATATTCCTCAAGAAGCCTGCTAGAAAAAGGATTGATCCTCAAACCATTCATGTTATAGGACATTTAGCAGGTCTTATGACCAATACCATCTCCATGGAAAAGTATGTTGATCCTGGCATTCCCAAAGTGACCACCATCATTAACAACATACAAATTCCAAACACTTTGATAGATCTTGGGGCCGCAATCAATGTCATGACTCTTGAAACCATGAGAACACTCCAGCTCATAAATTTGCAACATACAAAGATTGTTCTAGAACTAGCTGATAGGTCTAAAGTGATTCCTGGAGGGATTTTGGAGGACATAATTGTCTCACTGGACTCTTGGGAGTATCCAGTGGATTTCTTAGTTCTTCAACCCAAATCCAATTTAGCAGGGCACCCTATCATCCTTGGTAGACCATGGTTAGCGACTGCTGATGCATTCATAGGATGTCGATTGGGCAACATGATCATTTCAAGAGGGACCGAAAGAAAACAACTCACTCTTTATCCATTAGCACAATCACCAGCAGTAACACACAATTTGTGGCTTGATGATAAATTCAATGATAAAGAAGAAGTACAATCTATTTTTAGCATTGACCAAATCTATGATTTCCAAGAACAAGACAATAATGATTTGGTAGAATTATTCCTTTCTCAACCTGATATGTCCGAAAATTTGAGAAATGACCAATATCATGCTGCATATGTACTTTTGGCCCAAAACTTTCAGGAAACATGCACCATTCAATCTTTGCAAACCACATTTCACGACATTTTTCCAGTTCAATCCATCACCAACACACAGAGTCAGATCATAGAGATTAGTCCAGGGAAAACTCTGAACATAGGCAATCACCTAGACTCATCTCAGCAAGAGAAATTGATTTGACTCTTGAGAAAATACCAGAAAGCCTTTGCTTGGGACTACACCGATATGCATGGGATTCACCCCGACACATGCACTCACCATATTTATACGGATAGCACCATTAAACCAGTGAGGCAACCGCAGAGAAGAATGAACCCCATGCTCCAAGATATTGTCAGAGAAGAATTGCAAAAACTTTTGAGAGTTAATTTCATATATCCTATTTCTGACAGTTAGTGGGTATCCCCATTGGTTATAGTACCCAAGAAAAATGGTAAGTGGCGCATTTGTGTTGATTACAGACAGCTGAACAAAGCAACGCTCAAAGATTATTTCCCACTACCATTTATTGACCAAGTGTTAGACACCCTAGCTGGGAAATCATCATTTTCTTTTCTTGATGGTTTCAGTGGCTACAACCAGATCAGGATAGCCTCAGAATACCAGGACAAAACCACATTCACCTGTCCTTGGGGCACTTATGCTTACAATGTTTTGCCATTTGGACTTTGCAACGCTCCAGCTACATTTCAGAGAGCTGTGTTAGCTATTTTCGCTGATTTAATTCATGATTGTGTTGAAGTTTACATGGATGATTTTTCAGTATATGGCAATTCATTTGAACATGCATTAGAAAACCTTGAGAGAGTTTTGAAAAGATGTATTGAAGCTAATCTGTCCCTCAGCAATGAAAAGTGCTTCATGATGTTAAACGAAGGGATAGTATTAGGCCACTATATTTCTTTTCAAGGCATCAAAGTTGACCCAGCAAAGATCCAGATCATTGTTGATTTGCCAATTCCACAGAATCAAAGAGAGGTAAGAAGTTTCCTTGGGTATGCAAGCTATTACAAAAGGTTTATTGAACATTTTAGTAAAATAGATTTACCTTTGTTTAAACTTCTAACCAAAGATGTACTTTTCAACTGGAATGAGAACTGCCAACAAGCATTCGAACTACTCAAAAAGAAGTTATCAACCGCACCAGTCTTGAGAGGGCCTAATTGGAGCCTACCATTTCATATCTTTACAGATGCATCTGACACTGCAGTGGGTGCCTCATTAGGCCAAAAAGAGGAATCTTGTAATTATGCCATTTATTTCATTAGCAAAAATCTAACACCTGCAGAGTTAAACTACACAGTCACAGAAAAGGAAACACTTGCCATCATATATGCTGTGAATAAATTCCGACATTATATAACTAGTTATGAGGTCTTTGTACATACTGATCATTCTGCCATTAGACATTTAATGAATAAACCAATAACTAGTGGCAGAGTTACCATATGGTTATTATTGTTACAGGAATTTAACATCACAATGTTAGATAGACCAGGCAAAGAGAACCAAGTGGCAGATTTTTTTTCTAGACTGCAAAATCGAGGTGAGGTTCTTCCGGTTGAAGATTCTTTTCCAGATGAAAATTTATTTGCAATTTCCATAGTAAATCCTTGGTATGCTGATTTGGCCAATTATTTGTCTACAGGAAGGACACCTCCACACTTTACTGCAAAGGAAAAGAAGAGACTAGTCAAACAAAGTGCTAGATATTCATGGCTTAATGGCGATTTATTTTACACTGGTTATGATATGATCATTAGAAGATGTGTAAGAAATGATGAGGTAATTGATATTTTAAAATCTTGCCATGATGAACCGTGTGGTGGGCATTTTGCAGCTAAGCGGACAGCATTCAAAGTTCTTACTCTTGGATACTACTGGCCATCCATTTTCAAGGATGCCAAGAAGTATGTAAAGAGTTGTGACAGCTGCCAAAGAATGGGCAGGCCAACAGCTACAGATGAGATGCCCCTTCAGCCCCAAGTTCACCTAGAGCCATTTGACAAATGGGCTCTAGACTTTATAGGACCCATTAACCCAACCTCCAATGGTAAGAAGTACATCTTAGTATGTACTGATTACGTCACAAAGTGGGCTGAAGCAAAAGCACTAGTTAGAGCCACCGAACACACAGTGGTAAATTTCCTTTTTGAAGAGATTTTTGTAAGGTATGGAGTACCAAGGGAAATAGTGACTGATCAAGGTACTCAATTCACCTCAAAGCTAGTGAAGGACATCACAGACAAATACCAAATCAAGCATAGGAAAAGTACCCCTTACCATCCATAGGCCAATGGGCAGGTGGAATCCACAAACAAAACTTTGGAATGGATCATTACTAAAACTGTGGCAATGAACAGGAAGAATTGGGAAGAGAAGCTCAAAGATGCACTCTGGGCTTACAGAATTACGTGGAAGGATACTACAGGATTTACACCATATCAGTTGGTGTACGGCAAAGAGGTAATGCTTCCTATTGAGTTTCAAATACATACTTTTAAACTGGCTGCAGATTTGCAAATTGACTTGGACCAAGCACAACAAGAAAGAATTCAGCAGTTAAACTAGCTGGATGAAATGAGGCAGCAAGCAGAGGAAACCACAATCCTCATGCAAAAACAAAGGAAGCAGTGGCATGATGCACATATCAAGAAGAAGCAGTTCAAGGAAGGTGACTGGGCTTTACTTTTTGATTCTAAATTCAGAGATCATAAAGCCAAGTTTACCACCCATTGGATGGGCCCATACCAAATTATTCAGGCTTACGACAATGGTTCAGTCAAACTCAAAACTATTGATGGAGAAGGTCATTCCTTTACTGTCAATGGTCATCGCCTGAAACTATACACTAAGCCCATCAGCAAGCAAGATTTTCTCCATACAGTATCTCAGCAAAGAGAGGTTGAGATATTGCAGCCCTCAACTAGAGTATCCCTGCCTTAGTTCATTTCCTTTCAATTTAGAAATTCAAAAAGAAAAAAAAAAAAGAAAAAAAAAATACAAAACAAAAACTAAAAAATATAAAAAAATAAAAAAAATAATAACAATGGGTTAGATGTGAAAACCAGCCTCTGGCACACTCTAACCCCGAATTCCTACTTGAAAACCAATTCGTTGGCGGGTAAGAATTCTCTTTCTTTTGTTCACTGTTTCATGTATCAACTGAATCATGACTTGAGGACAAGTCAACACTTTAGTCGGGGAGAGCAGCATCAGCATTTTGTTCTCTTATCTCTCTATTGTAAATTCTTAAATATTTCTTATCTCATCTCCTCACTGTACATCTTCAAAGCAGTTTGTTCCAGCATTCCAGATTTCAATAAATAAGTTATTTTGTCATTGTTTTATCTCAGAGGGACCTAGTTATAAACATTATGCAGGGGGACCTGTTCTGTCCAGAAGACCATGCTACCAACACCAGCAGTAATGGGACCTATTTAAGACACATAGAAGGGACCTGTTAAGAGATTGATACTTCAGGGCTACTTCAACAAAGTTTCATCAAGTTTCTACAAGGATTCATAGATTGCTGGGCACCAAGACTCCATCAAACTCAATGAACCTGTATACATATAAGGAGCTGCATGAACATCTTCAAGATTTCAGAGGGACCTGTTGCATTCAAATCTATTCAGGGGACCTGTGATGAACAACAAAGAATAGTCAGCAATGCCAATGCCAATGCCAATCCTACTCAGCATGCCAATGCAACAATAACCAACAAAAGTGTAATATGTTCCTTATTCCTAACATTTAATTTATTAGATTAATTTTTAATGTTAATTTTAATGACTGTGACTGTTATGATCGATTTCAAGGGCACTACATTTTCCATCATCCCTTATCTCACTGTTAATTCTTATCATCTGTCATACCCCAACCTATTTCATACTTCTAAATCCATTACCCCTTTTCATATCAACCTTGTTATGCCAACCGCACCCTATAGTCATACCAACATCTCCCATTTGGCCGAGTACCAATAGAAACAGGACACGTGGTGGATTGTGTTTTAAAAAAAAAGGGAAGGAAACAAATGTTAAAGCGGGCCTATTCATTGTATTCCACACGGCCGAATTATGATTCCACCACCCGACGTGGTCAAATGATTCAGAGGACTCCCTGAAATCATACCCCAGTATTGCATATACGCTTCCAGCGCTCCTATGATGACATCTATACAAGTGGTACAGCCATTCCTCTGTTCCAAAGGATGAATACGCTATGAAGTAAGTATAATGGTTATTTCACCATCATTCTCAGTTATTTTACGTTAGCATTTGACTCCCGTGACTTCCACAGTAAGGATTGAAAGCAGTGAGCGCCACAACGAGGGAAATATAACCATTTGGTTTCGACAAGGATTGAAAGCAGTGAGCGCCACAAGAGGGGAATATAACCATTCGGTTTCGACTCCCACCAAAGTCACAAGACAGTCGACCGACCGAGCATCATACTGGATATTAAGGGAGCGACACACCAGGTAACAAATTGAAATTTCTTTGTTGAAATTGCTAGAGCACGACCCTCTGCCAAAATGACCAATAGGGTCGAGCCGAGCATGTTTGACAGTTCTCAATATCATGAAGATTGCATTTCGATTCTCAGAGAGATACAGTGGTTGCCATTTTTAGAGAAATTTCATGGAAGTAATGAAGAGGTTACCAAACAATTCGCCTTCACATTCAATGGAGAGAAAGCCCTGATAGGTAACTTCTCATTCAGGGTTTCAGAGGACACCATAGCCCAGTCAATAGGGATTAGCCCAGAAGGGGAGAAGTACTTTAAAACAAAGCAATTTAAAGAGAAATCATGGACTCAATTTATGTCTAGATCCAGAGTCTCATCAGTTAACAGGAAGAAAGGTGTTCCAAGGAGTTGGTTGATGCATCCCTGGGATGAGATGGTCTATATTCTCCAAAAATTCGTAACCTGCGAAGGCCGTTATAGTATTGTCTATCTATACCATATTAAGTTACTGCTACACTTGAAAAGACAATGCGTTATCAGCCTACCATATTTTCTATTACAAAGCTTAACCAAGATGTCGAAGACCATACAAAAGCAGAAGGGAAATGAGGACAAGAGCCTATATCACTTTGGCTTAATTAAAATTCTTATTGAGCATGAATTGCAGAGAAGAGGGAAACCATGGAAGGAGTTCTTAATTGCTAATCAAATTAAAGATGAGGAAGACAAAGAAGAACTACAGGAGAACTCAGGTTTCATGAAGGATATCGATGAAGAGATCCCAGTATCCAAAGCCAGCAAGGTACCTCCACCTATGAGCAGCATAAGGACTAGGAAAATGAGAAAAGAAGATGCTCAGAAGGCAGAGCAAGATAAAATTTTCACCACTTATTCAAGAAGAACAAGGGGAGCACCAAAAGCCCAGTTACAAGAAGACCAGCTTGAATCCAATGCACCTATACCAATGGATATTGAAAGTAGTGACCACTCACCACCAGGACCAGGAGCTGATATAAAGGTTGAAAGCCATAACAGGCAGGAAAAAGGTTCACCACCTCCCATTAAGAAACAAAAGAAACTAGAGAAACAAATTGAGAAATTGAAGGAAGAACTCATGGAGGCTAATATGTTAGAAAAGGTTATCAAGAAAGAAAATGAGATGCTCCGAGCGCAGAGTAAAGAGACCCAGCAGAAGAATGAAAAGTTAAGGGAGCGAATCAGTGAACTTGAGGCTGAGCAAACAGATATTTGTAAATGGGCCACCAAGTGGTACAACCAGAAGAAGACCCTCAAAGAAAAATACAAAAGATTAAAGCAGGAGCTCCATGGTCAGAAAGATGCCCAGGTGAAAAAGAATGTGGACACATTGCTAAAGGCAGCAGAGATCCAGGCACGGACAGAGTTCAAGGGAAGCACTTCGGGGTTAGCATGAGGACATGCTAATTCATTAAGTCAGGGAGAGATGTTGGTGCCATCCTATGACCTCCTTTTTCCTCCTAAAACATATCATTTGCCTACTTCTTTCCATCATATATCTCTTAGAACCCTTGGAAATTGATTAGTTAATAGTCCTATAGTTATTAAAATGCATTGAAATTGATTTAGGAGTTTTATGTTAAAGAATCAGGGATTTTTGGTAAAATGGCTACAGGAAGTTCCAACATCCTGTAATTGGTTCATTGTTTGACATGTGGCATGACAGCTGGGCTAGAACGAAGGGTAGGGATGAAAAGTAGAATGTCCAAGCATGGACGAATACCTATCCTATAACAAAATCGACCTTCCTACATGCGCGGTCAACAGTGGTCAAAGTATAGCATGTTGGCGACAAAGGCAGCAACAAAAAAGCATTCTAAATTGATTTAGTTTTGTTCCTTTTTGAAATTAGTTTAGGATAGAAACATTTTAAAAATCTCGACATGATAAAAGCGGCAACAGCCATATCATGAATGTACATTCGTTTTCGAAATGTAAGGGTTGTAAAAACATATGTAAATACAGTCCTGTGTAATCAATGTTTGGGTAATCGTTGTATCGTTTGAAACGGAGTTTGAACTTAATATCAAGAACACAGTTATAGCTACGATCTTTGTCTTATTGTGTTGATTTGATAATCGGTTGAACACAGTCCAGTATACCTTTGGAACGCAGACGGGCCCTGCGTTAAACTGGTATACTGTTATTTCCTTTTCATTTACAACTTAGGGTATTACATGACATGCACAGTAATTAGAATTGGTTGTTGATTTCAATCGAATGCGTATGGTTTATGTTTATGAGATCGCTTGAACAGTTCATCACTGGGATCGTGAATCGTATCCTGTAAGGGATTCGATCCTCTGTTGTCCTCTAAAGCAATGTTATGAACTCTGCTTTCATTTCAAAGTATGTTTATAATTTCCAGGTGTCTTTAGCTTGCATGAATATTAGTGAATGCTGAGTATTTGTTAAACGGGGGTTTCGTGTATGGTGTCTCTGTAAGGAGATTGAAATCTTGGTTTGAAGTGATACACAGTGTTTTAATTTGATAAATGAATTGAGTGAAAGTGTGGTAATTAGGTAGATTAACTGAGTGACCTAAGTGTTTGGGTGATAGGTAACATACCTCAGTCTTCCGTAAAGAAGTCCTGTGACCTACCATCATAACCACTTAGCTAATAATCCTTTATGTCTATATACTTTAGACGCATGCCTCTAAGTCTACGCATCCTGGTCGATAATAAATATAGCCTAGTCTAGCACCCTAGATAGGACACTACACCTGGTATCCATCCACCAAGATCATCATCAATATCTGTCTCATTCTCGGTCCATGATATCGACTCCTCCACATACTGCAAACATCCCTGCAACATATGTAGAACCATCATCTCCATCATGTGTCATCCCATCTTGTGAACTGTCATCTTTCCTACCTACCTGATGTCAACATCTCTCTGGTACACTGCTAGCCCCTCATGACCTGAACTAGTTGGGTGATCAGTCCAACTGTCACGCTCAAATCATAAGAATGTCCATCGTTATGCCTTCACTAATCTATCTTAGATTCTGCCACATCCTGGACTCACCAAGAATCTCTCCCATGCTCAGGTCCATGGAAACTCCATCCCATCTGCAACATGTCATGATGCTTAATGCCGAACCATTCCTGGACCATCTGTCATACCTGATCAACCTGTTTTAAGGACTCACTACCATGAGCAGCTAACAATGAGCCCCATCTTCTATGTAATCTAAGAAGATGTAGAGGGAGTAGAGCCTAAAGGCTTACCCTCACTAATAATCTCAATCCATCTGTTAGGATCTTCTATCTCCATCCTCTGTAGATATGCAACCCGATCCTCCTCATGGACATTTGGTCTCACATAAACCTCCTCATCATCATTATCATCCTCTACTTCTTCTAGCCTTCTTGACAAATCCAAGATACTATCAGAAAGTGTCCTGATAACCAATGACTGCTCGGTAAGCTTTGTCTCAATAGTAGACAACCGCTTACTCATGTCTTCCATGCGCTTCTCATCCTCCATCTGCATCACTGCCAGTTTACAATTAGGTTTTGTTGCTCCAATGGTTGGAACACCAATGGGTACATCTTCCCTTCCATCGTAAATGTACAGCTTCTTCAAATGTGGAACGATCATAGCATCAAATTGTTTCAAGAATTCCATCCCCAGCATAACCTCATAGTCATCAATCCGAACTATAGTGAAGTCAACTTTTCCGGTCCACTCACCTAGTGTTGTGTCCACTCTTTCAGCTACACCAAGAACTAAATCAAGAGGAGAATTCACCATCTTCATTTGTGCCTTCACTGGTACAAATTTCAGCCCAATTCTTCTCACAACATCTTCACTCATGAAGTTGTGAGTAGCCCCACTATCAACCATAGTGAGTATATCAGCACTCCCAATCTTCATCTGAACATACTCCAAGTTGTTCTTCTTAGGATCTCTCCAAGAGACCATTTCCGTAGTAGCAACAGCACCAAGAATCTGTATCATCCCCACAGAAGGTTCTTCTTTCTTCGCATTAGATTGTGCAATAGCAACCACTTTTGGTCTAGAAAGATAATTATTCACCGTATGTGGTTCAACACAAATCCAATACTTCACTGGCTTCTTCATCTTCTCATCTGACTTCGAAGCTTCATCCTTCTTCTTCTCTTTCAGCTTATCGGACTTCTTCCTCTCATCAGAAGTCTCATCATAATGCTCTACCAACCTATCCACAACAGCAAAAGCTTCTTCAAGTGTTTTAATCTTCTGCCTCTTCACTTCATTGCGTGCCCAAGGTTTTAATCCAATAATGAAGTTGAACACCTTGTCCCTCTCAGCCATGTTAGGAAGTTCTAGAACCGCACTTGCAAACTCCCGCTCATGGAAAATTTTAGGGGCTAATGTTCGCCCAGTGGGCTAATTTTCCATGATTTTTCCACAAAAAAGATTCGCCAATTTCCAATTTTATAAAAGACGATTCGCCCAAATTTTAGAATATAAAATTATTTGACCTTAAAAATCGCCAACATTATATAGAGACTATATATAAAATAATTATAAATTTGATTAATTTTACAAATATATCAATAAACATTTATAATTTGCATATTAGGGATTAGTGAGATTCGCCAATGTTTTAAACTTCAAGAAAATTTTCCATCCTTAAAATTTTCCTTGCTCCCGCTGATATGTTTGTAGGTTCCCTGTCCGCTTTATGAATTTAATCTTCATCCTTACTTCCCACATTTCATCCTGAGGACTGAAATGAGCCTGCAAAGCTTTCTTCATATCATTCCAAGAAGTAATGTCATCAGGATTGCCATTGGC
The DNA here is from genome assembly GCA_031772625.1 of Pinus tabuliformis. Lineage (NCBI taxonomy): Eukaryota > Viridiplantae > Streptophyta > Pinopsida > Pinales > Pinaceae > Pinus > Pinus tabuliformis. The sequence goes on along the minus strand of CM062817.1, from coordinate 2,031,173,204 downwards.
AATCTAATCCATCCGTCTTCTCCACCACATCTTAGCATCTTTTGTCAGAAATTGAGTAGCCACTTTCACCTTTGTCTCATCATCGGATAGACCCAAGCGTTCCAAGTATTGCTCCATATCCCATAGAAAGTTACCAAGAGTCTTCACACTTCTTGTACCATCATAAGATTCTGGTTCCTTGACTTTCACATGAGACACTCCTCCACTTGAGTTATGTCTCACGGCCTTCTTCAACACCGCGATCTCATCATTTGCACCATCAAGAGATTTCTGCAAGTTCACGATCTCTGCCAGACCCTTGTCCCTTGCTTCTCCAATCTCCTTGACTTCATTTTCAAGTTGTGTACACTTAAGCTCAGTGTACTCATGCCGAGTCCGGAGTTCATCAAACTCTTCCCTCAACTGCACATGATCCTCTAGCTCTTTCACGACTAGATCCATCTTTGTAGTCCAGTAAGATTCCAATGCCTCCACTCTCTCTAGTAGTTTTTCAATAAAGGCCTCGGTCGCATTGTGGCTAGATTCACTCGATCCCACACGAGATTCACCTGCCATTTCTGCTTCCTTCTTCCTTCTTTGTGATCGAGTATCAACCATCGAACAACTTCACCAAGTTGCCTGCAACCTAAACTAGCCCTTGTTCCACTTGTATGTGAAATAACTTCCTTCACCTGCAAGTACCCACTTCACTGTCACCAGCTTCCAAGTTTCTTCAACCCTGAATACCACCTGTCAAGCTTTTCACCATCACCGGCTTCACCCACTATGAACCTGCTCTGATACCAACTATCACGTAGTGAAGTTGTGTAGTAGCTTCAACCTTCAATGCCCGAATCAGCTGCTCTGATACCAACTGTCATGCCCCAGGCTTATAGTAGTCTTTCAACCTCTCTTCGCGAGGTGTGGCACCACCAAACACTTTCTTTTCACCAATACTTATGTTCATGGACTACACCTAACCACTTGTCCTACTTAGTTTGTGTTTCTCAACCAAGTAATTATTATGTTTCCTTTATACCAATGAACACCCATACACATTCATTATCATCAACAATTATACAAGAGAAGACAATTGCATAGTATAAAGGGAGGGGAAACTCCCTGAATAATGAGTCTACCCAAATATATTATATTATTCAACTTTCCAATATTACAAAGCTTCACAAGTATTCTTGGAAAACACAAAGTTTCATACTTAGCCAAAATTACAACTTGTCACACCTTCGTGTGCCAACCAAAGTTCCTTGCCCAAGCTGGGTGGGTGTGCCCTCACACAAGCTGCCAACCGCACTTCTCAATCGAACCTTGTGCACGATGGGCAGGCGACTCCACCAAGTCACCAAGACACCCTCGTTTATCCTTCGCACGGCGGTCTCACCAAAGCTTCCACTGCGTTATGTTTGCATGCCAGGCGGGCGACTCACCCGAGTCTCCACCTGCGCTCCTTCGTTCGAACAACGGGTACTCCGTGCCCACGCCTTCCACCCGATACAACTTCGTGCGATATCTTGTGCGACCTCGCCCAAGGTTGGGTGCATAGAGCTATGCCTCCTTTTCCGCTGCGGCTTCACTTTACTTCGCACCTTTCTTGCATCTGTAGATGAGAGCGTTAGAATGTTCGATGCTCAAATGAACCATGCCTTCGTTGTATTTGTATGAGTGGAAGGGCGAGTTGAGCTACACAAGCCGACTCATCCTCCATATGTTCGAACGCCCCTACTTCATCGCAAATCCTTCATTATGTGTGTCGGCCTTTGCTATGTTCATAGGTCGGCCCGTGGGTTGAGCCCATGCTCCCCACGCCATATAAACAAGCCTCGCTCCCCTCCCTTGTGCGCATTTTAACTCGTCCCTTCGCACATTAAGTCAAGAGCTCACACTTCGTCTGTTTTATAAGTCGCTCGTTTGCCAATCAAACTGTCGCACCAACCGGGAGATCATGCCAAGGACCGCAGGTCCTTACAATATGGATCACAGAAGCTTGAATTCGAATATGTTTTTTATTTTTTTCAAATTTTGTTCGTTTACTTTTTTTTGTTATTTAAACTAAAAAAATGGTTTTGATGTTTTTTTTTAATGTATTTAATTATTATTTTCAATGTTTTTAATTAATTTTTTCAATATTTTTATTATTATTTTTAATTTTTTTAATATTTTTTTAAACAACATTTTAATTTGTTTTTTTAATTCTTCATTTTTTTCCAATTTATTTTTTTAATGTCTTTTTTTTTAAGTTTAATTTTTTAAATGTTTTGTTTTTTTAATTATTTCGTTTAAAGTTTTTTTAATTGTTATTTTTTTCACTGTTTTGATTGTGTTTTTATTTTATTTTAATGTTTTTGTTTGTTTGTTTTTTTTTTTTTTAATTTATCTCATCAATATTATTTATTTATTTTAGTTAATTCTTTTCTTTGTCTATTTTTTAATTTTATTTTTTTAATTTTTTTATTAAAGTTCATTTTTTATATCATATTTTTTGGGTCATGTTTTTAAATTTTTTTATGTTAAAATATATATTTTTATTTACTTATTATATTTTTTATTTTTTGTGTTTTTTAATTTTTTTTAGTTTTTATTTTTTCAATGTTTTCATATTCTCAATATATTTGATTGAATATATATGTCAAAATAAAAAATATGTAGAAGTAATAAATCAAGGAGAATAACCCATGGAGCTTTGGATTGATGGTGAATGGGTGCACTGTTAAGGCACTCCTTGCAATATGTCATTGGTTCAAATCCCTCGTGGATGCTTACCTACCAAAAAAAAAAAAACAAAAAATCTAGGAGAACAATTTTTTGTTGATGGTGTGCTTCCTTAGTGATCGATAGGATTCTGAAAACGACATTTTTTTTTACATAATCTTTAATATGTTTATTAGTTTTGATTTATGAAATTTAAAAGAAATTTAACTTTATTATTATTATTATTATTATTAGATATGAAAATAAAATTAAAAATATATATATTTCTTAATAATGAAATATAGTTTTTAAAAAACGATTTACAAACTTCAAAATCTTAAAATTATTTAAAAATAAAATATTGACACAAATTAAAAAAAAAAAAATGTTTTAATGCATAAGGTATCAAAAACTCCAAAATCACATATAAGTTCATTTGTTTTGTAAAGTTGTTCATTCATCATAATTGAAGTGTTTCCTATCGAGCGACTTCAATGCATCATATAAAAAAACATTATATTCAATAAATTGTTATTAATATGATAAACTTAAAATAAAAATAAATTAATAGAAATTAAATGGTAATAATTTATTAAAATAATATTAACACCATGACCGAAAATTGTTGGAATTTTAAGGATTTTCATAGAGCTGATATTTTATCTTTAATGTCATCCTTGGAATTTTAAGGCTTTTCAGAGACACGCTATTTTATCTTTAATAGCATGCCTAAAAATCGTTGGAATTTTAAGACTTTTGATATTTTATCTTTAATGTCATGTCTATGGTTGGAATTTTTAAGGTAATTTAGAGTCATGATATTTTATCTTTAACGTCATTATTAAAATATGTTGACAATTTACTCCAAAAAAAAAAGTCGTTATTCCAACATCAACAATTTTCATTTTGACTGTGTTTTTTGCACACAAAAAAAATTGGCTTTTACTTCTATTTTTAAAAAATATCGAAAATTTTCCCTAGAAAAAAATGTTATTCCAACATCAACACTTTTCATTTTTAGGCTATTTTTCCATGTTTTTTGGGGGGTTTTGGGCTAGAGTACCCGTTTTGAGGTAATAGTTCCCGTTTTATTGGTAACTATGTTGTATCCTTACTTGAGTAAGAATGACACAAACTAAGACCTCAAGCATCTTACTTGTTTTCATCATTATTTCCATTATCCTCATAGTCCTATTTAGGAGCAGGTAAAACTGATGGTTAATTTCATTCCATCCACTATTACCAGTGCTTCAAAGTATTAATAATGTAGAACTATAATACCCCTTTGAATCATGTAACTACTAGGTGTAGAAGCATGTCACTATCATGCCCTATTTGTGCATTGCAAGCCTTTAAAGAAAATATATTTTATAGGAAGAATATGATTTTCTATAGTGGGAAATCATTCACTGCTTCTAACAAAAGACCCTTCCTGTTGATGACCCTATTCTGTCAGTATCTGAACCTCTATATATATATCACAATTATTGAATTAGACTCCGGTCTTGCAAAGTTATATCACTGAACATCATCTTCTTGACATGCCACATTAGGAGTTTCTCTTTTAGTGATCCTCTGATGGAATGTTGGAAGATTGGTTACAAAGTGTGTAAAAATTGTAAGTGGTCCCATGATTGGCTCCATATGTATAATTCTAATACATAGAATGTGCATAATCCCCAACAAGGTTTTCAAAATATAGTTCAAAGTGCTTCCATCTTGAGGTAGAATAGGATATGTTAAGGTTATGCGGATGTCTCTAGATCCTTCTACAAGCAATGACCAAGAAGGTAGGGTGAGATTGATTCTTTTGCCAAATCCTATTAGCGCAACTACTCTCTATAATCCAAGAGTTTAATAAACTAGGACATGTCATTTAATCTGAAATATGAGAATAACCCTACTCTTGAAATTCATATGGAGAATCTAGTGTCAATATCTTATCATGTATATTGTAGTTCAGTTTATGTGTTGTTTCAAATGCCTTGCCCCTTTTACTGAGAGCATATTGTGTAGCAAAGCCCAAAGCATAGGAACAAAATATAATCTGACATATATACCAAACTAAAGTGCAAGCACAAACTCGTCCATGGAAAAATTGTCTACAATAAAACATGCTAGTAAATAAAAGAGAACACAATAACCATTGTGATAAACAAATTCACATTTTGAGAGAAAACTTATCTGTTATTAGTATTTTCTTTACCATAAAATGTTAATATCCTTTACTAGATCCACTAATTTCTTCAAGAATTAACCTTAAAATATGTTTAGCAACTCCTAGATCCATGGTTTTCCTCCTACAGATAATAGCAAAATATGTGTGGACTAGTCAACCAACTTCTTCAAGTTGACACTTGTTCTCCATTGTATAGATTCCTGACATCACATATTTAGGGGAACTATACCCAAATGAAATCAATAGAAAGAATTGATGCTCAGAATTTTCGATTAAGGGTAGCAATTCCATAATTAGATAGATGAGGGTTCAAATCATCATTAAGCAAAATATTAGACAACTTCAATTTTTATGCACGATGGATGGAAAGAAAACTTCATGCAAAGACTCTAAAAATTGAGTTGTGTCCATTATAATCTTTACTCAAATGTTCGAAGTCAAATTTTAGTGGTCTCATCTGCCACGTGCAATGCGCCATAGAGTGATATATTGCCAAAATATTCATACACAAGGAGGTATTCCTCATCTTCTGTGCAATATCCCACTAACTTTGTAATGGTATGATGATACAGGTGTGACATATTAGATATTGTTTCCAGAAAGTATTTAGGCCTTCGTATTAAATCAACATATTGTTTCCCAGTACATAATTCAGTGTTTTTCTATCTTCATATCTACGAAATATCGAGTGTCTGAAAATCCAAATCGATGATGTGTCTTCATCCTTAGGTACGTTTGTACCACACACTGAGTATGTGAACTTTATAGTTCTTCCTTCCCCTTCTTAATTTCATTATTTTGCGTGAAGGTGGACTTCATACTATTATTTTTGCGAGTCTGCTCTAATTGTTTGACTATAGTGGTTTTTGAAGGCGGTTGTAAGGAGAAATGTACTAGTAAGTATTTTTGATCTGGGGGGTTCTGAAATCAATATAGAGTTACCACGTTAGAAAAGTAGTTTGGAAAAATAATAAATTTCAGACACCCCCCTTGTCGCGCACTTTTCATGTTGGGGGTTCCAAAATCCTTTTAAATCATTGATATTCTAAGGCACATTGAAACATGTGCACTCCATTTTATTTTTTCACTCATGAGATATATCCCACATTAGTGTGGAAATTGACAAGATCTAGCTTATATGTACCAACATCGAAATGGAATGTCAACGCATTGCACAACACCATTCAACCCTTCGTAATAATTTGAGCTCCTTGAGTGTTGAGTTGTCTAATGACTTGTTGTTGGCTCATTCGGTCGACTTGGTAGTTGGTTGCTTAGTGGACTTAGTTATTGAAATACAGTTGGAGATTGGATTGGTTTAATCATCCCAATCTTTAATAAAAATAACCTAGAAACCGCTATAAGAGCCTGTGAGTTGGTCATTCCTCCAACAATCTATATTAAAGATAACCTAGAAACCTATATAAGAGCCTGTGAGTTGGTCATTCATCCAACAAGTGAGTTGGTCATTCATCCAACAAGTGATTTGGTCATTCATCCAACAATTCATCCAACAAGTGATTTGGTCATTCATCCAACAATCTATGTAAAGGGTTTGATGAGATGATATCTAAAGGAAGAAATTCACCAAGGGGATGAGAACACCCAATAAAGATAGTGTGAGTTGGTCATTCATCCAACAAGTGAGTTGGTCATTCATCCAACAAGTGATTTGGTCATTCATCCAACAATTCATCCAACAAGTGATTTGGTCATTCATCCAACAATCTATCTAAAGGGTTTGATGAGATGATATCTAAAGGAAGAAATTCACCAAGGGGATGAGAACACCCAATAAAGATAGCAAAATTCACCAAGGGGATGAGAACACCCAATAAAGATAGCAAAATTCAAAATTTTGGAAAAGACAAAAAAAAAATTGTGGAAATTTTGAAATGAAAATGTTACAACATAGGCTCTAAATGGGGACTGCTCCCCTCTGTGGGATGTAAGAGAATTGCTGACTAGGTTCATTGAAACTATTATCTATAATCCAAGAGTTTAACAAACTAGGACCTGTCATTTAATCTGAAATATGAGAATAACCCTACTCTTGAAATTCATATGGAGAATCTAGTGTCAATACCTTATCAAATATATTGTAGTTCGGTTTATGTGCAGTTTCAAATGCCTTGCCCCTTTTACTAAGAGCATCTTGTGTAGCAAAGCCCAAAGCATAGGAACAAAATATAATATGACATATATACCAAACTAAAGTGCAAGCTCAAACTCGTCCATGGAAAAATTGTCTACAATAAAACATGCTAAATAGGTAATAAAAGAGGTTACAATAACCACCTTGACGAACAAATTCACATTTCTGAGAGAAAACTTATATGTTATTAGTCCTTTATTTACTATAAAATGTTAATATCCTTCATTAGATCCACTAATTTCTTCAAGAATAAAACTTAAAATATGTTTGGCAACTCCTAGATCCATGGTTTTCCTCCTGCAGAGAATAACAAAATATGTGTGGACTTGTCAACTAACTTCTTCAAATTGGAAGTTTCTCTTCATTGTATAGATTCCTGATGTGACATATTCAGGGGCACTGTACCCAAATGAACCCAAAAATGAAACCTGATGCTAAGAATTTGGATTAAGGGTAGCAATTCCATAATTGGATAGATGAGGGCTGAAATAATCATTAAGCACAATATTAGACAACTTGAATTTTTATGCATGATGGATGGAGAGAAAATATCATTCAAAGACTCTAAAAATTGAGTTGTGTCCAACACAATATTTACTCAAATGTTCCAAGTCAAATTTTAGTAGTCTCATCTGCCACGTGCAATGTGCCATAGAGTGATCTATTTTAAAAATATTCATACACAAGGATGTATTCCTCATGTTCTGTACAATATCCCACTAACTCTGTAATGGTATGATGATATAGGTGTGACATATTATATTGTTTCTAGAAAGTATTTAGGCCTTTGGATTAAATCTACATGTTATTTCCCAGTACATAATTCATTGTTTTTCTATCTTTATATCTACGAAATATCGAGCGTTTGGAAATCCAAATCGATGATTTATCTTCATCGTTATGTATATTTGTACCACACACTGAGTATGTGAACTTTAGCATTCTTCCTTCCACTTTTTAATTTCATTATTCTACATGAAGGTGGACTTCATGCTATTGTTTTTGCTATCTTGCTCTAAGTGTTTGACTATACTGGTTTTTGAAGGCAATTATAGGGAGAATTGTACTAGTATGTAGTTTTGATGTGGGGGGGTTCCGAAATCAATATAGAGTTACCACATTAGCAAAGTAGTTTGAAAAAACGATAAATTTCAGACCCCCGTCTTTGTTGTGCACTTTTCATGTTGGGGGTTCCAAAATCCTTTTAAATCATTGATATTCTAAGGCACATTCACAACCATTGAAACATGTGGACTCCATTTTATTTTTCTGCTCATGGGATATATCCCACATTGGTGCGAAGGTTGACAAGATGTGGCTTATATTCACAAACGTCGAAATGGAGTGTCAACGCATTGTGCAACACCATTCAACCCTTCACAATAATTTGAGCTCCTTGAGTGTTGAGTTGTCTAATGACTTGTTGTTGGCTCATTCGATAGACTTGGTAGTTGGTTGCTTAGTGGACTTAGTCATTGAAATACAGTTGGAGATTGGGTTGGTTTAATCATCCCAAATTTTAATAAAAATAACCTAGAAACCTATATAAGAACCTGAGAGTACCTAGAAACCTATAAAAATAACCTAGAAACCTATATAAGAACCTAAGAGTACCTAGAAACCTATATAAGAACCTAAGACTTGGTCATTCCTCCAACAATCTAAAGGGTTGGATGAGATGATATCTAAGGAAGACATTCACCTAGCGGATGAGAACACCCAATAAAGCTATCAACATTTTCGAAAAGATAAAAAAAATTGTGAGAATTTTGCCAAGAAAATGTTACAACATAGGCTCCAAATGGGGATTTCCCCTCTATGGGATGTAAGAGAACTATAGACCAAGTGCCTTGAAGCTACTTTGTATAATCCAAGAGTTTAACAAACTAGGACCTGTCATTTAATTTGAAATATGAGAATAACCCTACTCTTGAAATTCATATGGAGAATCTAGTGTCAATATCTTATCAAATATATTGTAGTTCAGTTTATGTGCAGTTTCAAATGCCTTGCCTCTTTTACTAAGAGCGTATTATGTAGAAAAGCCCAAGTCATAGGAACAAAATATTATCTGATAGATATACCAAACTAAAGTGCAAGCTTGAACTCATCCATGGAAAAATTGCCTACAATAAAACATGCTAGATATGTAATAAAAGAGATTACAATAACCACCATGACGAACAGATTCACATTTCTGAGAGAACACTTATTTTTTATCGGTCCTTTATTTACCATAAAATGTTAGTATCCATTACTAGATCCACTAATTTCTTCAAGAATAAACCTTAAAATATGTTTGGCAACTCCTATATCCATGGTTTTTCTCCTGCAGATAATAAAAAAATATGTGTGGACTAGTTAAATAACTTCTTCAAGTTGGTTTTTGCTCTTCATTGTATAGATTCCTAACATGACATATTCAGGGGCACTGTATCCAAATGAACCCAAAAACAAAACCTGATGCTCAGAACTTGTATTAAGGGTCACAATTCCATAATTAGATAGATGAGGGTTGAAATCATCATTAAGCAAAATATTAGACAACTTGAATTTTTATGCACGATGGATGGAGAGAAAACTTCATGCAAAGACTCTAAAAATTGAGTTGTATCCAGCACAATATTTACTTAATTGTTCCAAGTCAAATTTTAGCAGTCTCATATGCTACGTGAAATGCGCCATAGAGTAATATATTGTCAAAATATTCATACACAAGGAGGTATTCCTCATGTTTTGTGCAATATTCCACTAACTCTGTAATGGTATGAAGATATAGGTGTGACATATTAGATAATGTTTCCAGAAAGTATTTAGGCCTTTGTATTAAATCAACATGGTGTTTCCTAGTACAATATTCACTATTTTTCTATCTTCATATCTACAAAATATCAAGTGTCTGAAAATCCAACTCGATGATTTATCTTCATCCTTAGCTAAGTTTGTACCACATTGAGTATGTGAACTTTAGCGTTCTTCCTTCCCCTTCTTAATTTCATTATTCTGCGTGAAGGTGGACTTCATGCTATTATTTTGCGAGTATGGTCTAATTGTTTAACTATAGTGGTTTTTGAAGGCGGTTGTAGGGAGAAATGTACTAGTAAGTAGTTTTGATGTGGGGGGGGTTCCAAAATCAATATAGAGTTACCACGTTAGCAAAGTAGTTTGGAAAATCATAAATTTCAGACCCCCCCTCCTTGTCGCACACTTTTCATGTTGGGGGTTCCAAAATCCTTTTAAATCATTGATATTCTAAGGCGCAATCACAACCATTGAAACATGTGCACTCCATTTTATTTTTGTGCTCATGAGATATATCCCACATTGGTGCGGTGATTGACAAGATGTGGCTTATATGCACCAACGTCGAAATTGAATGTTAACACATTGTGCAACACCATTCAACCCTTGGAAATAATTTGAGCTCCTTGAGTGTTGAGTTGTCTAATGACTTGTTGTTGGCTCATTCGGTAGACTTGGTAATTGGTTTCTTAGTGGACTTACTCATTGAAATACAGTTGGAGATTGGGTTGGTTTAATCATCCCAATTTTTAATAAAAATAACCTAGAAACCTATATAAGAACTTGTGAGTTGATCGTTCCTCCAACAATCTAAAGGATTGGATGAGATGTTATCTAAAGGAAGACATTCGCCAAGGGGATGAGAACACCCAATAAAGCTAAAAAAAAAATGGAAAAAATAAAAAAAGAATTGTGAGAATTTTGCAAAGAAAATGTTACAACATAGGCTCCAAATGGGGACTGCTCCCCCTTGTGGGATGTAAGAAAACTATAGACTAGGTGCCTTGAAACTACTCTCTATAATCCAATATTTTAACAAACTAGGACCTATCATTTATTCTGAAATATGAGAATAACCCTACTCTTGAAATTAATATGGAGAATTTAGTGTCAATATCTTATCAAATATATTGTAGTTCAGTTTATGTGTAGTTTCAAATGCCTTGCCCCTTTTACTGAGAGCATATTGTGTAGAAAAGCCCCAAGCATAGGAACAAAATATAATATGATAAATATGCCAAACTAAAGTGCAAGCTCGAACTCGTCCATGGAAAAATTGCCTGCAATAAAACATGCAAGATAGTTTATAAAAGATATTACAATAACCACTGTGATGAACAAATTCACATTTCTGAGAGCAAACTTATTTTTTATTGGTCCTTTCTTTACCATAAAATGTTACTATCCGTTACTAGATCCACTATTTTCTTCAAGAATAAACCTTAAAATATGTTTGGAAACTCCTATATCCATGGTTTTCCTCCCGCAGATAATAACAAAATATGTGTGGACTAGTCAAATAACTTCTTCAAGTTGGTTATTGCTCTTCATTGTATAGATTCCTGACATGACATATTCAGGGGCACTGTACCCAAACGAACCCAACAGCAAAACCCGATGCTCAAAATTTGGATTAAGGGTAGCAATTCCATAATTGGATAGATGAGGGTTGAAATCATCATTAAGCAAAATATTAGACAACTTGAATTTTTATGCACGATGGATGGAGAGAAAACTTAATGCAAAGACTCTAAAAACTGAGTTGTGTCCAGCACAATCTTTACTTAAATGTTCCAATTCAAATTTTAGTAGTCTCATCTGCTACATGCAATGTGCCATAGAGTAATATATTGTCAAAATACACAAGGAGGTATTCCTCATGTCTTGTGCAATATTCCACTAACTTTGTAATGGTATGATGCTATAGGTGTGACATATTAGATAATGTTTCCAGAAAGTATTTAGGCCTTTGTATTAAATCAACATGGTGTTTCCCAGAACATGATTCACTGCTTTTCTACTTTCATATCTACGAAATATCGAGTGTCTGAAAATCCAACTCGATGATTTATCTTCATCCTTAGCTAAGTTTGTACCACACTGAGTATGTGAACTTTAGCATTCTTCCTTCCCCTTCTTAATTTCATTATTCTTCATGAAGGTGGACTTCATGCTATTATTTTTGCGAGTATGTTCTAATTGTTTAACTATAGTGGTTTTCGAATGCGGTTGTAGGGAGAAATGTACGAGTAAGTAGTTTTGATGTGGGGGGTTCCGAAATCAATATAGAGTTACCATGTTAGCAAAGTAGTTTGGAAAAACATAAATTTTAGACCCCCCCTCCTTGTCGCACACTTTTCATGTTGGGGGTTCCAAAATCCTTTTAAGTCATTGATATTCTAAGGCACAATCACAACCATTGAAGCATGTACACTTAATTTTATTTTTGTGCTCATGATATATATCCCAAATTGGTGCGGAGATTGACAAGACTTTTCATGTATGCACCAACGTCGAAATGGAATGTCAACGCATTGTGGAACACCATTAAACCCTTGGCAATAATTTGAGCTCCTTGAGTGTTGAGTTGTCTAATGACTTGTTGTTGGCTCATTCAGTCAACTTAGTAGTTGGTTGCTTAGTGGACTTAGTCATTGAAATACAGATGGAGATTGGGTTGGTTTAATCATCCTAATTTTTAATAAAAATAACCTAGAAACCTATATAAGAACCTGTGAGTTGATCATTCCTCCAAAAATCTAAAGGGTTGGATGAGATGATAGCTAAAGGAAGACATTCACCAAGGGGATGAGAACACCCAATAAAGCTAAAAAAAAATTGGAAAAAAGAAAAAAAAATTGTGAGAATTTTGCGAAGAAAATGTTACAACATAGGCTCCAAATGGGGACTTCTCCTCCTTGTGGGATGTAAGAGAACTATAGACTAGATGCCTTGAAACTACTCTCTATAATCCAAGATTTTAACAAACCAGGACCTATCATTTAATCTAAAATATGAGAATAACCCTACTCTTGAAATTCATATGGAGAATATAATATCAATATCTTATCAAATATATTGTAGTTCAGTTTATGTGCAGTTACAAATGCCTTGCCCCTTTTATTAAGAGCATCTTGTGTAGCAAACCTCAAAGCACCGAAACAAAATATAATTTGACAGATATACCAAACTAAAGTGCAAGCTCAAACTTGTCCATGGAAAAATTGCATGCAATAAAACATGCAAGATAGGTAATAAAAGATACAATAACCACCATCATGACGAACAAATTCACATTTCTGAGAGAAACCTTATGTGTTATCAGTCCTTTCTTTACCATAAAATTTTAATATTCGTTACTAGATCCACTAACTTCTTCAAGAATAAACCTTAAAATATGTTTGGAAACTCCTAGCTCCATGGTTTTCCTCCTGTAGATAATAACAAAATGTGTGTGGACTATTCAATTAACTTCTTCATGTTGGCAGTTGATCTTCATTGTATAGATTCCTGACATGACATATTTAGGGACACTATACCCAAATGAACACAACAAAAAAACCTGATGCTCAGAATTTGGATTAATGGTATAAATTTCATAACTGGATTGATGAGGGTTGAAATCATCATTAAGCAAAATATTAGACAACTTGAATTTTTATGCACGATGGATGGAGAGAAAAATTCATGCAAAGACTCTAAATATTGAGTTGTGTCTAGCACAATATTTACTCAAATGTTCCAAGTCAAATTTTAGTAGTCTCATCTGCCACGTGCAATGTGCCATAAAGTGATCTATTGTCAAAATATTCATACATAACGAGGTATTCCTCATGTTCTGTGCAATATCCCACTAACTTTGTAATGGTATGATGATATAGGTGTGACATATTAGATATTATTTCCAAAAAGTATTTAGGCCTTTGTATTAAAGCAACCTATTGTTTCCCAGTACATGATTCATTGTTTTTCTATCTTCATATCTACGAAATATCGAGTGTCTGAAAATTCAATCGATGATTTATCTTCATCCTTAGGTAAGTTTGTACCACACTGAGTATGTGAACTTCAGCTTTCTTCCTTCCCCTTCTTAATTTCATTATTCTATGTGAAGGTGGACTTCATGCTATTATTTTGCGAGACTACTCTAATTGTTTGACTATAGTGGTTTTCAAAGACGGTTTTGATGTGGGGGTTCCTGAAATCAATATAGAGTTACCACGTTAGCAAAGTAGTTTGGAAAAACAATAAATTTCATACCCCCCTTCCTTTCTGCACAATTTTCATGTTGGGGGTTCAAAAATCCTTTTAAATCATTGATATTCTAAGGCCCATTCACAACCATTGAAACATGTGCACCCCATTTTATTTTTGTGCTCATGAGATATATCCCACATTCTTGTGGAGATTGACAAGATGTGGCTTTATGCACCAACGTCGAAATGGTATGTCAACTTATTGTGCAACACCATTCAACCCTTGGCAATAATTTGAGCTCCTTGAGTGTTAAGTTGTCTAATGACTTGTTCTTGGCTCATTCGGTCGACTTAGCAGTTGGTTTCTTAGTGGACCTAGAAACCTATATAAGAACCTGTGAGTTGGTCATTCCTCCAACAATCTAAACGATTGGATGAGATTATATCTAAAGGAAGGCATTCGCCAAGGGGATGAGAACATCCAATAAAGCTAGCAAAATTTGGAAAAGATAAAAAATAATTGTGGGAATTTTGCCAAGAAAATGTTACAACATAGGCTCCAAATGGGGACTACTCCCCCCTGTGGGATGTAAGAGAACTGTAGATGAGGTTCCTTGAAACTCCTTTCTATAATCCAAGAGTTTAACAAACTAGGACATGTCATTTAATCTAAAATATGAGAATAACCCTACTCTTGAAATTCATATGGAGAATCTAGTGCCAGTATCTTATCAAATATATTGTAGTTCAATTTATGTGCAGTTTCAAATGACTTGCCTATTTTACTGAGAGCATCTTGTGTAGCAAATCCCAAAGCACAACAATAAAATATAATCTGACAGATATACCAAACTAAAGTGCAAGTTAGAACTCATCCATGGAAAATTTGCTTACAATAAAACATGCTAGATAGGTAATAAAAGAGATTACAATAACCCATGTGATGAACAAATTCACATTTCTGAGAGTAAACGTATATATTATTAGTCCTTTCTTTACCATAAAATGTTAATATCCTTTAGTAGATAATAACAAAATATGTGTGGACTAGTCAACTAACTTCTTCGAGTTGGAAATTTCTCTTCATTGTATAGAATCCTGACATGACATATTCAGGGGAAATGTACCCAAATAAACCCAACAGCAAAACCTTATGCTCAAAATTGGGATTAAGGGTAGCAATTCCATAATTGGATAGATGAGGGTTGAAAGAATCATTAAGCAAAATATTAAACAACTTAAATAGTTATGCACGATGGATGGAGAGAAAAATTCATGCAAAGACTCTAAAAATTGAGTTGTGTCCATTACAATCTTTACCCAAATGTTCCAAGTCAAATTTTAGTATTCTCATCTGCCACATGCAATGCACCATAGAGTGATATATTTTCAAAATATTCATACACAAGGAGGTATTCCTCATGTTCTGTGCAATATCCCACTAACTTTGTAATGGTATGATGATATAGGTGTGACATATTAGATATTGTTTCCAGAAAGTATTTAGGCCTTTGTATTAATCAGCATGTTGTTTCCGAGTACATGATTCACTATTTTTCTATCTTCATATCTACGAAATATCGAGCATCTAAAAATCCAACTCGATGATTTATCTTCATCCTTAGGTAAGCGTGTACCTCACTAAGTATGTGAAATTTAGTATTCTTCCTTCCCTTCTTAATTTCATTATTCTGCATGAAGGTGGACTTGATGCTATTGTTTTTGCGAGTCTCCTCTAAGTGTTTGACTATAGTGGTTTTCGAAGGCGGTTGTAGGGAGAAATTTACTAGTAAGTAGTTTCGATGTGGGGGGGGGGGGGGTTCCTAAATCAATATAGAGTTACCACGTTAGCAAAGTAGTTGGAAAAACATAAATTTCAGACCCCCCTCCTTGTCGCACACTTTTCATGTTGGGGGTTCGAAAATCCTTTTAAATCATTGATATTCTAAGGCACAATCACAACCATTGAAACATGTGCTCTCCATTTTATTTTTGTGCTCATGAGATATATCCCACATTGGTGCAGATATTGACAAGATGTGGCGAACAAATTCACATTTCTGAGAGAAAACTTATGTGTTACCAATCATTTTTTTACCATAAAATGTTAATATCCATTAATAGATCCACTAATTTCTTCAAGAATAAACCTTAAAATATGTTTAGCAACTCCTAGATCCATGGTTTTCCTCCAACAGATAATAACAAAATATGTGTGGACTATTCAACTAAATTCTTCAAGTTGGCAATTTCTCTTCATTGTACATATTCCTGACATGACATATTCAAGGGCATTGCACCCAAATGAACCCAACAACAAAACTTGATGCTCAGAATTTGGATTAAGGATAGCAATTCCATAATTGGATAGATGAGGGTTGAAATCTTCATTAAGAAAAATATTAGACAACTTGATTTTTTATGCACGTTTGTTTAATCATCCTAGTTTTTAATAAAGATAACCTAGAAACCTATCTAAGAAATTTTGAGTTGGTCATTCCTCCAACAATCTAAAGGGTTGGGTGAGATGATATCTAAAGGAAGACATTCGCCAAGGGGATGAGAACACCCAATAAAGCTAGCAAAATTTTGGAAAAAAAAAAAATTGTGGGAATTTTTCCAAGAAAATGTTACAACATAGGCTCCAAATGGGGACTTCTCCCCCCTGTGGGATGTAAGAGAACTGTAGACCAGGTGCCTTGAAACTTTTGGGCATGGAGTGACGTTATCAAAAGCAATTTATATCATATAAAAGTTCTTTAAAAATTGTAATCTCCCACTTGTAAACTGTAACCTATCGTCTTAACCAACTCAATATGTCTATTTATACCTTCAACATTTGGTTTTCAAGAACCCTACTACACTCTTCAACCATATAATGTACTCGGTGAAAAGGCTTGAGAAAGAACTATAAATATCCAAACAAATGTGAAAGAATTTGACAAACTTTTGAGCAACTAAAAATAAATCATAACAGTGTTTAATCCATTGGGAAATGGAGTCATACCAATCCCAATCAATGAATTTTGTCTTTTACCAAATCCTGCAACTTGTGACAACAAAATAATTGGGAAAAGCTTGATAATGTGCGAATTTTTAAACATACTGCTACAAGATCTTGAAAATTGTAGATTATAATCTTTTGTTGAAAACACACATGAATAATTTTCAAAGAAAAAGTACTAAAAGGAGGAAAACTTGTGAACCATTCCCTTACATTCATCTCCAAAACAACTTCATCCAAACTATTCGTTTGATCTATACATGTGTGAAAATATCTTCATCAGCTTCAATGAAATTGGGAAGATAATGATTCAATTCTTTCCTTATAACCTATAGACTACAATATGGTCTTGAAAACTGATCATAAAACATTCCTACTTGTCACCAAACCACACAATATAAACTGAAATATGCTTTGTTTGAAGCAAATAAAAAACCAATAGATCGATTTGAACATAAAATGAAATAAAATTGCACAAGTTATTTATATATGGAGTCTTATTTAGCTTACCTATTGCACACCAAATGCTCACAATGCAAACTTGTTCAATCACAAACCTCTATCTATTGAACTAAAAGTTTTCACTATTAAGTGTAGTCAAACTTCCAGTGTGACCAAGTGAGGATTGGATTATTTGATAGACCACCGTGTATACAGATGAGAATATCAAATGAATATACAAGATGAAAATGAGATTCCATGGGCAGCTTAAAAGTCAGTTTGATAACTGAGTAGACAATAAGTCCAATAAGTAGAAATAAAAGACCATAAATTAAACATGGGGGGGTTGGTGGGGGGGGGGGGGGGGGTGGTGGGGGTGGTTTGTTGGGGGGGGTGGGGGGGGGTTTGCAGGGGGGGAGGGTCCAATTCTCATGAGTGGTATTGTAATCTGAAGATCTCTCTAAAATCTAAATAATACATTGCAGTTTGATTCCAGCTTTGGGTAGTTGCAATCATGTTTACTTCCTCTTGTTTTCATTTTATATGAATGTTTTTTTTTCATCTGTTGGCATGAGTGTAATGAATTTGTTGGATTCTTTTTATTTATCATATTTACTAATGTTGTTTTCTTAGCAAAGAGTACCTGCAAACCTTATTAAAAGAAGCCTTAAAGGGTGCTCCACCATGCTGTAAATTCATTCACAATTTCTCACTCTTTCATGGTTATTTCTACAAAATTCTAGATCCAGATTCTTAAGTTCTTGATTTAAAATTTGTCTTATATTTTTCCTCAACCACTCCTTTAATCCAAGATCCTGCAACCATCAGATTTTCTCTGGCCATTCTGTTTTGGAAAGCTAGGGTTTCAGAATTAGAATTTTCGGTTGCAAGCCCTCATGGCATGCTCCTTTGGCCATTGATTTAAAAAAACTGCCCATCAATCTTAAGATGTATCGGGTACTGGTTCCCCCACAACCAACAACTGTCTCTGAGAGTTACAACATCTTTTGGCATTGTTTCCAGGGAACAAATTAGAAAAAATTTCCTTGGGTTTCATTAAAATGTGGTGTTGATTCTTGAAGGTGACAAGATTCAACAATTGGTTATATATTCTCACCCGTGGTCTTCACTTTGGGGTTTTCTTTTCTAGGTTTCAAGATGGAAATCTGTGCATTCTTTTCTAATGAAAAAGAAGAACTCATTCAATTGTAGACAAACCCTCAAAGGTTATACTTTTTTTTGTTTCTCTTGTTTATGATACTTATCTTTCAAATGAGGGTTTTGACTCATCTGCAGAGTCTCCAGTTTATGACACCTATAGTTTAGAAGATGAAAATTATGTGGTAGATTACCAAGAAGATTGGCTTGCTGGCAAATGGCAAGAAAATGTTCTACAGCAACCCTTCCAAGAAAATCCCAAAGGTTGTAGGTTTTAACCCTGTATAGAAATTACCTACATATGAATTCTAAAAATAGAAAATAAACATTGGCAAGAGAATAAAACATAAAACATATAGACACAGATATTTTTCCCCTGGATCCCAAAACTGGGACTACCAGATTGATTTTTCATTATATTCTTTTCAATGTTACAACACACACACACACACACACATATATATATATACATGTTGAAGCATTCATAAACCCCAATCCATTTACCCTAGATTAGAACATAACCATGGTTCCCTTAATCGAATCTACAATATACCATGGGAAGAAAACCATCATGCCCAAAACCATGTGCAAAACCCATGCACAAAACCATAGGTAGGTTCACCCACCTAATATAGGGTCGAAAAAAAAAATCTCAGGGCATTGCCCTAGACCCCATGTAAGGGGGATACCACCCCTCTACTGCGCTTGGCACAATGAAGGGGTTGCTAGTGATGGAAAGAGTATAACACACACCCAACATTCTCCCACTTGTTGTTTTCTTTCCCACACCGAGGGTCACAGGAGAGCTTAGTCATTGGTCTAGCCCTACAATGCCCATTGTTTCTCTACACCAAGAAAACATCTCAGTGCTCATAGACTTTGTCAATGCATGTGCAACATTCTTCAAAGTGTCCACCTTTACCAGCAACACCTTTTTGTCCTCAACCATATCCCTCACAAAGTGATACTGAACCTCAATTTGCTTTGTATTTGAATGACAAATAGGGTCCTTTGCCAAGAAAATCTCACTTTGGTTGCCACAGTCTATTCTTATAGCTCGTTGTACTAACCCCATATTTGAACACAATCTTTGCAACCAAATTTCTTCCTTGCTTGTATGAGTGGCTACCATGATCCAGGTGGATATTGGTGGCTACCCACCTATCCCACCTAGATCTCCAGTCAGTTTCAATTGTTTCCTTGTTTCTTTCAGCATTTACCATTTTTAGCAGTTTTTTGGGTCATGAACTTTTGGTGTAGTTTTGACACCCTAAACAGTGTTTTTTTTAGGTCTGTAGTAGGCCCATAGTGGTAGGTAGGGGCCTGCAAAAAAACTTGTAGTACTTAGAGAGACCTCTCCAAGAAGGTATTGTATGTGCCAAACAAAGATAAAAATATGACCAAGTTATGACCCCGAGAAGTTGGTTTCCCAACTAACCCCAATGGGCCCACAAACTCTTAGCATTACATCTCCTGGGGTTAGGGTTTCGGTTGTTTAGGGTTTTCTCAAGTTTTCCAATAATAAATAGGCCCTTGAGCCTCATTGTAACATAGTTCAGGCATTTAGCCACCACATCTCTTCTCAGAGATAATCTACCATCGCCCGAGCTAGTCTTATTTCCATTTTGTTTGTAAGCATATTTCAGTATTTGATATTAGCAAAATGAAGTGTTATTTATACTGCATCTTTGTATTTATGGTTATATTTGTGATTTTTTTCATTCCTGTTTAAATCTGGATCGGTGGTATCAGAGTAGTCTTCTCTTTCTCTGTTTTTATTTGCATGTCCCCAATGAGGTCGGGATATAAGGATTTAGGGCATGCGCTGGTCGAACCTTTGCAAGACCAACCTCGCAAATCTCGATGACCTATTATGG
Source organism: Pinus tabuliformis (assembly GCA_031772625.1). Lineage (NCBI taxonomy): Eukaryota > Viridiplantae > Streptophyta > Pinopsida > Pinales > Pinaceae > Pinus > Pinus tabuliformis. The sequence goes on along the minus strand of CM062817.1, from coordinate 2,031,152,707 downwards.
TAGAAGAAAATAAAGATAAGGGGGCAAGAGATCCTATCAAAATCTTGCTCGAAGAAGCCCTCAAGCGATAGAGGAACACGATGATGGGAAACTTTGCCCAGATCCTTCAATGGCTACTCAAGGGTGACACATCTACTTCTAGTAGCTACTTTGGAAGTGCCACACCCTTTAAGGTACAATTTAACTTTGACATTCCCACATTTGAGGGTCAGATAGATGCGGATGCCATAGATAAATGACTAAATCTTCTAGAAGGATATTTTTATGTTCATGACTTTTCCAGCTGAGAAAATATTACTTTTGCTCTTCTTAAAGTCTCCCCCCAAATCAAGGATTGGTGGGAAGCCTACTATGAGCAGAAGGATAAAAGTACGCACTCATTATTTTCAGCCGCACCTACTTGGGTTTGATTCTGGGATGCCATCAAGGAGAAATATTACCCTATCAGGAGCTACGAGGATAAATACATAAAGTGGGCCACACTGCGACAAGGAAGGGACCAAGATGTGCTAGAGTTTACCAATGTTTTTCATACCCTTCGCACAAAGTTGGGTATTAAAGATTCTGAGAAACATTTGGTACTCAAGTACTGTGGCTACCTACACAAGTACATCTAGGATTAGATGGAGTTCCTGGACATCTCCTTGCTCAACACGACATACTGATACGTTATCAATATTGAGAAGAAGCTCAAATAGAAAAAGTTATACTTTGGATCTGTGAATCCAAAGTAAGGAAAAGGTGCCCCCAAACCATAGAGCAAAGGGAAAAGCCAAGGCGGGGTGACCTAGGATAACCATCGAAGCTGCAAGCAAAGAACAACATCATGAAGACAAAGAAGGACATGGGAAAGTGGTGTGAGTTCCATAAGAGCTCCACTCACAACGCAAGTGAGTGTTGGGCAAAGTAGTCACTAGTGGCTGAGATGAAGCCTTATGAGTCCGACGCATGTTCTGACTCTGAGTCTGAACCTAACAAGGGTAATGAAAAAGGGAAGAAGATAATTGATGCGAAGCCCAGTGCCACTGTGGCTTGAAGATCCAGAAGAAGGGGGGCGCCTATTCCACTCACAGATGTGGGTAAAGGGTTCTCCATTGCAGTTCATTATCAACAGCGGGATCCAAAAGAACCTCATTTCAGCAGAGGTCATTAAGCGGCTGGGCCTACCAACTATAACACATTTGCAGCCGTAAACCATCGGGTGGCTTCACCAAGGAAGAGATCTTCGCGTTAGCCGACAGTGTCGCCTTCCCTACAGTATCAAGCCCTTCATGGATGAGGTAGTATGTGATGTATTATTAGGACAAAGATACTTATGGAAGAATCATGTTGTATATGAGTCTACACCTCGCTCTATCATTGTTTATTTGGGTACTAAGTTATACAGGATACCGGAGATAGAGCCACCTACCGCCATCTCTTTGATCTTTGCTAAACAATGCAGTAAGGCCTTCTCCCAGACTGTTGTTTTGGGAAAATTTAGTGTTTCTACAAATGCCTAACCCTCTAGACCTAGTAGCTAGTCTAGAAGCAATTGACAAAGTAATTCGCTGCCTCTTCTATAATCAACAGATAAGAGGAGGAAAAGAAACCAACCTGTAACTTTCGCTTGCTCCCTCTCTCCTTTGACCGATTTCGCCACTCCTTTCCATACTTAACTCGCTTGGAAAGTACCTGCACACAAGCCGAGATAGAAACCCATCAAAGCATACAATAAAGATCTGTTAATTAAACATATCATAGAATCCAGAATACAATATACATCATATAAGAACATGAATGGAAAAAGCTTTGAATTCTTTATTGATAAAAGGAAATATTACAACCCATGAATGTTCATGCTTGATTCAATGTCTTCCTTCCAGTTTCAATCCCTTCTCTCCTCATGAAGCAACAATTTGACATCATTACAATACTCTTACTAAGCTCATTCAAATAGCATCTCCTTAGCTCAAGAAATTCCAACCTAGACCAGCCTTTGAATGCTTGATCAATTTATAGCTGAATGGAGGAGGTTAAGCCATTAATGTCCCTCATGAATGCTTTGCCAAAATTGGGAGGTGGTTCCATGGAGGAAGGGATAATGGATTGAGGTTCATTCTTCCTCTTCCTCATCCAAATGTGATCTCAATCAACCTGGAAACTTCTAGAAGTATCCATTGGATGAGGAATCCAGTGGATTCATTTAAAAAATTCGATGAATCTCGCTCAGCGCAGGTGAAACGAAGGCTAAGTGCGGTGTAGCACACCCAGTCAATGCAGTTTTTGCATTGCAATGTAGCCTGATAGAAGGCTACCTGTGCTAATCTCCTTAGGGACACTTTTTGGATAAATGGTGTAATGGAAACTCTTGGGAGGCAAGCATGATGTAGGTTGACCTCATTAGGGAATGAAAACAACTAAATTAGGGCTTGATGGACCCTAATAATATGAATCTAGAAGTTGGGATTGATGTGCCCAAATTGACCTGTAAAAATTTCCCCCTAAAGCATGAAGTCGAAAATAAACATGTCAAGTGAAATGCTTTACCATTTGGAGAGAAGGTTTTGAAGTGGAAGGAGATCTGCATCAATACAAATATCATGATAATTTGATTTTTCTCACGAACTAGCTGAGGGAAGGCATACCCATGCTCAACTTATAAACTTTCATTACATGTAAAAATATAGTCGTCTACGGATATAGACCCATGAACGGATGACCATGAATGTAAGGCCATTGTACATTTGATATAGTACTCCTGAAAAATATATCGCAGCCCAAATGGATGAAACTAGATCCGGGGTCTTCAGTCTCGTCCAATCTTTCACTCAATGTACAAGTCCAACCATGTGAATAGATGATCAGAAGTCGAACATGGAGAGACATTGCCTGATTACTAGCCAATGATGTAAGCCGTTAACAGATGCGAGAGGAATCACCGATAATGATAATGACCCTCAAGGTACTGACGTACATTTCACAAGGTGTGAATAAATGATTTGATGTCGAACACCATATGAAGTCTTATGGTCAAAGGCCATTGATGTCAACTTATCGCCGGAAGCGAGAAACCTACCATTGATGTATGCAAGCCTCAAGGTACTGAAGGGGTGTTTCTAAGTCAACTTCTTGGATGATGTGCTAATGTTGACAAGAAGCGACTCGCCACAGGAGGGCCTTGATGTATCCCACATCAATGACACGAAATGAGGTAAATGATTTTTGAGATGAAACATCGACTGACGAAACAAGGTTAAGGAATGGCGGGCATGAAAATGAAGGTTTATTGTATTGTAAAGGATGAAGTTTTGAACATAATGATTTCTCTTGAACATATTAGCGACACTGAAGTCCATTGGTAGCATTGACCCAAAACAAAGTGATGGATGGTATGATAGACCAACGGTGTGATAACCATCAAGCTAAATGACCCAACCCACATAGTTATGGTGATGAGGTGAAAGTGTCATGTTCAAGAGTGACCTGCTACCATAAAGTGTTCTCGGCTTTTTCCCATTTTCCCCAGTCATTTCTAACCAGTACCTCTTTATTTTTACCAATCTTGAGGAGGATAACATATGCTTGTTGTATAATTCCACCTTTCGGGTGAATCCATCGCTATTTGATGTTTTAACGAGTCTAGCGAAGGTGAAACTCGGTCTTTTCTAAATGGACAAGATTGTCACTATTTGATGTTTTTTAACAAGTTTAACGACAAAGATAACTCGGTCCTTTTCACATTTAGAGAGTCTGAAAAGGGACTAAAAGGAAACTCCACAAGTTATTTTTCGTAAATTTGTCTCTCAAGTCCAAAAAAGGATAAAATAATACAAGAGAGAACCAATTGATCATGTTTGATCAACGAGTACCTTTTTCGTAGTTAATCTATCTCAGCTCGAAGAAGGGTTAAAACTATACTGAGTAGATATCAATTTTAATCCGTTAATGAGCTAGAAACGACAAGCGCTCGACAATATTTTCATGTTTAGAGAGTCTGAAAAGAGCTTAAAGAGGAATCCATTTTTAGAAATGAGTGGTGTCTAAGGTAGCAACTGGTTCCGGTGATGTTGGAACTTCTCAAAACATGTTGATTTATGTGAAGAGGCTGACTAATAAGACCACTCATTGCAACTGTTCCTCAAAAACGGTAAAACAACAAAGTGAAAGCGTATGATTGGCCAAAGAGATGGTGGTGATGGAATGAAACATCCAAAGCTCATCTGATAGAAAAGGCTGATAGAATGGCAATCACAAGTGTTAAACTAGAAATGGGTTCATTTTTAGACAAGCTTGACCATAGGGAACTGTGCTTGGATTCAGTTTCATGTTTACACAAGCTTGAAATGAAAAACTATGCTTGAATTGGTTTACATGCCCCTAGCATGATGAAAGGGAGAGTCTCCGGTAACCATATGGAAATCATTGTGGCGAAGTAGGATGGTTATCCAACACCTTTTTGGTTTCGTCCAGATAGGGACAAAGGTGAATGGGGTGATTCCCTTCACATAACCTATAGGGAGACTTAAATTTACCACTACGTGCATGCCCCCCAAGCTTCATTACATTCACCTAAGTAGACTACTCGTGGCTATGAGGTGGATGGAATAAAGGTTCACTTACGAGATCAAGTGAAAGAGTCAACTGGGATCTTATGGGATCTACTCAAAGACTCAACTTGGAACTTTGCTCCAGGGGACCTTGTTTCATTTTTAAAAGAGCTTGACACAAGACAAGGAACTTTGCTCTAATTCCTTGTTTCATTTTTTAACGATCTTGACACAATACAAGGAACTATGATCGAGAGTTGTTTCATTTTTTTAATGAGGTTGACACAGTAAAAGAACAATCCTTGAGAGCTATTTCATTTTTTTAATGAGGTTGACATAGTAAAAGAACTATCCTCGGAGACCCTTGTTTCATTTTTTAACGAGGTTGACACAAGACAACAAACTATCCTCTAGAGTTGTTTCATTATTTAATGAGGTTGGCACAGTAAAAGAACTATCCTCATACTCCTTGTTTCATTTTTTCATGAGGTTGACACAAGATCAGGAACTATCCTCATAAACCCTTGTTTCATTTTTTAACGAGGTTGACACAAGATCACGAACTCTCCCCAGAGGTCTGTTTCATTTTTTAACGAGGTTGACACAGTAGAAGAACTATCCTCAAAAATTCAATCACAACTCATAAGTGATCATGAAGGAGAGATCTGGTTCCAATGCCTCCAGTACATGATGTACAACATCACTGAATTGATCGTCAGTTGATGTAGGTATGGAATAGGTTACCACATAATTAACCCATGGTGGGGATGATACCATTGGTGCAAAAGGACCATTTAGGGAAGATGATTGACTGGGAGACATATTTGGACTAGGAAATGAAATCTGGTCAACGGTGACAATTCTGCCTTCAGGCAGGAAACAAATCACTCGAAAGAGTGTTGAAACAATAGCTTTTGCATGGATATCGAACTTTGTGAGGCTTGACAGACGATTTCTCATCAGATTTTGCATTCAAAGCAATGGTTTCTTGGTTTTCCCTCTACAGAACTTGCTTCTTCTTCTTCTTCTTCCCTTTCTTCTTCTTCTTAGCCACCTGGTTACTAGTACCAATACTTTCACCAGGCGAAGAGGAAGAAGGGGAGGAATAAATGACCGAGGAAGAAGGCAAATGGTCGACCTTAGGATCAACTAGAGGTTGATTTTGTCCAGTTGGAGGTGTACTCGATTGTGGAGAAAACACGACATTTTGAACCAAGAAGGTTGACAACAACCATACCGGCAAGCCAATGGCAAATCCCAGAAGGGACAATGTAGCCATATCAGGAGCACCAATATTTCCAAAAGGAGGAAAAGGACTAGGATTCCCATCAAAAAGAATTCCTTGATCGGTGGACTCCGGATTTGTCGCCGTATGTTTTAACCTAAGATCAACTAAGGAACGAGCGAGGAGGATGTTATCCACGGTCAATTAATTTTTTACGACACTAGAACACAACTTCGCTTTTTCATTTTTTAAAGAGTCGAGAAAATCAAAAGATGACTCTAGTTGCCTTCGAAGTTTAATAAGCCTGAAAGGACAAGTGCTCAGATGATCCTTTTACTTTTAAAGAGTCGAAAAAGAGCGAAAGTGGCTGCTCTGGAGATTCTAGACAAAAGGGTTTACTAGACAAATCGTAAAACTGCAATATACACCTTGGTGATAAATGAAAGAGAAATGACCAAGGGCTTTATGTACAACAATCAATCTTCCCAAATGTTGTGTTTGGTGCGTTGTGATCGGTAAGGCAACAAACTCGGCTTCCTAGGGATAAGGGATTTCAACCTATTGGGTTCTCCCACTATATACTCGATGGTACAGGGAGCACAAGTGCGTACTAGTACTTATCGAATCAGAGAGGAAGAATCACCCAACCTCAGTGAAAATGACAACCACTAGGTTTAAAGACACTGGAACACGCCTCTAGCCTAGACCTCTAGATGTTTTCACTAAGTTCTAATGCGTTATTAGATTAATTGATGTAAATTTTAGGTTTATCTTGCTTAAAATTTGCCTTTGAGGGTTCACCATGAGATGTTTTCTGAAATTCCTAAGAACACAACTAGAATGAGAAGCAGAAAAAGAACACAACTAGAATGAGAAGCACTCTTTCCATTTAATTTCAGTAATGAAAATCCTAGCTATGAGGGATAGAGCATACAAGTAATTTTTGATCAAGCAACAAAGAGCACAAACTAATGCAATTCCCTAAACCATTCCTTTTGAACACACAAGCTCAAACTCTAAAATGCAAAATTGTATGTATTTATTTTTCTTTTCAGTTTCTCTTAATGTGAATGATGCAATAAGAAAATCTAATGCACAAACGATTCAGAATTCTTTTCATAAAAAATGTCGATTCATGAAAATTTCTTTTAAAGGGAAAGGAAGACTGTATGACACTTTTGATTTTAAAGAAATGAATATTTTCGACACTTTAAATGAAAATACAAACCATATGCACATATAAATCAATTGATCTTTTATGAATGAAGACTTTACGACAATTCAGTATTCGAAGGAAAAGACGACTTTATGACACTTTCTTTCAAACAAAGATCAATCGACCAAAAACTAACTTTGACTATAGACTAATAATGACAAAGAAAACATTAAAGAAACATTAATCAATCCAATCAAAGTAGGGCTGGCTGGCTAAGGAGATGAAAAGACTGTTTTTAGAGATAAGACATCATTGATTTCAGCAAGCAAGCAATCGGAAGAATTTTGGCAAAAACTCAATCCAAAGGTGGGAATTTAACCTAAGGTTGATCAACGCAGGTCAGAGAGGAGCTAACTGCACTGTAGAGCATTGTCTCTCTCTAAAGTCTATGCTGATTTCAATGATTCCAAGATTGATCAGCGCAGGTCAAAGAGGGCCTATCTGCACTGATCAGCGCAGGCCAAAGAGGGAAAAACTGTGCTGATTAAAATCTCCCTTTGTTAATCAGCGCAGGTGAAAGATGGCCTAACTGTGCTGCAGTGCACTGTCTCTAAGGCTAGCCGGCACTGGTTCCTGTGCGACCACTCAAGAGTCATCTAACCTCAAATTTTGACCAAAATTCAATGAAAAAGGATGAATTACAAAAAGTAGAGTATGTCAAGGTGTCTAAGGAGGTGGATAAGCTACTAAAAGGGCTAAGATATCCCCAGCGGATTCGCCAATTTATTTTGGGAAAATTTAGTGTTTCTACAAACGACTAACCCTCTAGACCTAGTAGCTAGTCTAGAAACAACTGACAAAGTAATTCGTTGCCTCTTCTATAATCAGCAGATAAGAGAAGGAGGAAAAGAAACCAATCTATAACTTTCACTTGCTCCCTCTCTCCTTTAACCGATTTTTCCGCTCCTTTCCGTACTTAACTCGCTTGGAAAGTACCTACACACAAGCTGAGATAGAAAGCCATCAAAGCGTACAATAAAGATCTGTTAATTAAACATATCATATAATCCAGAGTACAATATACATCATATAAGAACATGAATGGAAAAAGCTATGAATTCTTTATTGATAAAAGGAAAGATTACAACCCATGAGTGTTCATGCATGATTTAGTGTCTTCCTTCCAGTTTCGATCCCTTCTCTCCTCATGAAGGAACAATTCAACATCATTTACAATACTCTTACTAATCTCATTCAATCAACATCTCCTTAGCTCAAGAAATTCCAACCTAGACTAGCCTTTGAATGCTTGATCAATTTATAGCTAAATGGAGGAGGTTAAGCCATTAGTGGCCCTCATGAATGCTCTGCCAAAATTGGGAGGTGGTTCCATAGAGGAAGGGATAATGGATTGAGGTTCATTCATCCTCTTCCTCATCCAAACGCAAGCTCAATCAACCTGGAAACTTCCAGAAGTATCCATTGGATGAGAAATCCAATGGATTCATTTAAAAAATTCGATGAATCTCACTCAACACAGGTGAAACAAAGGTTAAGTGTGATGCAGCGCACCCAGTCAGTGTAGTTTCTACATTGCAATGTAGCTTGATAGAAGGCTACCTGTGATGATCTCCTTAGGGACACTTTTTGGATGAATGGTGTCATGGAAACTCTTGGGAGGCAAGCATGATGTAGGTTGACCTCATTAGGGAATGAAAACAACTGAATTAGGGCTTGATGGACCCTAATAATATGTATCTGGAAGTCGGGATTGATGTGCCCAAATTGACCTATAACAATTGCCCCCTAAAGCATGAAGTCGAAAATAAACATGTCGAGTGAATTTACCATTTGGAGAGAAGGTTTCGAAGTGGAAGGAGACTTGCATCAATTACAATACAAATATCATGATAATTTGATTTTTCTCACGAACTAGCTGAGGGAAGGCATACCCATGCTCAGCTTATAAACTTTCATTACATGTACAAATATAGTCGTCTATAGATATAGACCCATGAATGGATGACCATGAATGTAAGGCCATTGTACATTTGATATAGTACTCCTGAAAAATATATCGTAGCCCGGATGGATGAAACTAGATCTGGGGTCTTCAATCTCGTCCAATCTTTCACTCAATGTACAAGTCTAACCATGTGAATAGATGATCTGAAGTCGAACATGGAGAGACATTGTCTGATTACCAGCCAATGATGTAAGCCGTTAACAGACACGAGAGGAATCACCGATAATGATAATGATCCTCAAGGTACTGCAGTACATTTCGCAAGGTGTGAATAAATGATTTGATGTCGAACACCATACGAAGTCTTTCGGTCGAAGGCCATTGATGTCAACCTATCGCCGGAAGTGAGAAACCTACCATTGATGTATGCAAGCCTCAAGGTACTGAAGGGGTGTTTGTAAGTCAACTTCTTGGATGATGTGATGATGTTGACAAGAAGTGACTCGTCGCAGGAGGGCCTTGATGTATCCCAAATCAATGACACGAAATGAGGTAAATGATTTTTGAGATGAAACATCGACTGATGACATAAGGTTCAGGAATGGTGGGCATGAAAATGAAGGTTTACTATATTGTAAAGGATGATGTTGTGAACTGAATGAATTCTCTTGAACATATCGGCGACACTGAAGTGAATTGGTAGCATTGACATAAAACAAAGTGATGGATGGTATGATAGACCAACGGTGTGATAACCATCAAGCTGAATGACCCAACCCACATAGTTACGGTGATGAGGTGAAAGTGTCATGTTCAAGAGTGACTTGCTACCATAAAGTGTTCTTGGCTTTTTACCATTTTCCCCAGTCATTTCTGACCAGTGCCTCTTTATTTTTATCAAGCTTGAGGAGGATAACATATGCTTGTTGTATAATTCCACCCTTCGGGTGAATCCATCACTATTTGATGTTTTAATGAGTCTAGCTAAGGTGAAACTTGGTCTTGTCTAGATGGACAAGTTTGTCGCTATTTGATGTTTTTTAACGAGTTTAACGACAAAGATAACTCGGTCCTTTTAACATTTAGAGAGCCTGAAAAGGGACTAAAAGGAAACTCCACAAGTTCTTTTTCTCAAATTTGTCTCTCAAGTCCAAAAAAGCATAAAATAATACAAGAGAGAACCAATTGATCATGTTCAATCAACGAGTACCTTTTTTGTAGTTAATCTATCTCAGCCTGAAGAAGGGTTAAAACTATACAAGTAGATATCGATTCTAATCCGTTAACGAGCTAGAAACGACAAGCGCTCGACAATATTTTCATGTTTTTAGAGTCTAAAAAGAGTTTAAAGAGGACTCCATTTTGAGGAACGAGTGGTGTCTAAGGTAGAAATTGGTTCCGATGATGTTGGAACTTCTCAAAACATGTTGATTTATGTGAAGAGGCTGAATAATAAGACCACTCATTGCAACTGTTCCTCAAAAAGGGTAAAACAACCAAGTGAAAGCGTATGATCGGCCAAAGAGTTGGTGTTGATAGAATGAAACATCCAAAGCTCATATGATAGAAAAGGCTGATAGAATGAAAATCACAAGGGTTAAACTGGAAATGGGTTCATTTTTAGATAAGCTTGAACCATAGGGAACTATGCTTGGATTCAGTTTCATGTTTACACAAGCTTGAAACGAAAAACTATGCTTGAATTGGCTTACATGCCCCTAGCATGATGAAAGGGAGAGTCTCCAGTAACCAGATGGAAATCATTGCGGTGAAGCAGGACGGTTATCCAACACCTTTTTGGCTTTGTCCAGATGGGGACAAAGGTGAATGGGGTGATTCCCTTCACATAACGTATAGGGAAACTTAAATTTACCACTACGTGCATGCCCCCCAAGCTTCATTGCATTCACCTAAGTAGACTACTCATGGCTATGAGGTGGATGGAATGAAGGTTCGCTTATGAGATCAAGTGAAAGACTCGACTGGGATTTTACGAGATCTACTCAAAGACTCGACATGGAACTTTTCTTCAAGGGACCTTGTTTCATTCTTAAAAGAGCTTGACATAAGACAAGGAACTCTACTCTGATTCCTTGTTTCATTTTTTAACGAGCTTGACACAATACAAGGAACTATGCTCAAGAGTTGTTTCATTTTTTTAATGAGGTTGACACAGTAAAAGAACTATCCTCTAGAGCTATTTCATTTTTTTAATGAGGTTGACATAGTAAAAGAACTATCCTCGAAGACCCTTGTTTCATTTTTTAACGAGGTTGACAAAAGACAATGAACTATCCTCGGGAGCTGTTTCATTTTTTAACGAGGTTGACACAGTAAAAGAACTATCCTCATACTCTTTGTTTCATTTTTTCATGAGGTTGACACAAGACCAAGAACTATCCCCATAAACCCTTGTTTCATTATTTAATGAGGTTGACACAAGACCAGGAACTCTCCCCGGAGGTCTGTTTCATATTTTAACGAGGTTGACATAGTAAAAGAACTATCCTCAAAAATTCAATCACAACTCATAAGTGGTCATGAAGGAGAGATCTGGTTCCAATGCCCCCAGTGCATGATGTACAACATCACTGAATTGATCGTCAGTTGATGTAGGTATGGAATAGGTTGCCACATAATTAACCCATGGCGGGGATGATACCGTTGGTACAAAAGGAACATTTAGGGAAGATGGTTGACTAGAGCCATATTTGGATCGGGAAATGAAAGTTGGTCAACGGTGACAATTCTTCCTTCATGCGAGAAACAAATCACTCAAAAGAGTGTTGAAACAATAGATTTTGCATGGATATCAAACTTTGTGAGGCTTGACGAACGGTTTCTCATCAGATGTTGCATTCAAAGCAATGGTTTCTTGGTTTTACCTCTGTGGAACTTGCTTCTTCTTCTTCTTCTTCTTAGCCACCTGGTTACTAGTACCAATACTTTCACCAGGCGAAGAGGAAGAAGGGGAGGAATAAACGATTGAGGAAGAAGGGAAAGGGTCGACCTTAGGATCAACTAGAGGTTGATTTTGTCTAGTTGGAGGTGTACTCAATTACAGAGAAAACATGACATTTTAAACCAAGGAGGTTGAAAACAACCATGCTGGCAAGCCAATGGTAAATCTTGGAAGGGACAATGTAGCCATATAAGGAGCACCAATATTTCTGAAAGGAGAAAAAGGACTAGGATTCCCATTAAAAGGAATTCTTTGATTGGTGGACTCCGGATTTGTCGCCATATGTTTCAACCTAAGATCAACTAAGGAACGAGCGAGGAGGATGTTATCCGCATTCAATTAATTTTTTACGACACTGGAAGACAACTTCGCTTTTTCATTTTTAACGAGTCAAGACAAATCAAAAGATGACTCTAGTCACCTTCGAAGTTTAATGAGCCTAAAAGGACAAGTGCTCAGATGACCCTTTTACTTTTAAAGAGTCGAAAATGAATGAAAGTGGCTGCTTTGGAGATTCTAGACAAGGGGTTTACCAGACAAATCGCAAAACTGCAATATACACCTTGGTGATAAATGAAAGAGAAATGACCAAGGACTTTACGTACAATAGTCAATCTTCCCGAATGCTTTGTTCGGTGCATTGTGGTCGGTAAGGCGGCAGACTCAGCTTCCTAGGGATAAAGAATTTCAACCTATTTGGATCTTCCACTATATACTCGACGGTACAGGGAGAACAAGTGCATACTAGTACTTATCGAATCAGAGAGGAGGAATCACCCAACCTCAGTGAAAACAACAGCCACTAGTTTTAAAGACGTCGGAACATGTCTCTAGCCTAGACCTCTAAATGTTTTCGCTAAGTTCCGATGCATTATTAGATTAATTGATGTAAATTTTAGGTTGATCGTGCTTAAAATCTGCCTTTGAGTGTTCACCACGAGATGTTTTCCGAAATTCCTAAGAATGCAACTAGAATGAGAAGCACTCTTTCCATTTAATTTCAGTAATGAAAATCCTAGCTATGAGGGATAAATCATACAAGTACTTTTTGAACAAGCAACAAAGAACACAAACTAATGCAATTCCCTAAACCATTCCTTTTAAACACACAATCTCAAACTCTAAAATGAAAAATTGCATGTATTTATTTTTCTTTTCAGTTTCTCTTAATGTGAATGATGCAATAAGAAAAATTAATGCACAAACGATTCAGAATTCTTTTCATAAAAAATGTTGATTCATGAAAATTTCTTTTAAAGGGAAAGGAAGACTATACGACACTTTCGATTTTAAAGAAATGAATATTTTCGACACTTTAAACGAAAATACAAACCATATTCACATATAAATCAATTGATCTTTTATGAATGAAGACTTTACGACAATTCAGTATTCGAAGGAAAAGATGACTTTACGACACCTTCTTTCAAACAAAGATCAATCGACCAAAAACTAACTTTGACTATAGACTGATAATGACAAAGAAAACATTAAAGAAACATTAATCAATCCAATCAAGGTAGGGATGGCTAGCTAAGGAGATGAAAAGACTGTTTTCAGAGATATGACATCATTGGTTTCAGCAAGAAAGCAATTAGAATAATTTTGGCAAAAACTCAATCCAAAGGTGGGAATTTAACCTAAGGTTGATCAACGCAGGTCAGAGAGGAGATAACTACGCTGCAGAGCACTATCTCTCACTAAAGACTGCGTTGATTTCAATGATTCCAAGGCCAAAGAGGGAAAAACTGCGATGATTAAAATATGCCTTTGTTAATCAGCGCAGGTGAAAGAAGGCCTAACTGCGCTGCAACGCACTGTCTCTAAGGCTAGCCTACACTGATTCCTATGCGGCCACTCAAGAGTCATCTAACCTCAAATTTTGACCAAAATTCAATGCAAAAGGTTGAATTACAACAAGTAAATTATGTCAAGGTGTTTAAGGAGGTGGATGAGCTACTAAAAGGGCTAAGATCTCCCCAGCGGAATCACCTATTTATTTTGGGCAAATTTAGTGTTTCAACAAAGGCCTAACCCTCTAGACCTAGTAGCTAGTCTAGAAACAACTGACAAAGTAATTCGTTGCCTCTTCTATAATCAACAAATAAGAGAAGAAGGAAAAGAAACCAACCTATAACTTTTACTTGCTCCCTCTCTCCTTTGACCGATTTCGCCACTCCTTTCCGTACTTAACTCGCTTGGAAAGTACCTGCACACAAGCTGAAATAGAAACCCATCAAAGCATACAATAAAGATCTGTTAATTAAACATATCATAGAATCTAGAATACAATATACATCATATAAGAACATGAATGGAAAAAGCTTTGAATTCTTTATTGATAAAAGGAAATATTACAACCCATGAATGTTCATGCTTGATTCAATGTCTTCCTTCTAGTTTCAATCCCTTCTCTCCTCATGAAGCAACAATTTGACATCATTACAATACTCTTACTAAGCTCATTCAAATAGCATCTCCTTAGCTCAAGAAATTCCAACCTAGACCAGCCTTTGAATGCTTGATCAATTTATAGCTGAATGGAGGAGGTTAAGCCATTAATGTCCCTCATGAATGCTCTGCCAAAATTGGGAGGTGGTTCCATGGAGGAAGGGATAATGGATTGAGGTTCATTCATTCTCTTCCTCATCCAAATGTGATCTCAATCAACCTGAAAACTTCTAGAAGTATCCATTGGATGAGGAATCCAGTGGATTCATTTAAAAAATTCGATGAATCTCGCTCAGTGCAGGTGAAACGAAGGCTAAGTGCAGTGTAGCACACCCAGTCAGTGCAGTTTTTGCATTGCAATGCAGCCTGATAGAAGGCTACCTGTGCTGATCTCCTTAGGGACACTTTTTGGATGAATGGTGTCATGGAAACTCTTGGGAGGCAAGCATGATGTAAGTTGACCTCATTAGGGAATGAAAACAACTAAATTAGGGCTTGATGGACCCTAATAATATGAATCTAGAAGTTGGGATTGATGTGCCCAAATTGACCTGTAACAACTGTGAAATTTGTTTTCTTTCTTATTCGCTCTCAAAGTAAGGGGAAGGTCGTAGCTACATCCATGGCCCGCAGGAAGGATTACTCCAAGCACTAGAAGCAGACGGATACAGTCATGGAAGAATACAGGGACATCTTCTCCTCACCCACAGGGGTACCCTTGCATTGTCAGGTCAAGCATTCAATCGATCTGACTCTTGGAGCATCTCTACCCAACAGGATGATATATCGCTTCTCTATTCTTGAAAATGAAGAGATCAAGCGGCAAATCCAAGAGTTTCTAGAAAAAGGGCACATCTGACCAAGTTCCTCACCTTGTGGGAGCCTGATTGTACTTGTAAAGAAGAAGGATGGGACCTAGAGGCTCTACATTGATTATCGGGCACTAAAAAAAATCATTCTCAGGACAGGTATCCAATCGCACAGATTAATGACCTTCTGGACCAACTCAAGGGGGCCAAGTATTTCAGCAAGATCAATTTGAAGTCTGGTTATCACAAGGTTCCAAAAGAGTCTACAAATGTATGGAAGAATGCCTTTAAATCCAAGGAAGGCCTTTTTTAATGGTTGGTTATTCCCTTCTGGTTGACAAATGCCCCTGCTACTTTTATGAGGCTAATGGATGACATCTTGCGGCCCTTCACCAACTCATTCGTGGTGGTTTATCTGGATGACATTCTCATCTTCAACAAGAGTTGGGAAGAACACTTGCAAAACATCTGGCAGGTCCTTTAAACCCTTCGGTAGGACAAAATGTGTGCCAACTTGGAGAAATGCACCTTTAGCATGAGCCAGGTCCAATACTTGGGTTACATCATAGATGAGCATGACGTGCATGTGGACCCGACCAAGATCCAAGTCATTTGGGATTGGATAGCCCTGACCACTCTAACGAAGCTTCACAGCTTTTTGGGCCTTACAAATTTCTATCAGAGATTCGTGTTGGGATTCTCCCATATCAGCTGGCCTTTGAGTCAAATTACTAAGGGCATGGAAAAAGAAAATTTTCCTGGTCTGAGTCCCAATAGAAGGCGTTCATTGAGTTGACGCACTGCCTTTGCTCTGCACCAATACTCACATTGCCAAACTTGCAACAACCATTTGAAATCAAGATAGACGTCTCAGACTATGCTATTGGTACAGTCCTCACCCAACATGGGAATCTAGTGGCCTATCATAGTGAGAAACTTTTCGATACAATTCGGAAGTACCCCACCTATGATAAAGAGATGTATTCCATCGTGTAGGCTTGCCGACAATGGAAGCACTACACTCTGGGGAAGGAGATAGGCATCCACACCAATCGCCGACCTCTTTAGTTTATACTGACACAGGGGAAGCTGCAAAACGATCGCCATTAGAAGTGGTCTACATATCTGCAACAAGTCGACTTGAACATTAAATACAAAAAGGGGAGAAAAAATCATGTTACAGATTGCCTCAGTGGGCCCCCAGTTACAACACTAACTACTGTTCTTAATTCTTGTGGCTACGAGACCTCTGGATGGCCACAACTATATAAAAAAGATCCATAGTTCACCTAAACATACTAGATGCTAGTAGTTGGCAAGAAAGTTCTTGATTTCCACCTCCAGGATGAATTGTTATGCTACTTAGGCTGTCTTTGTGTTTCTTCAAGCGAGCGTGCCAAGCTGATTTGGGAGGTGCACTCCAGTTGGGTTGCAGGACACTTTGGTGTGGATAAAATTGTGGTTGTACTAAAAAAGTACTTTTATTGACCCAAACTCTGACTGGATGTTGGGAAATATATCAGATCTTGCACTGCCTGCACCATCACCAAGCTAACCATTAAGAAGAAAGGCTTGTACACTCCTTTTCCTACTCCCAACCAACCATGGGAATCCATCTCCATGGACTATATGTCTAGCCTCCTGTGATGGCTATATTGGTGGCATGCAAGAAGAGTATCACAATAGAGGACACTGCCAAACTCTTCTTTGAATGAGTATGGGTACATTTTGGGATCCCGCAAACCATTATATCAGATCGGGATAGTAGGTTCCTGAGCACATTCTGGTCAATCTTCTGGACACTATTGGACACCAAGCTCACCAAATCGATTTCCTTCCATCCCCAAACCGATGGCCAAACTGAGGTCGTCAACAAGATGATAGTGCACATACTCGGCATTAAAAACTCCTAGCATCTTTGAACATGGGGTGAGCATCTTCCATATGTGTAGCACAGTTATAATAGAGCTCTCCATAGCTTGACTGGTTGCAGTCCCTTTCAAGTGGGTCTAGGATTTCAACCATTGTTTCTGATTGGTTTTGCCATGCCTCATGTGACTACGCAGACAAAATCCACACATGTATTGCCTAAGGTTGATAAATCAACCAAATTTATTGAACTCATTCAACACATCTACCAGTAGGTTCATGACGTCATGGAGAAGTCAAATTCCAAATACAAGCAACGACATGATCAACATCAAGTGCCACACAAGTTCTAGGTGGGCGATAAAGTATGGATGCATTCGCAAAAATAATGCCTTATTGGAGCCCATCGGAAGCTCAGACCACTTTGATATGGTCCTTACACCATTACCAAGTTTGTGGAAGATAATTCCTTTGAGCTCAGAATTCCCCCATTCCTTGGCCTGCACCCAGTGTTCAATGTGGACCACCTTCGACCATACTTCCCACCATTGTTGGACACCTCAGACATTGTAGAACAACTCACACCAAAAAAGTTGAACCAAGACTACATGGAACAGGCCACAACTAATCAAATTATGGACACATGGGTCAAGAATACTCACCAGCAAAAGATCCAACTATGTCGGGTTGTCAAAGTTGGCCAACTCCTCCACCAGGGACCAGGTTCAATAGAAATTTCCTCACCTCATGGAAGCTCTGCACACAATGGAGGCCATTACTTCCTAAGGGGGGAGGAATGATCCAGGTGAATATTAGTGGCCACCCAACTATCCCACCTAGACCTCTAGTCAGTTTCATTTGTTTCCTTGTTTATTTCAGCATTTACTATTTTTAGTAGTTTTTCGAGTCCTGAACTTCCGGAGCAGTTTTGACCCCCTAAACGGTGTTTTTTTAGGTTTGCAGCATGCCCCTTGTCGTAAGCATGGACATGCAGCAAAACCTGTAGTAATTGGAGATACATTTCCAACAAGGTATCATACGTGCAAAATGGAGATAATATGACCAAGTTATGACCCCGGGAAGTTGGCTGCCCAACTAACATCAACGGGGCCCACAAACTCTTGGTGTTAGGGTTTTGGTTGTTTAGAACTTTCTCATGTTTTAAAATAATAAATAGGCCCTTGAGCCTCATTGTAACATAGTTCAGAGGCATGTAGCTGTCACATCTCTTTTTAGAGATAAGCTACCATTGCTCGAGCTAGTCTTATTTCCATTCTATTTGTAAGCATATTTTAGTATTTGATATTAATCAAATGAAGTGTTTTTTCTGCTACATCTTTGTATTTATGGTTATATTTGTGATTTTTTGTGTTCTTGTTTAAATCTAGATCATGCCATGTATTCTATCTCTCTAGTTGAAAGTGCCACTACAGACTGTCTCTTGCTCATCCTACTGACTAGACCTCCAAATAGGTTAAACACATACCCACTTGTAGATCTTCTCTGATCCAAATCTTCAACCTAGTCTACATCAACAAAGCCACAGATGTCAAAAACTCTGTCCAATCCTAGTCTTCCTTGGTAGCACATACCATAATCACTAGTGTCGCGTGAATACCTGAAAACCTGCTTCACTGTTGTCCAATGCTCTTTCCCTGGTTTTGACATAAACCTGCTCAATACTCCCACTACATGTGCAATGTTTGGTCTAGTACAGACCACTGCATACAATAGGTTAGTGATTGAACTTGCGTATGGAACATAGGACATGTCCTCTTCCTCTTCTTGTGTCTTGGGACATTGTTGAACAAATAATTTTACACCTACAGAAATATGAACCTTCACTGATTTACTATCCTGCATATTAAACCTCTTCAATATTGTCTTGACATACTTCCTCTGGTTTAACCAGAGCTTCCTTTTTTCCCGATCTTGTTTAATTTCATGCCCAAAATGTAGTTTGCAGTACCAAGATCCTTCATGTTGAATTTGGAGGATAATTGGGTCTTCAAATCCTAGACAATTTCTATGTCATTTCCAATCAGCAACATATCATCCACATAAAAGACCAGATAAAAAACACGGTCACCAATTAATTTAAAATACACACAGTGATCCACTTTACTTCTGGTGAAGCCAAGTCCCCATATAAATGTATCAAATTTCTGATACCACATCCTTGCTGACTGTTTTAACCTGCATACCAATTCTTTCTTTCCCTTCACCACAAAGCCTTCAGGTTGCTTCGTGTAGATCTCTTCTTCTAGGTACCCATGAAGAAATGTTGTCTTCACATCCATCTGTTCTACCTCAAAATCAAAAGCAACAACAACATATTAAAGTAATCTAATAGAAGCTACCTTGGAAACAGGAGAAAAAATATCACCAAAATCAATTCCCCGCACTTGGGAATAACCTTTTTCTACCATCTGAGCTTTGTATTTCTCCACCTTTCCTTTTTCACTCATCTTCTTCTTAAACACCCAGTTTCTTCCAATGGGTTTCCTTCCAGCCAGTAACTCCACCAGATCCTAAGCCTCATTTTTGTCCAAAGATGTAATTTCATCAACCGTGGCCTCTTTCAAGAGTTTTCCATCCTTCGAATCTACTCTCTCCTCGACGGTTTTGGAATCATCATCAGTAATAGATAAAGAAAAAATTGAATAGAAAGAAGATGGAATATACCTTTCTGGTTGCCTTCTTTCTCGAACTAATCTTCTCACAGCTGGAGTTTGTGGCTCTTCATCTTTTGATTCTTATTCTATTGTAGAGTCTAATTCTTCCTCGTTTAGCTCAAACTCTATCTTCTCAGGTTCATTTGGTAGGATTTCATATTTAATAACATATTTCACCTCTCTAAACACCACATCTTGGTTGTACACAACCTTCCTTGTTTATGGGTTCTAAAGCTTATAACCTTTTAAACCATACTTATACTCAATAAAGATGCACCTTTCATATTTACTATCCAACTTGTTTCTTTTCTCCTTTGGAACATATACATATGCATCACATCCAAATACCCTCATATGTGAACGAGAGTGTTTCTTACCAGTTCATACCTTATGTGGAGACTTATCCTCCAATGATGATGAAGGTGATCTATTAACTAGGTAACATGCAGTCTCCACCGCCTCTACCCAGAATTCTTGTCCTAACCCATCACCACTGTTATGAAACCAGCTCAAGAAAAGATAGAAAAGGTAGATCAACGCCTTAGAATTCAGCCTCTTCGAGGGGGCAACCTCCTTTATATTACATAAATGAACAATTATTGGATGATACAAATGACAAAACCTCCTTTCTATATATAGGAGTCTAAGGAGTCACAATATAATCCAGCCGACCTAACAATAATAATATAAAGCCACAAAAATAACAATAGAGGGATTCTATGGGGCACAGAAATAACAATATGGGGGTAATAGGGGCACAACAATATAAATAAGGGGTATAACTACAATAGTAATGGGGTAATCATTAGTATTATAGGGACCCAACATGCCCCTCTCCTTCAAAAAAGTGTTGTCCTCAACGATTGAGTAGTTTTGGATACTTCTGCATAAAATTCTCATCCTCCCATGTGGAATCTTCAGCGGATAAGTTCTTCCACTTGACAAGATACTCTGAAATTGATCGATTTCGTAGCTGTCGAGTTCTTGTTTCTGTGACTGCTTCCGGTTCCAATATAATTTTTCCTTCCTCGTCAAGTTCTGGAAATATTGTTTGAATTGGGAGCTTGTCGCCTATAACCTTCTTTAAACATGAAACATGGAAAACTGGGTGCAATCGAGAAGCTGCAGGAAGCTCCAATTTGTATGCCATAGTACCAATCTTTTGCAACACCTTGTACGGACCATAATACTTTGGTGATAATTTATTATCCTTCTTAGCTTGCTTTAGGGACATTTGCTTATATGGTTGTAGCCGTAGGAATACCCAATCACCTACATCAAAACTTCTTTCACTGCGATGTTGATCTGCCTGTTGTTTCATTCTATTTTGTGCCAACACGAGGTTATCCTTTAAGAGTTGGAGGACTTGTTGTTGATGTTTGATGTGATGTTCCACTGCCTGAACCTTAAAATTTTCTCTTAAATATGATGTGATGGATGGTGGTTGATACCCATAAAGTTCCATAAATGGGGTCATTTTTGTTGCTGTATGGAAGGAAGTGTTATACCACCATTCAGCTAGAGGCAACCATTTGACCCATTTGTCTGTTTATCAGATACAAAGCAACGAAGATATCCTTCCAAACATTTGTTTACTATCTCAGTTTTCCCATCAGATTGAGGATGATAAGATGAGCTATGAGCTAACTGAGTACCAAGACAAGAAAATAATTCTATCCAAAAATTTCCAGTGACAATGGGATCTCTGTCACTTACAATAATCTTTGGGTTTCCATGTAGCTTTTGAACTATTTCCATAAATGCAGTAGAAACTGTACTGGCTTTAAATGGATGTGATAATGCACAAAAGTGTGCATACCTGGTAAGTCTGTCAACTACCACCATGATGACACTCTTTCCCTCAGACTTGGGTAAACCTGTGATAAAATCCATTGAAACCTCCTCCCAACGTTGGCTTGGAATGGATAAAGGTTGTAATAGACCCGGTGTCGTAATTGTTTCAACTTTATTTTGTTGGCAAACCAAACATTCTGCCACAAAATTTTGAATATCTGATTTAAGGCCATCCCGAAAAAATTCCTTCTTAACCCTGTGCTAAGTTTTTAAAAATCCTGAGTGCCCTCCTAAGGGAGAAGTGTGCAATTCCATAAGAATCTTTTGTTTTAGCTGGGAATTCTTATAGAGGTATAAGCGATCTTTGTACCATAACGAATCATTTTTCCAGCTAAATGTATCAGAAGTACTGGAATCTTGTTGTAGCTTTCGAATAAGTGCCCACACTTCTTCGTCATTCTTCCATTCCTCCCTTTCTTCGTTTATCCAATCTGGTTGGATAATAGAAATGGCACACAACAATGCTTCCACATCCTCATCCTTTCTTGAGAGTGCATCTGCCACCACATTTTGCTTCCCTTTTTTGTAGATGATTTCAAAGTCATAACCCAACATCTTTGTGACCCACTTTTTTTGCTCTTCAGAGGATAATCTTTGTTCTAAAACGTATTTAAGGCTATCATGATCTGTTTTTACCTTGAAGTGTCTTACCATTTGGTAGGGTCGCCATTTCTTAAGTGCATGGAGTATTGCCAACATTTCCTTCTAATAAATAGCTTTGCTTAAAAACTTTCCCTTGATTGGACGACTTTCAAAAGCAATGGGTCTTTCATCTTGCATTAGAACAACACCAATTCCATTTCCTGAAGCATCACATTCCAAAATAAAGTTTTTTGTGAAGTTTGGTGTAGCTAAGACCGATGCTTGGCACATTGCCTCTTTAAGATGTTCTTCCACTTAATGAGATATTTTGAAATTAATCGATTCTGTAGCTGTCAGGTCCTTGTTTCTGTGATTGCTTCAGGCTCAAATATGATATTTCCTTCTTCATCAAGTTCTAGCAACACTGTTTCAACTGGGAGCTTGTCATCGATAACCCTCTTTAAGCATGAGACAAGGAAAACTCAGTGTACAATAGTACCAATCTTTTGCAACACCTTGTAAAGACCATAATACTTTGGTGATAATTTATTGTCCTTCTTAGATTTCTTAAGGGACATTTGCTTGTATGGTTGTAATCATAAAAATATCCAATCATCGACATCAAAACTTCTTTCACTGTGATATTTATATGCATGTTGTCTCATTTGATTATGCGCCAGAGTTAGGTTATCATTTAAGAGTTGGAGAACTTGTTGTTGATGCTTTATGTGATCTTCCACTCCTTGAATCTTAGAATTTTCTCTTAAAGATGATGTGATGGATGGTGGATGATATACATAAAGTGTCATAAATAGGGTCATTTTTATTGTAGTATGAAAGGAAGTGTTATACCACCATTCAGCTAGAGGTAACCACTTGACCCATTATGTTTGTTTACCTGATACAAATAAATGAAGATATCCTTCCAAACATTTTTTCACTATCTCATTTTTCTTGTGAGATTGAGGATGACAAGATGAGCTATGAGCTAGTTGAGTACCAAGCCAAGAAAATAATTCCGTTGAAAAATTTCCTATGAAAATGGGATCTTTGTCACTCAAATAATCTTTGGTTTTCCATGTAGCTTTTGAATTATTTCCATAAATTCAGTAGCAACTATATTGGCTTTAAAAGGATGAGACAATGCACAAAAGTGTGGATACATGGTAAGTTTATCAATTACCACCATGATGACACTCTTTCTTTTAGACTTGGGTAAAACTGTGATAAAATCCATTGAGACACCCTCCCAACACTGACTTGGAATGGCTAGAGGTTGTAACAGACTGAGGACCTTAATTGTCTCAACTTTATTTTGCTGGAAAACAAAAAATTCTACCACAAACTTATGAATAGTAGATTTAAGGCCATCCCAAAAACTTTCCTTCTTGACCCTGTGGTAAGTTTTCAAAAACCCTGAGTGCCCTCCTAAGGGGGAGTTGTGCACTTCCAAAATAATATTTTTCTTGAGTTGGGAATTATTATAAATATATAAGGGATATTTGTAAGATAATGAATCATTTTTCCAGATAAATGTATCAGATGTACTAGGATCTTGTTGCAACCTTTGAATGAGTGCCCACACCTCTTCATCATTCTTCCATTCATCCCTTTCTTCGGTTATCCAATGAGGTTGGATAATAGAAATGACACAAACAAATGCTTCCACAACCTCATTATTTCTTGAGAGTGCATCTGCAACAAAACTTTTCTTCCCTTTTTTGTAGATGATTTCAAAGTCATAACCCCACATCTTTGTGACCCATTTTTTTTGCTCTTCTAAAGATAATATTTGTTCCAAAAAGTATTTAAGACTATCATGATCCATTTTTACCTTCAAGTGTCTTCCCATTAGGTAAGGTCTCCGTTGCTTTAGTGAATGTAGTATTGCCAACATTTACTTCTCATAAATATGTTTGTGTAAATACTTTCCTTTGATTGGACGAATTTCAAAAGCAATGGGTTTTCCTTCTTGCATTAAAATAGCACCAAATCCATTTGATGAGGCATCACATTCCACAATAAAGGCTTTTGTGAATTCAGACATACTTAATACTAGTGCTTGGCACATTGCCTCTTTAAGATGTTCAAAGGCCTTAGTCACTTATGGAGTCCAATAAAATGCATCTTTCTTTAGTAGTGTTGTTATAGGTGCTTCTATTCTTCCATAATTCTTAACAAACTTGCAATAATACCATGTCAACCTAAGAAATCCTTGAATATGTTTTATGGTTATGGATATTTTCCATTCCTTAATGTCTTTAATTTTGTTAGGGTCTAGCTTAACACCCTCATGAGATACAATATGACCCAAATATTCTGCCTCCTATACTCCAAAGAAACATTTGGGGGCTTTTTCATATAATTGTTTCTCCTCTAATAATTTGAGCAACATGTCAACATGTTGAACATGAACCTTCCAAGACTTGATGTAGATTAGTATATCATCAAAAACTACTAACATAAATTATCTAAGGAAGGGTTTGAAAATGGAATTGATCAAAACTTTAAATGTCAAAGGTCCATTAGTAAGGCCAAAAGGCATGACCAAAAATTCATAATGACCCTCACAAGTTCTGAATGTCTTTAGTCTTCATTATAATTTTATGATATCCTGAACGAAGATCCAGCTTGGTGAAGTAAATTTCTCCATGTAGTTTATCCAACAATTCATCAATGATAGGAATGTGAAATTTGTCTTTAATAGTGAGGTTGTTGAGCTCCCTATAATCTAGACACATATGCCATGATCCATCCTTCTTGTGCACCAATACTACTGGAGCAAAGAAAGAACTTGGATTAGGTTGAATTATACGAGCCTCTAACATTTTTGCAACCATACATTCAATTTCAATCTTTTGGGCATAGGGATATCTGTAAGGTCGTATGTTTGGAGGAACACTTCCTGGAATCAAATGAATAGCATGATCATGATCTTGGATAGTTGGGAGACCTTTGGGAGTCTCAAATTACTTAGAATGATTATCCAAGACTTTTTGGAGATATGGAGAAATATATGATTTTGATATTTGAACCTCTAGTGAGCATAATTTTGTATTTATGTCTCATTGTTATTTCTTCATAAGCTTTGTCATGCCATTAGAGTCGATTATCTTTCCAGGTTTCCCTACGATACCCCTTAATTCAACTTATTTTCCTTCCCAAAAATATTTTAAAAATAGTTCTTGAAAATTAAAAGTTGTTGTTCCCAAAGATTGTAACCATTGGACTCCTAGTACAACATCAACACCACCCATTGGAATGGAAAGAATTGGACTATTCAATACATATTCCCCCATAGTTAGCTTAATATTATGGCACTTTCCACATCACTTTATAGATCCTCCATTTACAACCATCACTTGACACTTGAGTGTTGGATATGAGAAGCAATTCAATTCTTTGGCTATCTTACAATGAATAAAATTATGAGTACTACCTAAATCAATCAACACTATTACCTTTTTCTTCTTGATATATCCTTCTATATTGAGAGTTTCAGGACTGGTAATTCTTGTCAATTCATTGCAAGATATGTTTGGATTCATTTCTTCTTTCTTTTGGGTTACTTCATGTTGTATATCCTCTTCTTTTTACGTTTCTTGTTCCCTTTCTTCCTCCACTTCACAATCTATGTAGAATAATTTCTTCTCATCACACTTATGACCTTTAGTTTATTTTCTATCAATATTGTAGCAAATCCCTTTTTCTCTTTTTTCCTCCAATTGTTGTGGCGTCAACCTTGTAGGTTGTGGAAGCCTAGTAGTAGCAACACTTCCATATTTATAGTTGTGAGTGGTAGACTTCCTTATTGCCATAGTTTTTCTTTCAAATTTTATTGCCACCCTAAATGCCTTGTCCAATAAATTAGGTTCCCAAAGGTGAACCTCATGTTCAATGTTATCCTTCAAATTCCCTATGAATACATCAATCCTATGCTCCTCTATAATATGAGTTACCCTAATATTCAATTTTTGGAATTCCTTAATGTGTTCTGCCATTGTACCCTTTTGTTTGAGATTTATCATTTGGCTAAAGAACATGTTGCTCTTTGTATCCTCATAATGTGCTATCATTTCCTTCATAAAAATTTACCAAGTGACAAGTGGTTTATGAGCAAAAACCCACCAATACCATACAAATTGATTGGTTTCTAAATATAAAGATTTAATGCATACCTTTTGTGTGTGGTGCACATCATTTAGATCAAAATATTGCTCAATCTGTAGTATCCATGTTACTGGATCCTTACCATCAAACTTCCTCATATCTATCTTTGAAATGTGGTTGTTCTTAAACCCCACATTGGAGTCTCTAAAATCATAATTCATATTCCATTTGTCCTCATCATGATTTCATGGGCCTTGTCACTACCAGGAAGTCTTTCTTGCAATAACCTTGTCAAACCTTCCATGTTTTCTTTCAAACCATCCATATTAGCTTCCATCCCATCCTTAAAACCTTCCATGTCTGATTTTAAACCCTCCATGTCCCCTTTTAAGTCATCCATGTCCCATTTAAGTTCATATTTTGTTGTTCTTTGTGAGTGAAATTTGTTGCACTTGGTCTCGTAATTTTGATATATCATGTTGCAATTCTTCCTCTTCATGCATCATATTAGAGCTTTTTGAGGGATTAATGGGTGTACAATTATTTTTTTAGGAGACATTGTATAACCTAATATTGATATCTATGCTTCAATATGCCCTTGGAATCACTTCAAACCAATTTTTGAAACAAAAGATGTAAAATTTCAAAAAATACACACCTTTTTCTTTCTTTTTAGGAGTTCCATATTGAATTTGTTGTATCTCTGTAATTTTAAATATCCAAGGTCTAAAATTTCATCCTCTGGTAGCCCTATGAGGCTTCTTTCAAACCCCACAATTTAGACCGAGATTGGATTCTTCAAGAAATAGTTATTCCCGATCTCCCATGATGACCAGATTATAGATTTGTTCAGTAGAGTGAAATTGTACCAAGTTCCATGTGTCACTATTTCGACCTTTGGCCTTGAAAATCATAAAAAAATAAGATAAAGACTGTTTGATTTCAGTCACTTTTTACGAAATTCAAATCAAATGCTCAGAGAGAAGGTTATGACGATTTTCCCTAGGTCACCTGTTTGAGATTGAATTTTGGATCCTTCAAAAAACCCTAACTTCCTTATATCATATCTATGAAAATATAGTGAACCAAACTCTGAAAGTTTTACACGAAATTCACAACGCTTTTAGCTCCACGTGGTAAAAATTTCAGCGTCTTAAGCATAGTAGAAAAAACGTTATAGCGAAAATTATAAGATGACCTGTTTGAAGAAGTGAAACCCTAGAATCCAAAGCTTTGATATGAAATGTTATGCAACCAGCTCACAACAAGTACATATCAACAACTTAAAACTTATCCTCTTTGAGGGAGAAACCTCATTTACATTACATAAATGAACAATTCTTGGATGATTCAAGTGATAAGACCTCCTTGGTATATATAGGAGTCTAAGGGTTCACAATATAATTAGACCCTACATAAGAATAATAATGTAAGGGCACAACAATAACAATAGTGGGCTTCTATGGGGCACAACAATATGTTCTCTACAAAAATATTTGAATGTCTGTCTGACATACTCCCCACCATTATCCATGGGTATATTCTTGATAAAAAGGGAGGATTACTTCTCAACAAAAGCTTTAAAATTTTTGAAAGGGGCTAAGACTTCACTTTTAAACTTAAGAAAATATACCCAAGATTTTCAAGAGAAATCATCAATGAAGGTAAGTGCATACTTAGCTTCTAAAAAATAACGAGTTGGAAAAATCATAAGATCACTATGAACTAACTCGAGAGGAACAATAGCCCACAATGCTTTCCCTTTTCGAAAGGGATCTTGATGTTGTTTGCCAAGAACACATCCTGGACAAACTCCATCTGTGCATCACACCTTAGGAAGCCCAAGAACAAGATTTTGAAAATTCATTTGCTGCAAATATCTATACTTAAGGTGTCCAAATCTTTCATGCCAAATCTTACTTAATGAATTAACATGTGCAATAAAAGAGTTATCAAAAGAAGGCTCAAACTTGAAAATCTATATAAGTGAGAGTCGTGATCTATCTGTCCATATTCAACAACAACTTCTAGATCTTGTAGTTCTCGAATGACTACATCATTGGGAGAAAACTCAACTATTTTCCCATCACCAGAATGGAAGACCTGATAAATAGAAATTAAATTTGCACAAATGTCAGGCACTAGAAAAAAAATTTTGATGCAACCATAATACAACTACACAGTGCCTGATCCACGAACATCAAGCTGTGAAGAGTCTCCCACTGCAATTTGGGAAACACTACAATCAAATGGAGATGGAAGCAACTTACTGGAATGATTCATATGATGAGATGCACCTGAGTCAAATATCTAGCAATTTGATAATGCATGTAATTCTCAAATAGATAAAGCATGCCCTGTACCAAATGAAGAGGGTTTGGATACTGAAATATTATGTTGTTTCATCACTTTATTCAATGCTTCAAGTTTTTTATAACACTTAGATTTTTGATGCCCTTCTCCTCCACAAAAGCTGCAAGTTTCATTTGACCTCTTCTTCCATGGCTTTGAGGAAGACCTTTTGGACTTGGAAGAGGATGGAGAGGGATTTTACTTTTTCTGGGGTTTGAAGGGAGGCTCACTACTTTGAGTAGAATGCTTCTTCTTATGAGGACTAGTCTTGGATTTTCCTTTGGAGATATGTGCTACAAGAGCTTGAGATGTAGATCTTGAAAGAGCATCTAACTACTGAAGCTTAGATTGTTCTCTTATTAAGCATTCACAAAGTAACTCAAAAGAAGGCATTTTAAAATGATCACCAAGTGCATCCATTATAGAATAAAATGTAGAAGAAAATACATGATACAAACCCTTCAGCTTGGATAAAATCAAGAAAATCCACTCACTATTTGATTTGGTGTGTTCACATCCTTTTAACTGTGCAACCAATGACTGAAATTGACAAGATAATCTTCAATAGAGGCATGCTCATAAGGGATCAATGAAGACAATTTGACTTCGAATTGTAAGGCCTTGAACTCGTCTACTTTGCCAAATAGAGAGGTAATCTTGTCCCAACTTTTCTTTGGAGTATCACATTTATCAAGATGGAATAACAAACTGTCTGAAACATGAAGCCCAGTTAAACCCATGGCTTCATCAAGCTTGATTCTTTAAGAAAACTTCTCCATTTCTTTGGTGAAGGTGGGTTGATTTTCTACTAAAATTTTCCACAATCCCTTTGATTGGAGTTGTTGCATTTTGAGCTTCCAGGTATGATAATTATGGGGAGTGAGGAGCTCAATGGTCCTCAATTCTGCCATGTTATCACAAATAATAAAAAATCCCCCTTCAAATAAAAGCCCAAAACAAAATATTTGAAAAAAAAATTCAATTAAAAATACCTCTGGTGGAAAATTTGTGGATGATGTGTAGTTCTTACATGAAATTTAAATGCACAACGGAAATTTTCCAGCGCTGAAGAAAAGACGCCACATGACAAAAAAATAACAAATTCAGGCAAAAAATCCAATATCGACGGATGTCGAAATTATGACACGATCCAAAAAATCTGCTAAATGCAGATTGAATAGAGTGCTTGCACTCTCTAAAGACGGGGTGCCACAAACTCAATGATTGCAAAGTCAAGCAATCAATCTGGCTCTAGAAATCATAAGGTTGAATGTGCCCCACCAAATGGCCACAAAGAAACCGAATGCGTCAACAAAGAAGACAAAAGTTTATGTTGCGATATGCAATTATTCTCCTCCAAGATTGATCCAATATGGGTCTAATTTGTATGGATATAAGTCCAAGAAAACAATCATCAAAAATCGACGGAAACAATCAAACAAAGGGATGGGGCTCGTAGATCTACTCTGATACCATGAAAGAGTCTCAAACTCTCCGAGATTGTTATGAAACCAGCTCAAGAAAAGATAGAAAAGATAGATCAACGCCTTAGAATTTAGCCTCTTCGAGGGGGAAACCTCCTTTCTATATATAGGAGTCTAAGGAGTCACAATATAACCCAGTCGACCTAACAATAATAATATAAAGCCACAAAAACAAAAATTAGAGGGATTCGATGGGGCACAGTAATAACAATATGGGGGCAATAGGGGCACAACAATATTAATAAGGGGTATAACTATAATAGTAATGGGGTAATCACTAGTATTATAGGGACCCAACATGCCCCTCTCCTTCAAAAAAGTGTTGTCCTCAATGCTTGAGTAGTTCTGGATACTTCTGTATAAAATTCTCATCCTCCCATGTGGAATCTTCAGCAGATAAGTTCTTCCACTTGATAAGATACTCTGAAATTGATCGATTTCGTAGCTGTCGAGTTCTTGTTTCTGTGACTGCTTCCGGTTCCAATATAATTTTTCCTTCCTCGTCAAGTTCTAGCAATATTGTTTGAACTGGGAGCTTGTCGCCTATAACCTTATTTAAACATGAAACATGGAAAACTGGGTGCAATCGAGAAGCTGCAGGAAGCTCCAATTTGTATGCCATAGTACCAATCTTTTGCAACACCTTGTACGGACCATAATACTTTGGTGATAATTTATTATCCTTATTAGCTTGCTTGAGGGACATTTGCTTATATGGTTGTAGTCGTAGGAATACCCAATCACCTACATCAAAACTTCTTTCACTGGGATGTTGATCTGCCTATTGTTTCATTCTATTCTGTGCCAACACAAGGTTATCCTTTAAGAGTTGGAGGACTTGTTGTTGATGTTCGATGTGATGTTCCACTACATGAACCTTAGAATTTTCTCTTAAATATGATGTGATGGATGGTGGTTGATACCCATAAAGTGCCATAAATGGGGTCATTTTTGTTGCTGTATGGAAGGAAGTGTTATACCACCATTCAGCCAGAGGCAACCATTTGACCCATTGTGTATGTTTATCAGATACAAAGCAATGAAGATATCCTTCCAAACATTTGTTTACTATCTCCGTTTGCCCATCAGATTGAGGATGATAAGATGAGCTATGAGCTAACTGAGTACCAAGACAAGAAAATAATTGTCCAAAAATTTCCAGTGAAAATGGGATCTCTGTCACTTACAATAATCTTTGGGTTTCCATGTAGATTTTGAATTGTTTCCATAAATGCAGTAGAAACTGTACTGGCCTTAAATGGATGTGATAATGCACAAAAGTGTGCATACTTGGTAAGTCTATCAACTACCACCATGATGACACTCTTTCCCTCTGACTTGGGTAAACCTGTGATAAAATCCATTGAAACCTCCTCCCAACGTTGGTTTGGAATGGATAAAGGTTGTAATAGACCCGGTGTCTTAATTGTTTCAACTTTATTTTGTTGGCAAACCAAACATTCCGACACAAACTTTTGAAACTCTGATTTAAGGCCATCCCAAAAAAATTCCTTCTTAACCCTGTGCTAAGTTTTTAAAAATCCTGAGTGCCCTCCTAAGGGAGAAGTGTGCAATTCCATAAGAATCTTTTGTTTTAGCTGGGAATTCTTACAGAGGTATAAGCGATCTTTGTACCATAACGAATTATTTTGCCAGCTAAATGTATCAGACGTATTGGAATCTTGTTGTAACTTTCGAATAAGTGCCCACACTTATTCGTCATTCCTCCATTCCTCCCTTGTTTCGTTTATCCAATCTGGTTGGATAATAGAAATGGCGCACAACAATGCTTCCACATCCTCATCCTTTCTTGAGAGTGCATCTGCCACCACATTTTGCTTCCCTTTTTTGTAGATGATTTCAAATTCATAACCCAACATCTTTGTGACCCATTTTTGTTGCTCTTCAGAGGATAATCTTTGTTCTAAAAAGTATTTAAGGCTATCATGATCTTTTTTTACCTTGAAGTGTCTTACCATTAGGTAGGGTCGCCATTTCTTAAGTGCATGGAGTATTGCCAACATTTCCTTCTAATAAATAGCTTTGCTTAAAAACTTTCCCTTGATTGGACGAATTTCAAAAGCAATGGGTCTTTCATCTTGCATTAGAACAGCACCAATTCCATTTCCTGAAGCATCACATTCCAAAATAAAGGTTTTTGTGAAGTTTGGTGTAGCTAAGACCGGTGCTTGGCACATTGCCTCTTTAAGATGTTCAAAGGCCTTTGTTACTTCCGGAGTCCATGAAAATGCATCTTTCTTCAATAATGTTGTTAGAGGTGCTGCTATTCTCCCATAATTCTTAACAAACTTGCGATAATACCCTTTCAACCCGAGAAATCCTCGCAGATGCTTTATGGATGTGGGAATTTTCCATTCCTTAATGGCTTTAATTTTGCTAGGGTCTACCTTAACTCCTTCATGAGATACAATATGACCCAGATATTCCACCTCCTGGACTCCAAAGAAACATTTGGATCTCTTTGCATATAATTGTTTCTCCTCCAATAGTTGTAACACCCTGTCAACATGTTCAACATGATCCTTCCAAGACTTGCTGTAGATTAGTATATCATCAAAAAATACTAACACAAATTTTCTAAGGAATGGTTTGAAAATTGAATTCATCAAACCTTGAAATGTTGAAGGTGCATTGGTAAGGCCAAAAGGCATGACCAAAAATTCATAATGACCCTCATGAGTTCTAAATGCTATTTTCGTAATGTCTTCAGTCTTCATTCTGATTTGATGATATCCTGAACGAAGATCCAACTTGGTGAAGTAAATTGATCCATGCAATTCATCCAGTAATTCATCAATGATAGGAATGGGGAACTTATCTTTAATAGTGAGCTTGTTGAGCTCCCTATAATCCGGACACATGCACCATGATCCATCCTTCTTGTGCACCAATACTACTGGAGCAGAGAAAGAACTTTGACTCGGTTGAATTATACCAGCCTCTAGCATTTCTGCAACCATACGTTCAATTTCACTCTTTTGGACATAGGGATATCTGTACGGCCTGATGTTTGGAGGAACACTTCCTGGAATCAGATGAATAGCATGATCATGATCTCACATAGGTGGGAGACCTTTGGGAGTCTCAAATACCTTGGAATGATTGTCCAGGACTTTTTGGAGATCTGGAGAAATAGATGATTCCGATGTGGAAACATCTAGCGAACATAATTGTGCAATTACACCTCTTTGTTCCTTTTTTAGAAGCTTTGTCATACCATTAGAGCTGATTATCTTTCCTGGTTTCCCTGAAATACCCCTTAATTCAACTTCCTTTCCTTCCGTAGAAAATTTGATGAAAATTTCTTGAAAATAAAAAGCTATTGTACCCAAGGATTGTAGCCATTGGACTCCTAATACAACATCAGCACCTCCCATTGGAATGGAGAGCATTGGGCTAGTCAATACATATTCTCCCATGGAAAGCTTGATATTATGGCACTTTCCAGAGAAATTTATTGTTCCTCCATTTGCAATCATCACTTGACACTCTGGTGCTGGATATAGGAAGCAATTCAATTCTTTTGCTACCTTACAATGAATAAAATTGTGGGTGCTTCCTGAATCAATCAACACTATTACCTTTTTCTTCTTGATTTGTCCTTCTATCTTGATGGTTTAAGGAGTGGTAATTCCCACCAATGCATTACAAGATATGGTCTGATTTATTTTTTCTTCATCTAGGCTTTGTTCCTAGAGTATATCCTCTTCTTTTGACCTTTCTTGCTCCTTTTCTTCTTCCTCTTCACAATCTATGTAGAATAATTTCTTCTCGGCACACTTATGACCTTTAGTGTATTTGCTATCACAATTGTAACAAAGCCCTTTTGCTCTTTTTTCTTCCAATTGTTGAGGTGTCAACCTTATAGGTTGTGGAAGACTAGGGGCAACAACACTTCCATCTTTATAGTTGTGAGTGGTATGCTTCCTGGTTGCCATAATTTTGCTTTCCATTTTTCTTGCTAACCTGAATGCCTTCTCTAATGAATCAGGTTCCCAAAGGTGAACATCATGTTGGATATTATCCTTTAAAGATCCTATGAACACATAAATCCTATGCTCCTCTAGAATATCTTTTACCCTTATGTTCAATTTTTGGAACTCCTCAATGTGCTCCATTATTGAACCCTTTTGTTTGAGACTTATCAATTGGCTAAAAAAAGTGTTGCTTTTTGTATCCTCATAATGTGCTATCAATTCTTCCGTAAAAATTGCCCAAGTGATAAATTGTTTACGAGAACAAAGCCATTGATACCATACAAACTGATTTGGTTCCAAATATACAGTTGCCATACGTACCTTTTGTGCGTTTTGCACATTATTGAGATCGAAGAATTGCTCCATCTGTAATATCCATGTGGCGGGATCCTTGCCATCAAACTTCCTCATATCGATTTTTGGAATATGGTGATTCTTCGATCCAACATTAGCGTCTATGGAATCATTATTAACATTTATTTTGTTCTCATCATGAGTTTCCTTTACTACCTTTTCACCATTAGTAAGTATTTCTTGTAGAAAATTTGTCAAATCTGTCTTCAAATCTGCCACGCCTGTCTTCAAATTTGTGTTCAAATCTATCTTCAAATTGTCCATATTAGCTTCCATGCCATTCATCTTAGCTTCCACGCCATTTATCTTAGCTTCTGTTAACTTTTGTGAGCGTGACATTTGTTGCACTTGTTCTTGTAATTTTGATATATCATGTAGCATTTCTTCCTCTTCTTCATGAGTCATGCTAGAGCTTTCAGGTTCCTTACTGGGTGTTTGCATTTTCTTTCCTCGGGGCATCAGTTACCGATAATAATGCTCTACTATGCCCTTTGAATTCCTTCAAAATAAATTTTCAAACCAAGCTTAAGCAAAAATTTAAAAATCTACGCACCTTTTTTCACTTTGTAGGAGCTTGATATTGCCTCTAATGTATCTCTGTACTTTCCAATCATCTAGTTCTGAATTTGTGACCTGTAGTAGCTCTCTGTGCCCTCTTTCCAATTCCACCAGTCTGATCCAAATTGGATTCTCCAAGAAAGAGTTATGCATAATCTCCCAAGATGACCTGATTATAGACCTTTCCAGAAGAGCGAACTTGTATGAAGTGCCACGTGTACAATTTTCGATCTCTGGTTTTGAAAAAGATATACACGAAACTTAAGTCCGTCCTCTTTTTGTACCTTCTTACGAAATTTCAATCTGATTCCCAGAGACAAAGTTATAACGATTTTCCCCAGGTCACCTTTTTTGAATGTAATTCAGGAGTCTGCAAAAAGACCAACTACCTCAGATCATATCTCCGCAAATATCGCATGACAAGATCTGAAATTTGTACCCAAGGTTCAACGCGATTTCTTCTCAAATGGGTTTTTTTTGCGACTTCTGAAACGTCACGGAAAAAAAGTTATAGCGAAAATGCCACGATGACCTGTTTGGAGCAGCGAAACCCTAGAATCCAAAGCTCTGATACCAAATGTTATGAAACCAGCTCAAGAAAAGATAGAAAAGATAGATCAACGCCTTAGAAATCAGCCTCTTCGAGGGGTCAACCTCCTTTACATTACATAAATGAACAATTATTGGATGATACAAATGACAAAACCTCCTTTCTATATATAGGAGTCTAAGGAGTCACAATATAATCTAGCCGACCTAACAATAATAATATAAAGCCACAAAAATAACAATAGAGGGATTCTATGGGGCACAGAAATAACAATATGGGGGTAATAGGGGCACAACAATATAAATAAGGGGTATAACTACAATAGTAATGGGGTAATCATTAGTATTATAGGGACCCAACAACCACTAAGCATTCTTCTTGCCTTTTCCATCAACATCCTATTCATTCTTTCTGCAACTCCATTTTGTTGAGGTGTGTATGGAGTAGTCTTCTGCTTTGCTATACCACACTTCTTACATAACTCTTCAAATTCCTTCTTACAAGACTCTCCACCATAATCTTTCCTCACCACCTTTATTTTCTTCTCTGTCTAGTTTCCACTAGATCCTTAAATTATTTAAACCTGTCAAAGACTTCAGATTTCTTCCTAAGGAAATATATCCATGTATTCCTTTAGAAGTCATCTATAAATGATAAAAAGCACAAAAAATTACCCAGTGATGGAACCGACAAGTCCAAACACATCACTATGCACAAGCTCTAATATCCCTTTCGCCCTCTTTGCACCAGACGGGAAACTCACCCGATTTTTCTTCCCATATACACGATGTTCACAGAAATCGAAATCAAGAGAGAAATTAGACATACCTTCTGCCATACCATTACCATGAAGTATTCAAAGGCCCTTCTCTCCAATATGTCTAAGCCTTTGATGAAATAGAATGGTCTTTTCTCTAGAGACCACTAGATTTTTTGCTCCACTCTCAAGAACCATGGAATTGTTGCACCCACCCATAACGTTACTAATGGGAATTTTGTATAGATTTCCAATTTAACCTCCCCGCATTAATAGCAGTGCTCCCCGAACCATCTTATAGGTATCTTTATCGAACAATGTTTTTACACCTACATTATCCATCTTGCTTACAGAAATCATATTTCTGGCCAATGCAGGAATATCCAAAACACCCAGAAGTGTTCTAATCCTTCCATCTTGCATCTTCAACTTGACTTTTTCATGTCCGACGATTCCCCTAAGAAGACATCAGCATCATCATATTTCTCATACTCGCAGAACCACTCCCTATGGGGAGTGAAGTGAAAGGATACACCTGAGTCAATCAACCACACATCATGATCTACATGTGTACATGAAGAAGAAGTCAAGTACACATCCCCACCTTCATCTGAGGTGGTTTTCACCTCTATAGAAGGAGCATCATCAGATCCATTTCCTTTCTCAGGAGCTTTAGATGTACAATCCCTTTTGAAGTGCCCTTCCTTTCCACATTTCAAACACATATTTACAAGTTTTCCTGGAGATTTAGATCTCCCACTCGAGGACTTATTTTTGTTTATGTTCTAGGACCGTCCTCGTACGAACAAGGAAACTCCAATCTGGCCCTCCATATTTTTCCATCTCATCTCCTCCGACATCAAGGATGAGACTATTTCATCAAACTTTAAGGTAGTTGTATTGCTACCTATTGAAACAACCAAACTATCCCACGAATCCGGTAGAGAACACAAAAAACTGATACACCTATCTTCATCTAAAATTTTAATATCAATAGATAACAACTGGATTACCACAGTATTAAAGGCGTTCAGATGCTCTGTTACTGAATCTCCATCCTTCATCCTCAGGTTATATAGTTTTTTTCCGTAGGAACAATTTGTTCACCAAAGACTTAGATTGGTACAAAGTCCCTAACTTTTCCCACAAAGCCTTCACCGCAACTTCCCCCGATACATTCAACAATACTAAATCTGAGGTACACAATTGTATTGTGCTCTTTTCTTTCCGATCCAACTTTGCCCAGTCTTCAGTGGACATTGTTGTTGGTTTAGTACCCAGATCTATCATGACCCACTAATCGTTATCCACCAGCAAATCCTTTATCTTAAGTTTCAACAACTCAAAACTATGACCATTAAATTTATCGATCTCTATCTTTTCACTACTCGCCATCTTCTTTCACTACAAGAGTCGATCCCATAGATATCCCACTGAACAGGGTCTACCAGAAGCTCGAGAAAAACCCTTAAGTAGCAAATGTGTCCCCTTCAAGCCAAAATAACATTGATACCAAATATAGGTGTTGGAGCCTTCGTTAATTTTGAAGAAGTTTTGACCAATTTAGACCAACCATAGGGTGGTAAAGGACAAATGGCAGCAATGGTTGGGTGGTGGAATGAGCAGTTGCGGGGGAGTGACAGAAAAGTGGAAGTGGAAGGCAAAGGCAGCTTAGGAGACAAGAAGGCGCAGAAGCAGCCAAGGGAGCAAGCAGCTGAGTGAGAACAGGTAGTTCAGGCAGCTGGGAAGGATATAAAAAGGGGAAGAACAGAAAGGAAGGGGTTGTTGTTGAACTTGCCAGATGCAGAAGGACTTGGTTGCCAAGGAGGTATGCAAATGTAGAGGCCGAAGTAGGAAGAATTGGGAGCCAAGGAACTGGCTTGCAGAGCCGATCTGACCCGAGCTACTAAGCCGGGTATTCTATGTATTGTTTACAGCAAGATGCCGAGTTATGACGTACTTTGTCCTGTTGATTTAATGTAATCAAAGTTTATGGTTGTTGAGACTTATAATATATTGCGTATCATGTTCTATGGGCTTATTAAAATTTTAAATAGTCTACTTGTTGCATGAAGATGGTGATTACTAGATTGATACTAGAATGTTGTTAGTTCTGTGTTATTCATGATGGATCCATGTGTATGAGTTTAGGGTATCGCTATCTTTGTCTCATGTATTATGGACGCATATGTGTATGATTGCCTGTGCCCGATTGTTATTCTCTCGACCCCATGTTGAACCCTTCTCCCCTTTGATCACGACGCGCTTCGGGTGAGACTCCCTGCCCTTCGAGGTGAGGTGAAAATGCCAATGTTGTCCTAGACTATAGCAGACCACTGTTGGCCTTCGTGTCTGAACCTGGGGTCTTCTCCTTGATGATTCTTCCGAGCCAATAAATGGTTTCATTGTTGGGACCTGAAGTTAGGAGAACTGGTTCAAAGTATGGTATCCAGGGTGTTTAAAAGAGAGATCGGAAACTGGTGGAACCACAAAGTAGACCAATTTTTGGCAGAAAGAGCTTCCCACAGGAATCAACCGATCGACAAGGTGCGTGTGGAGATTTTATATGCTGATAGCTCAAACAAACAGTATGAAATTTTCTGGTGCAAGTTCCCTGGAGACCTGTACAATTGGTTGAGGGAACTGAAATGGCAAAGTCCATCGAGCGGATTGCCAATAGCCCACCATAGTTGGACTTCGTCTAACACTACATTACTACAATAGTTGGATAACAAGCGGACAAGAGTAGTGGATTTCTAGGTGAGGACTATGGTGGAGGGATACGTGGTCGATTTTGTTGTAGGAAGCTATTGGTCCTACTCAAAGGAAGAGGTGGTGTTCAACTCTGGGTTAAGGGGGGAATTGATAGGGGAAGTTCCGACGTGGATTAAGATGTTTATGGTAGAAGAGAGACTACTATATTTACCCACTGTTGGAATGGAAGCATAAAACCCCAGTATCGAGGGAAGGAACTAAAGGGGAAAATGTTTCCCAAAAGGGGATAGGGATGCTGCGAGGGGATGGATGCAGAAGGATTGAAGAGAGCTAGGGATGTTAGAGCACATAGGAGGGTGCTACTAGTGAACAAGTGGTAGGCAAGAGCATCTCGGGCCCTAGGAGAAGGAAGGAGAGGGTCCTACCAAATAGGAGTGGTGAGGAGAAAACCCCGGGTTGGGATGAAGGGAGAGGATGATGCTAGG
Organism: Pinus tabuliformis; assembly: GCA_031772625.1. Lineage (NCBI taxonomy): Eukaryota > Viridiplantae > Streptophyta > Pinopsida > Pinales > Pinaceae > Pinus > Pinus tabuliformis. The sequence goes on along the minus strand of CM062817.1, from coordinate 2,031,113,266 downwards.
AAACCCGGATGCAGGAAGAAGGGATGTTGGAATCGGGAAGAGGAGGAAGGAAATTCCCTACAAGTTGTGGAAATAGGATCACAACAGGAAACAGGGGGAGGACCATCTCGAAATGTTACGGATTGGGAATCACAACAGGGAGCGAATGGGGGATCCTCCCTGAAGGTTGTGGAAGAAGGACTACAAGATCAACACCCTTGTTGGCATGAAGATGACGACAATGTGGGTGATGGGATGAGGAGGTTATTCGGCAAAGAACAGACATCCACCAAGGTTCAGCAACCCCAACCCTAAAATGTGAGTGGCGTTTTCCCCGACCTTCCCCTACTACCTTATCACAAACTAGAAGAATTCATCCTTAACTTAGCCAAAGCGACACGAGGATATAGTGCACGGGAGAAATACAGAACTGGTCTCAATATTGGAAGTAATATAAGAACCAACTATAGCAGTAACTTGGGACTATGGAGATCCCTACAGCTGGGAACCAAAGGTCTTGTGCTATTAGCTAATACTCAGAGCAGTATGGCAGGATAATTTACTAGATACCCAGAGTTTGCAAGAAAGGGGAACAAGGATGTGGAGCAACACTGGTACCTCTTTGAAGCCATCTGGAGGACCCGTCAAAATCCGGATAATTTTCAGGGGGTGGAATTCTAGACCACACTAAGAGAACGAGCTCTACGCTGGTTCATAAAGTGGGCAGAACAAAACCAGAACCCAACCTAGATGATATTACGAGGGGATTTGTGCAGGAATTCAAGGTACCACAAACAGATTAGCAAGGGCTATCAGAGCTATGGGAAATTAAGCAAAGGGAGGGTGAGACTGCTTTGGAGCTCATGCAAAGGTTTAAGGATGCCATTGCCAAGCTAAGTTACACCTTGGACCCAAACCACCCGCGGGACTGGTTCATCAAGGCACTCTTGCCCTTGACCAAGACACTACTGACACAACAGAAGATAGGAACCTTGCAGGATGCATTAGAGAAAGCATCTCGAATAGAAGAAATGGCAGGGTATCCCCATGAATACCGAGGAGGCATGAGTCTGCAAGATCCAGCAATCACGGGCTTTCAAATCTAGATCACGAATTTGACCGAGAAGCTGAGAGACCTCAAGCCCGTACAACTAGCCTGGCCCAACATTTGGTGCACCCATTGCCTAGTGGAAGGGCATGTTGTGACGAAGTGCCCGCAACTGCAGGGTCTTAACCAAACAAGGGGGTTGGCAAGATTGTTTGGAACCACTCCCACCACAAGAGTTGCAGCAATTGGAGCGCAAGGACCCTTCCTAGGATGGAATAACACAGACTTCTCTGAGATTTGTAGAACGTATGGACATCTTCCACGGATGTGTCCAGTTCTTCAAAAGTACTCCAATATCCCTCTGTAAGTTTTGCACGTTGACCACTCATCACACCAATCAGTGCCGAGCGATGGATGCTCTGGCAGAAAGGTTGGACAAATCCACGTTCAGGTTCAATGAAGCGAGTCGAGGGGGGCGAGGAGGAAACAAACGCGGAGGAAGAATGGGGGGCAGGGGACCCTTAAGATGATACGATTACGATCAGGAAGGACATGTCGCAAGGGAATTCCTGCTCTTGAGAAGACCATGGTGTTTGCAATGTAGAGTTAACACCCATGCAACGGAAGGCTATCCAGATCTCATTGCAAAATGGGAAGAGAGAACCAGGCAGTGAGGGGCCAACCTGGTGAATGTTGAGCCTTGGACCGACGAGGGTTTCCCTTGCGAAAAATATTAATATAGTCACCCGAGGAGGGAAGAAGACAGGGGAATATCTCTACGCCGAGGAACCCTCTGCGATCGTCAAAGCAGCATCACCACAAAAGGCATATTAGCTCGATCGCAAAAAGTAGTATTATCAAGAAGCAGCCAAATTTTTCGAGGGAATGATTGAAGATAGGGACACCCAAAGACTGCAAGTCTATGGGCCCGCTCCTACCCAGCCCATTGGGCAATGGTTTAAATTGTTCTTAAAAATTGTTGAATATGAGGCCATGCTAAAAAAACTGTGGAAAAGCTTAAAGGCCGCGGTATCTGTAGAACGAGAGGACACAGGACATCCATGTGAAGCTTGGTCAGAGGAAGCTTCCAAGAGAGTGAAGCGAAATAAGAAAAGAAGTGGGAAGGAGTTCTAAATCAACGCGCAGGTGGCAGGATTCTAGATAAGGGACACCATGCTAGATCTAGGGTCAGATGTAAACATCCTACCCCGGAAGACCTGGGAGGCAATGGGGAAGCCACAGCTGAAGTATTCACCAATTCAATTGAGAATGGAAAATCAGTATTGTATATTGCCTTTCAGGAGATTGGAGAATGTAGAAATTGATGTGGCAGGAGCGAAAATGCATATTGATTTCGAAGTAATAGACATTATGGGGGATAAAGACCCATATCCAACACTCTTGGGGATTGAATGGGCATACAAGAACTATGCTGTCATAGATTTGAAGAAGGAACTAATGATCTTTGAAGTAGAAGGACTAAGGGTGATTCAGTCGTTGGACCCTTACCAAGGACCCAGGTTTACAGAGCCAATGGATGACAGGGAGGAACCAGGGATATTAGATCAGTTGTATACACTCACGACAGGAAAGAGGGAGGACTACGTAAATCCCACAGCTAGAGGATCAGTTAGCTGGAGGAGCATCCAAAGTTCAAAAGCTGGTTCAGAAGCTGCATGGGATGCATGGCAGCAGGCGAGTATGTGCAATGATAAGCCGAGTAACTTGGGGAGACATAGGAAAGGGTGACAACTCGAAGTACTGTGGCCTTGAACTAATAGATCGGTTCCTGGACAGGATGGACCAGGATGTACCGGAAAACCAGAGAATTCCCTTACTAGACATTGCACTCATGGAAACACCAACAAGGTGGTGGAAAGCACACTGCCAAGTACTAAAAAACTGGAAGGATTCCAAACGAGCAATGAAGGAGAGGTTCAACAAGAAAGAAGATCGGCCACCAGATGAAAAAGAATACATGAGGAATTCAAGTCCCGAGGAGCATATCAAAAAGTGCACAACCAACTGGGAAAGTCAGGGGCTGCAAAAGGACCCATGGGTGCATGCTTTTATACACACCCTCAGTGCCATCCCCTAGGCTTGGTACATCTAAGATGAACTATGACGACAAACGGCTGCTTGGGATGCCTTGAAAGCACAGTTCATCGGCAATTTTTCATTCAAAAGTAGTGAAGCACAAATGACAGAAGTAATTCAAGTGGTGAAAGGGGCTTTGTTCACCCCAGAGATGCTACTTGAAGGGGAGCACGAAGAAAACTTTCTGCAGTGCTTGTATGATATGGAATCGCCAGGATTTGTGACTTGCGACAAAATTGATGCAGAACCAGAAGAAGATGGATTGGAAGGGCTAAGACACCTAGTCTTTGAAGAAATAGAGGGAGAAAGGGGGATTTGGGAGAATCCCTCAACGAAAGGCACCCATCTCCTACTAGTGAAGCTGAGAAAACAAAATGTAGGGATGGAAGATAAGCCCAAGATAGCATTAGTGGGAGACAATTGGGATGAACAGACCACCAAATAATTTTTTGATTTATTATAGGAATACTAGGACTTGTTCCCAGCTTTGGTAGCAGAACTCAAGGGGATAAAAGGTAACTTGGGAGAGATGAAAATTGTTCTGAAAATAGGTGTCCGACCAGTGAAGCACAGACCATACCCACTGAACCCAAGGGTCAAAGAGAAAGTTAAAAGGGAGATTGAAAAAATGTTGGATGCAGGAATCATATTTCCGGTTGATGAAGTTGAATGGATAAGCCTTATAGTTATTTAGAACAAGAAATATGTGACTGAGATTAGAGGAAGCAACGACTACAGAATCCTGAACAATGCATGCGTGCACGACCTGTTCCCCATGCCTTTCAGCAATGAAGTCCTAGACAATGTTGCGGGAAATGAAGCATACTCGTTCAAAGATGGCTTCTCAAGCTACCACCAGGTCCGAATAACCAAAGAAGATAAAAGGAAAACAAATTTTACAACAGAGTGGGGGTCATACGCATACAATGTAATGCCATTCGGGTTAAAGAATGCATCTACAGTCTTTTCAAGGATTGTAATAGCCGCATTCCAAGATTACATTCATAAGTTCCTCGAAGTCTACATGGAAAACTAGATAGTATACAGCCTGTTGAAGAAGCATACCAGCCTACTGAGAGTAATGTTTGAAATATGTAGATAGTTGCAGAGCTCTTTAAATTTTAAAAAATGCATTTTCACAGTTCCCTTTGGAACATTGCCGGGCCATATTGTTTGCAGGGATGGAGTCTGTGTGGACCCTACCAAAATAGCAGCAATCATCCACATGGAACCACCCCACAATGTAAAGAAACTAAGAGCAACTCTAGGCCATACGGGGTACTACAGAAGGTTCATCAGAAACTACGCAACCATAACAGCCCCAATGGAGAAACTGCTAAGGAAGATGGAGGAATTCATCTGGACAACTGATTGTCAAGTAGCACTGAACAAACTGAAAGAAAGGTTAGTAAGTGCCCCCATATTGGTGTACCCTGACTAGAACAAAATATTCCATGTACACATCGACGCGTCTGGAATAGCACTAGGAGCAGTCCTAGCGCAACCAAGAGAGAAGATGGATCATCTTTTATACTACGCAAGCAAAAATATCTCCATGGCAAAAAAAAAAAAAAAAAAACTACACAACAACAGAATGGGAAGCTCTGCACTACCTGCTAGGTGCGCCATTCAAATTTTTCACAGACCATTCTGCATTGAAGTACCTAGTAAACAAGTCGGTACTAGAAGGAAGAATATGCAGGTGGCTATTATTTTTTCAAGAATTCACGTTTGAGGTGGTTGTTAAGCCAGGAAAATTGAATGTAGGCCCTAATCACTTGTCTCACCTGGAAACAGGGGAGAATGACGGGGCAATAGACAATCGGATACCTGATGCTGATCTGTTTAGGATAGAAACCATACCCGATTACCTAGAGGAAATTGCTACTTTACTAACAACAGGCAGTTGCCCACAGGGATACACAACAACGCAAAAGAGGCACTTAGTGGTCAAAGCTGCAGATTACCAGCTCATAGCAGGACACCTTTACAAAATGGGCTTGGACCAAATACTCAGACGCTGTGTCCTACAGCACAAAAGAGAAGTTGTCCTATGGGAGTGCCACGCAGGGGTCACAGGAGGTCATGTAGGGGGCAAGGCTACCGCAAGGAAGATACTACACATAGGATGGTGGTGACCTACTATATATAAGGATTCAAAGGAATTTGCTAGTAATTGTGATGTCTGTCATAGGATTGGTAAGCCTTCCTGACGCGATGAGCTACCACTACCCCTGGTCCATATGGTGTAGATATTCGATAAATGGTAAGTAGATTTCATTGGACCAATCTCCCCACCAGCAAGACACTCTCGAGCCCGATACATAATCATAGCAATAGAATACCTAACAAGATGAGCAGAGGCTGCACCAGTAAAAGACTGCACAACAGAAACAGCGGCAAGATTCATTTTTGAAAAAATCATTTCAAGGTTCGGATACCCGAGGAGCCTCACAAGCGACTAGGGCACACATTTTTTGAATGAAAAAATTGAAGTTCTATTAACAACTTTTATGGTACATCATAACAAGAGTAGTCCTTATCATCCACAGGCAAATGATGCAATAGAGGTATTTAACAAGATACTGGAAAGAGGGCTAACAAAAATCGTATCGACCAATCGAGATGACTGGGATGAAAGAGTTCCAACGACTCTCTGGGAATATAGGACAACAGTTAAAAGACTCCACAAACAAACACCATTCTAGCTCATCTACGACAGAGAGGCGGTGGTGCTAGCGGAGTTCATACTACCCAACATGTTGATTTCAGAGGCTACAGGAATGACCGAGAGCAGTGCCTTGCGGAATAGATTGAGCCAGCTGATGGAACTCGATGAAACTCAGTTCCTGGCAGAGTTCCATCAATCTGTCGAGCAACAAAGACAGAAGGCTTGGCATGATAGACACATCAAGAACAAATCGTTTGAAGTCGGCAACCAAGTGCTCCTCTATGACAGCAAGTTCCTCAAGTTCCCAGGAAAACTACAAATGCACTGGTTAGGCCCATTCATCATTACACAAATAAAAGAATCGGGTGTGGTAAGACTCGCACAACTGGATGGAGTTCTACTACAGGGATGGGTGAATGGCGCACGCCTAAAGCCCTTCCACAAGTGAAAAACAAAGAAAAAAAAGAGAGAGTTTCTTCCGAATAATAAGGTTGTGGCCTAGAGTGGGATACCGCAACCCATTTGTGGTCGAGGGGGTTGTGTCAGTGGCCATATAATGTCATATCGCAGTGGTAGGCCTAGTCAGCAAGGAAAGTAGCCACGTGTGTCAACCCCCGTTAGCAGAATACACGTAGGTCCGCACCTTTTCCAGAATTGATGACCACACAAGTACCCATCCCATCCACCTTACCAGTAGGTAATTCCCAATTAAGTAATCAATAAGGCAACTGTCAAGATAGGGTCGCAAAATATTTCCCATTAAGCATAGAATTAGTTAATAAATAAGCCCATCACGGCAGAATAAAGATGCCATGCAGCCCACTCTGTACCTTCCAAACCCATGTCATAGTTGGCACATACCAGTCGGCCGACGGTGGCAAAATATGGCTAGAATACATGGAAAGGTCATCAGAGTAATTAGTTGATTAAAGCCTCGTCAGTCAGGGGACGTCGTGTTAGAATCAGCTACATAAATCTCAGGAGAATGCAGAGAATGGTAGAATTTCAAACAACAGAAGGATTCTAGGATCACTCAAAAGAACAGGAGCAGGACAAGAAAAATAAGAAACCACCAGTGGAAATTGTTTATAGCAGAAGGAGAATGATGGCAAAAAGAATCATATCAGTCCCACAAACCACTCTAGATGCAAGAATTGAAGTCGTGGATGACCTATACGGGAAGTATGACCAATCGAATCTCATCGACAACGACTTCACAGACGGATTCTAATTTCCAGCAATGAAGAGGGAAGTATATGCAGAGGAATTTCAAAGGGAGGATGGCACCAAGACCTCCAGAATCAGAGAGGACTTCAGAGGGCTATAGAGGTCTACATTTTTCAACTTGAAAAATCTGCCTATATTCGGCACCCAATTGGCCACCATGCAATGCACCAAGCTATTGGCAAGTAGGATGCATGGAGGTTCGCTATGGTTGGACAGAGAATACCCTATTCATGCTGAAGATATCTATCGATTGACTGGGTTGGCAGAAATGGGGAATGCAGTCAGCACAACATTCCAAGCTGGGGCCAAGCAGGGGAAGAAACAGATAGAAGACAACATCTACGCCCGCTATGGAACAGAGTGAGGGGGAAAGGGTGCGAAGCTGGACAAGATCAACAAAGATAACATTCGGTTCGCCTGCTACCTTATTGCAGGCAAGACAATGAGGCACTTCACGAGAAACAAGTGCACCTTGGACACTGTTTCAATAGCAGAACACTGCTACCAGGGAGAGATACTCAACTGGTTAGTTTTTGTGCTCAATGAACTTTTTGAGGCATGTGAGGATGTCTACCGGTGGAGAACTGGCTTTGTGTTCGAGTACTTGGTAATGGCACTGGCAATGTGGAAGTGGAGGCCACCACTAGAGAGGCAGATGGCAACTATTACTGAATATCAGCCAATTGCACTCAAGTACGAACCGTGGAGGGCATTGGGGGATCCCAACACAAAAGAGATCAACGAAAGAGTCTTCAAGAGCTGGTACGCATAGATGGTGGATGCCATTCAATCCACGGAGAGAATACCCAAGACTCTCCTGGATGAGTTCTCAGGCGAGCTCTACTTATGTGCCTGACACACGCACAGTTATCTAAGACCATGATGTTTCAACCCCACCACATTCAAATTAAGGCCACTGAGGTTTAGCCTGACAGAGGAGGCCTTACGCAGAGAAGTGGAGTCTTGGCCGGGAGTGGCCTGCAAAGTGAGAGAAGGGAAGCCCAAGTACCTGTTCAAAGCTCTGATGCCACAAAACCGAGAGGGCGAGGGGGCAAAAAGCAGCAGGAAGAGGGCGGCAGATGAAGTACTCCAACCGATGTTGCTCCAAATGGAAGAGAAAATGTTCGAAGTAAGAAGGACAATCGCAAGCTTCGAGCCAGGTGAGGGTGACTATCCCGAGCATTTTCAAGGTTCAACCATGTTGTTCCCCATTGTAACACCACCTCTCTCAATGGCACCTCCCACAGGCATAGCCCAGGCTCCCTCCCCGATGCTGGTACCCAAGCCGCAAAAGAAGCGAGTTATCCGCACCCCCAAGTCAAAAAGCCGACTGCCAAAAGGCCAAAAGTTAACCCCCTAGCTCCAGTCGTCGACCTTACTGTTGAGGTCGAAAACCCAATTCCTGCAACAGCCATAGTCGAGGAGATCCTCGCCACCACATCCACTGCAGTACACCTGTCACGGGAGTCATCCCCGCAAACTGCTTCCACCTCTGCAACTGTGTCCGAGATCCTCCCGTTCGGCCACCGGCGGACTTCTGCAGAAGCAGAGGTTCAGTCAGCTGGTCGGAAAGAAGGCGCCACCTCGACCATAGGGATGCCACCCACCGAGAGTACAACACCAATGCTTGAGTTGGACCCACCAGCTGGGAGATGCCTGGATACCAGTTGGTAGGGATAAAGGATTGGCCCATACTTACCCACTTTCCTTATAAAGATCATAGTCCCCCCAAACCCTAGCATCACTCCAACCACACCACAATCCACTCAGCCATCCTAGCAACCATCCCAGCAAGAACATTCACCTGCCTCCCACTCTAATAAGTCCATTGCAAGCGGCCTACCCTTACAGCAACAATTCCCGGAACCAGACACAATGCGGGCCGATACACTCCATCACTGGTCATCAACCTAGCTATTCTCTTTTATTCAACAAGTAGCCCATAAAGCCGAGAGCCATGATGAGGACTTGGCCAAGGAACATGAGCAACAGCAAATGCAATTGCTCGCAGTGACGGAAGAACGAGATCGCCTGCAGTAAGCAAATACAGGATTCCAAGCCCAGGTGAATCAGCTTACCCAGCAGCTCCAATCCATATGGCCAACCATCACTGAATCCAACACAGAAGCACCGACAGACATGTCTGCCTGCACATTGATTGATTGTTGCGATCATATACAGACAGTGTGCATGCGCCTAGCAACCACAAATGCAAAAATGAAGCGGAAGCTAGAGATGGTCAGGTCCGCACTGCCCGATCCTATAGAAATCTATGCGCAGTTGGTTGAAAGCAAGGTGAGAGAGCTAGAGATGAAGAAACAAGCCTTAGCCAAAGCCCTCACCGACGGATACACCTTAATGGGAAAGGTCCACGATTGGTCAAGAAATCTAGCTCTAAAAAATCACCAGGTCTACCCATTAAGAGAACAAATTCAATCCCTATTTTCCAGCATAAGGGCGTGCACAGACCATGCGGAACTCCAGCAAATAAGTGAACAAATAGACATCCAACAGGCTCAGGTTGACGCAATTGAGGAGGAATTGGCGAGGACGAAATGAATAATCCGAGACCTGCGGCCCCCGGTTTGGATGCAGGTCCTACTGTTGAAGGAGGCATGCGACTCAAGCAGCCAACAATGGGACGACCTGCAGAGCCAACGACCGACAACCTTAATGTCACAATCAACTGAGGCATTCACACAAAGTGCCGACACAATCCTCGCCAACTGGGACCTGGAAATTCAACGATACAATGGGTTTAGGCAACAAACAACAACAACAATCCCAGAGTTGGAGCCTTCGTTTGGAATGGAGGAGCCACAAGGTCAAGAAAGGGCCACAGAAACAAATGCCATGCCACAAGCTAGGATTGAGATGGAAGAGATGCCTACTCCACAAGAAAGTATCGTAGCAACAGAGGTGTTGGCACAACAGACAGTGGAGACAATGTCGGTAGCAACACAACCACCACCCGTAGAACACATGGAAGCAGCAACAGAGCCACGAGAAGTCGAAATGACTTGATTTGGGGACGAGTCAAGAAATTGTGGTCGAGGCCTATTGGAGCTTTCGTTAATTTTGAAGAAGTTTTGACCAACCGTAGGGCGGGAAAGGACAAATGGCAGCAACAGTTGGGTGGTGGAACGAGCAGTTGCGAGGGAGTGATGGCAAAGTGGTAGCGGAAGGCAAAGGCAGTCGAGGAGATGGGAAGGCGCAGAATCAGCCAAGGGAGCAAGCAGCCGAGTGAGAACTGGCAGTTCAGGCAGCTGGGAAGGATATAAAAAGGGGAAGAACAGAAAGGAAGGGGTTGTTGTTGAACCCGCCAGATGTAGGAGGACTTGGTTGCCGAGGAGGTATGCAGATGCAGAGGCCGAAGTAGGAAGAGCTGGGAGCTAAGGAACTGGGTTGCGGAGCCGATCCGACCCGAGCTACTAAGCCAGGTATTCTATGTATTGTTTATGGCAAGATGCCGAGTTATGATGTACTATGTCTTGTCGATTTAATGTAACCGGAGTTGATGGTTGTTGAGACTTATAATGTATTGCGTATCGTGTTTTGCAGGCTTATTAAAATTTTAAATAGTCTACTTGTTGCATGAAGATGGTGATTACTAGATTGATACTAGAATGTTGTTAATTATGTGTTATTCATGATGGATCCATGTGTATGAGTTTAGGGTATCTTTATCTCTATCTCATGTATTATGGACTCATATGTGTATGATCGCCTGTGCCTGATTATTATTCTCTCGACCCTATGTTGAACCCTTCTCCCCTTCGGTCACAGCGTGCTTCGGATGAGACTCCCTACCCTTCGGGGTGAGGTGAAATGTCAGCGCTGTCCTAGACTACAGCGAACCACTGTTGGCTTCCGTACGTGAACCTGGGGTCTTTTCCCTAATGATTCTTCGGAGCTAACAATAGGTTTTAACCCTGTATAGAAATTACCTGCATAAAAAATTTTCTAAAAACAGAAAATAAACAATAAGGGGAGCATAAAACATAAAACAGATATACACAGAGATTTTCCCCTGGATCCCAAAATCGGGACCACTAGATAGATTTTTCATTATATTCCTTTCAATGTTATAACACATATATATACATGTCAAAGCATTCATAAACCCCAATCCATTAACCCTGGATTAGAACATAATTGTAGTTCTCTTTATTGGATCTACAAGATACCATGGAAAGAAAACCATCATGCCCAAAACCATGTGCAAAACCCATGCAATAAACCATAGGTAGGTCTGCCCACCTAATATAGGCTCTAAACAAAATTTCTCGGGGCATTGTTGCACCTAGTGCAATGAAGGGGGGTGCTACTCATGGAAAGAATACAACACACACCCAATAAAGATGAAGAGCCAAGTAGTGCTTATGGCTGCCTTGTGCAAGAAAACACATGTCACAAAGTTGTTCAAGAAAACGAGGTAGCTACAAATTTCTCTCATACATTTTATGATCCAGCGGCTGACTATATGGAAACATTCTTTGGTCAACAATAGATATCATTTCTTAGGTATGTATCAAGTTCTTGGTCTGAAATCCCTATAGGTGTGTGCCATTTTTAATCTCTGAATTTCAGCATCACGAAGGTGTTAGGTCTAGTACCCAAATGTTGGCCTAGTACCACTAGAGGGTGGATTTCACTTGAGTGCATTTAGTCTTGCTTATATGTAGGAGTTGTACATAAATAAGCTCATTTGTTGAGCATCTAATCTCTAGTTCTTAAAAGTTTTATTTCATATTGTAAAAGCAAAAATAAGGGACTTCATAGGGATTTAGTTTTTAAAAGTTTTGAGCCCATTGAGGATAGTTACAACTTAAATTAACTCCATGCCTCTGTGTTTCAACATAAGTTATCCAAAAGCCATGCTCAACAAAGACCATTGGTCTATTTTTACTTTACAAGAAAACCGTTATCCCAAGGCCAATATGTTGTAGCATTACCCGAAAGGGATTTTTAGCTCTCAGCTTCTTATGCATTAAAATTTTTATTTCTATAAAATTATTGGACACCAAGGTCTATCGTTCCACATATATACTTCATCAAAGGAGCACATTAAAGTTTTTATTTCTATAAAATTATTGGGCATCAAGGTCTCTCGTTACACATATATACTTCATCAAAGGAAGCGCATATAAAATGCGCCCAGAGAGGATCCCGTAGTGGAGTCGGTGTTCTGCTCAATGCATCATAAACATCAAGAGAGTATACCCCAACACGTGTGATATTCGCATGGCACTCTAATATGAACTCAAAACAAAAATCCTTCATTAGCATATTGATGCTGAAATTGGTCCATGGCAGAGGTGGAATTTGAGTGGATGTTGGCTATTCTGGCGTATTCTTCATAGCGTAAATTAACACGGGAAATAAACAATATTGTAGAAGGAACTCGATGCATATAAAGGGACATGTGGGGCTTTGACATGAATTAAAAGGCGGCCCACGCAAAGTGTAATTACCTATGTTTATTAAACATTTTTCATTATGGAAAGTGGCCATCGATATTTTTTTTGGAATGAATGTATATTGATATGTGTAGTCATAATTAATTCCATGTTAACAATCCTAATTAGTGATATTTCAATTGGTTGATGCTTCGCTCACCGCCTGTGGACTTGGGTCACGAAGTTTTGACCAACCGAGCTGCATTTTATGATACAGTTATGTTGATCTCAAGAAATATTAGAGATTCTGAAGGCTTGTTTTTCAATGAGGCATGCTCTTGAATTCGAAAATTTTCAATCTAGAGAACTTGCCATGGATAAAATTCAATGGGCAGACATTAGTCCAGAAACTTCAATGGAAAATAGAATTTTGATGCTCTTGTTGCAAAATTGTAGCAGTCCAATTATTTGTTAAATGGTTTGATATCTAAAGTGCTAACAGAAATTGAAACAACTTTGTGTGGCCCATCCATGGCAGGATTCAAAGGAGAATGTTAGAAATATATTCATGGTATTTCGATATTTATATACTTTAGCCGATGTGATCAGTGTGTACCCATTCACTCTGGATGAGTTTCTTGGGGTTTTCCATGACCAATCTTCTAATCATCGCCTTGGGAAGCGCTTGATGAGTTCCATTCAACTTTAAAGTTGTATTGAGAGTGACAAACAATATTAAATATTGTTATATGTTTCATTTTGGAAGACTCGCAACTTTTTTGGGAAAGAATCGAAAATTAAGATCGTTGCATGCCAACGTGAAGGAGGAGGGAAATATTGTCAAATATTTATATCAGAATCTAAGTGTTGAAAGTCTATGGTTGGAAAGATGATTGCGCAAACTGCTTATTGAACAGATCCACGGTGGCTACATCACATCTTCTCCATTCCATAAACAGTGGAAGGTGCTCCGGTAAACAGTTTATGGTTTTGGTCAGTGACATACGCATGACGACAAGAGTGGGATCCACATATAAATTTTCTTATCATCTAGCCTACCTTGAACCTGCGTTGTCTCTTTTGCGAGCGTGGATACCACTTCCTCTGCAGCTTGAATAAGTTTCCTTCAAATCTGCAGCGTTTAAGTTCAAAAACTCAAATCATATTATGAGTTTTTATAAATGATAGAGGTTTCCTTTTCTAAAAGAATCATTTATTTTCAAAAACTTTATTTTTGATATTATAATATATATGTAATATATTGCCTTGTAATTCGAAACTATTTTAAAAAAAGAAAAGAGAGATAGTTTCGTAATTGTTTTAAAAGTTAGTTTGATAACTAATTAGAAAGTTAGGTCCACGAAGCAGAAATAAAAGACTAGAAATTAGAGATAGGGGGGTTGGGGATCTAGTTCTCATGACTGTTATTGTAATATGAAAATCTCTCTGAAATCTAAATAATATATTGTAGTTTGATTTTAGCTTTGGGTAGTTGCATTCATGTTTACTTCCTCTTGTTTTCATTTTTCATGATATTTTTTTCATCTATTGGCATGAGTGTAATGAAGTTGTTTGCTTCTTTTTATTCAACAAATTTACTAATTTTGTTTTCTTAGCAAATAGTACTTGCAAACCATATTAAAATAAGCCTTAAAGGGCTCTCCACCATGTTGTAAATTCATTCACATTTGCTCACTCTTTCATGGTTCTTTCTACAGAAGTTTAGATCCAGATTCTTAAGTGCTTGATTTTAACTCTGTCTTCTAATTTTCCTCAGCCACTCCTTTAATCCAAGATCCTGCAACCCTCAGAGTTTCTTTGGCCATTCTGTTTTGGAAGGATAGGGTTTCAGAATTAGAAGTTTTGGTTGTAAGCCCTCATGGCCTGTTCCTCTAGTCATTGATTTTAAATAAGACTTTCCATCAATCTTAAGATGTCTCGGGCACTGGTTCCCCAACAGCCAGGAACTCTCTTCGAGAGTTACAATATCTATCATGCTTATCTCATATCATCCCTTTCTCAACCTTTGCTACTTCAACTAGTCACCAAACTACCCTTGGTTCACTCCTCGTGTACTTTCCAACCAATCTAAGTAATTTGACCATCCTTTAACTGAGCTTCGAACTATCCATTGTCCTCTTCAAATCCATGACCTTCTATTGGGGCCTTTTGTTTTTAGAAATTAGGATTTTTTGTGGAGGAAGAAGCTGGTGAAAAGTGGTGGAAATGGTCATTGGGAAGGTGCAGAACTAACAGCTGAGGAAAGATAAGGGACTCGCGGAAGACCGGAAGCTGCAGAGGGGTGGTAGGAAGAAGCAGATACAGCCAAGCGGGAAAAGAGCAAGAGAAATCGAGGAATGAAGACACTTAAGTAGGGGAGAAGGAACTGGCAGTTCAAGTTGGCGTGCAGGGAAAGGGAACAAGAAGATAAAATAATAAGGAGAATCGAGAAGAGGTTGTTATTTGGTTGAATCACAGTTTCTCTTAGTGATACTTCCTGAGTTCCAGAGCTGTGAGAACAAATCTGTGACTGTCTTTCCATAAGCTTGTATTCCACCTATTAACATTTTGATGTTGAGGAATAGGCCGCAAGCCTAATGTAATGGACTTACCTTTATATTAATGAAGAAGAATGTTATGGGATCATAGCACATTCACTGTGTGTGATTATGGCTATTTAATTTTTTTATGTATGCACATGTTTAGGTAGTCTTTCTGTTACATCATGTATAGACTGTTGTGATCTGGTTTCTTTGAAGAATAAGTTAATGTCCCCTGCTCTCTATTCCTTGATGTGGTTTTCCCTGATACTAAATTCCAACCCTCATTTAACTAAGGTTGTGGCACGCATTGTTGAAAAGAGCAACAAGAAATGCTAAAAATAGAAGTGCTATAAATAGCAGTTCGGGTACCAGTGTTGGACATAGCAACAAGGAATGAAAAATGGAAGTTCTAAAATTAGCATTGCTATAAATAACATTTCGGGTTAGATTCCAATTTTAGTTAGTCCCTGAACTAAAATTGAGAAGTAAAATACGAATTTGATCTTAGTAGATGTTTGTAAAATAATTAATTAATTCATCTTGAGTTAATTAATTAAGGAAAATCAAACATGAAGTCTATGTGGGGACATGCGACAGTTTCTCCATTAATTGAGGAATTTATCCATCAGTTAAAGAGATAAAGATGAGTTGTAATTAGTTAGCTCAGTTAACTGAGTCAAATCTAGTTAGATTAATTCCAACAGTTTGTTGAATTAATTGTGAGTTCAGTTAGTTAATGCTTGCATGCATGTAACTACTGCACTTCAGATAACTGAATATTCTCTCATAAATAACTCATGCTTATCAGTTCTGTCAGAGACCCAGTTGAGATCAGAGGAGGGACAGTGTACTATCAGTTGGATGAATTTTTCCTATAAAGTAAACTCATCCATGCAGAAGGATTTATCTCCTTCAGGTTTGTGTAGTTATTTCTGAGCCAAGTGAGCAGTGTGAGGTGGGAATTCACTCAAGTGGAAGCACTGGACCCCAGGAAAAACTACGCAAGGAAATATGAGGCTTGGAGGGTAGATGAGAAGGTTGTGAGAGCCTTTGACTGTCTATGAGCAATATTGTTTGATTGCAGAGAGAGCAAGATAGCTTGAAAGTTGATTCTTTTTGTACCATGAACATATTTCCACTTGTATGATAATACAAAGTTGGGGTTTTAGGCTGAGGCTTTCCCCGTGACATTTCTTTTGTGTTATGTGTGATTGTTTCTCATTCTCAGTTATATGTGTTCTCATTGATCGTGCTCGAATTGATTAAGCTTCCGCAAAGTGTTGTAGAAGTAGATCTTGTATTGTCTTTTAGTATATTACATAATTTGTTGATCTATAGTGAGAATTTCCACATGGTATCAGAGTGAAGGTGATCAAAGCAAAGAATAATATACGAAGAAGAGAATTTGAAGTAAGAAAAAAATTGGGCTATGAGTTTCAGAGCAGATCTGAAACTTTTTGTGCAAAATTTTCAGAAACAAATAGTAGATCTGGATTCCTTGTGGAAAAAGACCCAAATTCAAACAAAAAATTGGCTGAACCGGAGTTCGGATGAGGGAGATATCACTGATTTAAAATCATCTCTTTTTCTAGAAAATTTCGTGACAGCGGGAAAGATGAAACAGAATGGTGTGCTAGCCAAGAACCAGTATGCACTTGAGGTACAAGATGCATGCAAAGCCTTTAGGAGCAAGGCAAAGGTTAGATACTTGGTGATTGAGAGGGAGAGTAAATTACCTATCAACATGCAGCGCCGGAAGAAGTCTCAGACAATTGTGGAGGAGCCACAATTGGTGAAGCAGCTTTAGGAGGTTGTAGAGCAGCCACAACTGGAGAAGTACAGAGGAGACCGAGTGGAGGCATCCACTCATATAGAGGCCTCCATTAGGGGGAAATTTCGAGCCAAGTGGGCAGAGGGATCACATGCATCCATACCTCCAGGTCGGAGGTGGGGCGATGTGGAGTGGCAGTCCCAAGAAGGCTGGAATAGGGGCATGATCATTGAGGTACCCAATCTCTTTTATTAAACCTTGCTACAGGAGCCCAGATGAGGAGTAGCATGACTGGCTGAGTGGGTAGAGACAGATGTGGATAGAGCGGCAGAGAGAGCTACAGTGCAGAGCTAGCAGGCTGCAACAATGCGAGAGGCATAGGAGTGTTGCACTAGTGCAGGATGGCACAGAGAGACGTGCAACGGTGCGAGATGCATGGAGTGTTGCAGCAGCTCAAAGGTCAGAGAGGGAGAACTTGTAAGCGACAGATAGTGCTTCAACATCAGAGGATGTTTCTAGCCCAACAAGAAGGTCAATTGGGAGTTTTTTTGTTTCTAGAGTTGTTGGAGTAACAACACTTGGAAGAAGTGTTGCATGTAGAACATTCCAAAGGTTTAGGTTCGGGTTCAAGTTAAATGCCTTTCTTGTTGAGAGGGAGTGTTGAAAATAGCAACAAGAAATGCTAAAAATAGAAGTGCTAAAAATAACACTGCTATAAATAGTTGTTCAGGTACCAGTGTTGGACACAACAACAAGGAATGAAAAATGTAAGTGCTAAAATTAGCATTACTATAAATAGCTTTTCGGGTTAGATTCCAATTTTAGTTAGTCCCTGAACTAAAATTGGGAAGTAAAATTTGAATTTGATCGTAGCAGTGGTTTGTAAAATAATTAATTAATTCATCTTGAGTTAAGTAGTTAAGGAAAATCAAACATGAAGTCTATGTGGCGACATGCAATAGTTTCTCCATTAATTGAGAAATTTATCCATTAGTTAAAGAGATAAGGATGAGTTGTAATATTGAGTTGTAATTAGTTAGCTTAGTTAATTGAGTTAAGTCTAGTTAGATTAATTCCAACAGTTTGTTGAATTAATTGTGAGTTCAGTTAGTTAATGCTTGCATGCATGTAACTGTTGTACTTCATATAACTGAATATTCTCTCATAAATAACTCATGCATGTCAGTTCTGTCAAAGACCCAGTTGAGATCAGAGGAGGGATAGCGTACTATCAGTTGGATGAATTTTTTCTATAAAGGAAACTTATCCATGCAGAAGGATTTATCTCCTTCAGGTTTGTGTAGTGATTTTTGCGCCAAGTGAGTAGTGTGAGGTGGGAATTCACTCAAGTGGAAGCACTGGACCCCAGGAAAAACTGCGCAAGGAAATAGGAGGCTTGGAGGGCATAGGAGAAGGTTGTGAGACCCTTTGACTGTCTATGAGCTGTATTATTTGATTGCAAAGAGAGCAGGATAGCTTGAGAGTTGATTCTTTTTGTAACTTGAACATATTTCCACTTGTACAATAATACAAAGTTGGGGTTTTAGGCTGAGGGTTTCCCCATGATATTTCTTTTGTGTTATGTGTGATTGCTTCTCATTCTCAGTTATATGTGTTCTCATTGATCGTGCTCGAATTGATTAAGCTTCCGCAAAGTGTTGTAGAAGTAGATCTTGTATTGTGTTTTAGTATATTGCATAATTTGTTGATCTACAGTGATAATTTATATATGCATCAGGTGAGACTCCTTACCCTTCCTGGGTAAGGTGAAAATGATGACGTTGTGCTAGACTACAATAGAGCCTTATTTTCCCTTGCGCCCAAACCTAAGGTCTTAACCCTGTTGTTATTTCTACGCCAACAAATAGTTCCGTTGCTGGGACCTAAAATTCAGGTTTGGAATATGTTATCGAGGAACTTTAAGAAAGAACTACGAAACTAGGGGGATGAGCAAGTGGACCAATTTGTTTCTCAGCAAGCTCAACTCTATCGATGCACTGTTGCGAAACTGAAGGACGAGATCCTATATTCGGAACCGACAAGTGATCAATATGAGATCTTCTGGTGAAAATTTCTAGAAGAACTTTACAACTGGCTGCAGAGATTGCAGGTGAAAGGGAGGTCCAATGGAAAAAACCCATCTCGTCACAATTGGACTCAAGCATATCTCATTGCACTACATCATCTTGACATGGATCTGACAAGAGTAGTATATTTTTGGGTACAAACCACACTAAAATGGTATATTATCAAAGTTATAACGAAAATCCATCAATCCTTTTCAAAGGTTGAAGTTGTGTTCCGATCAGGGTTGTGAGGGAAGTTGTTAAAAGAAGTAACCATTTGGATCAAGGTCTTAATGGTGGAAGAGGGATTGTTGGTGTTCTAAAGTCTAAGCATGGCAGCATAAACACCTAGTACTGGGGGAAGGACCTAAAGGGAGGGATGCTACTGAGCGGGGAACTATGAGGCTATTAGGAGGATGGACGCAAATGACTCCCGAAAGGCCAGGGATCTAAGAGCACAAAGGAGAGCGCAGATAGCAGAGAAATGGTAGGAAAGGGGCATACAAATGATTAAAAGGCAACAGAAAGGATCACAGCAAGTAGGAGTGATGTCGAGAAATCCATAAGAAAGAGACAGGATGGAAGGAAGCTCAGTGCGAGGAGTCGAGACAGATGCAACCATTGTGGGTCTGGAAGGTGAAAGGGATCCACCCTCACCAATGGAGAGGGAGATGCTGGATGGAAAGGGTCACGTAGGCTTGGAGGCAAACCTAGATCATGGCATGCATTTTGTTATATAGAGAATGTTTGTTGAAGATGATGTGTCTAAAAGAATCGAGGATCTGCCTCCCCGAAGCTTAGGTTGTGTCTCCCCCAACCTTCCCCTGGTACTCTATAACAACCATGACAAGTTACTTTCTAAGTTAATCAAAATTGTAAGAGTTCATAGTGTGCATGTTAATACAAATCTAGTACTAGTAGCGGTGGAACTAGCAACAGTGGTACGAGTTTGCAAGGATTTCTGCAGTCAGGATCATAAGGATTTTTTCTTTTAGCATGGACTCAACCAAAATGGCAGGATCATTCACAAGGTATCCTAAGTTCTCCGGCAGGGGGAAAGAAGACGTAGAACAACATTGGTATCTATGTGAGACCATCTAGAGAGCCTTCCAGATGCCGGATAATGTGAAGCTAATCAAATTTCATACCACTCTCAAGGAAAGGCCCTTGAGTTGGTTCATAAAATGGTTAGTGTTACACCAGAACCCAACTGTGGACACTGTTAAAAGAGAATTTTTACAAGAATTCAAACTTCCCCTAGCTGATCAGCAAGGATTATCGGAGCTGTGGAAGATAAAGAAGCGAGAGGGAGAGACTGCATAGTAGCTAATGCAAAGATTTAAGGATGCAATCGGTAAACTCAGTTTCCTAATAGATCTAAACCACCGAAG
Source organism: Pinus tabuliformis (assembly GCA_031772625.1). Taxonomy (NCBI): domain Eukaryota; kingdom Viridiplantae; phylum Streptophyta; class Pinopsida; order Pinales; family Pinaceae; genus Pinus; species Pinus tabuliformis. The sequence continues at coordinate 2,031,093,074 of CM062817.1, read as the reverse complement.
GGATTGGTTTATTAAAGCATTTCTACCTTTCACTTGTACACCATTGGAGCAACAAAATATTGATACACTATAAGATGATCTTGAGAAAGAAACTCGGATAGAAGCTATGGAAGGATACCTGCACAAATATCGGGGTGGGGGCGGAGCGACATCACATGATCCATTTATCTTGGATCTCCAACATCAAATTCCAATTCTAACAGATAAATTGAAGGACCTGCAACTAGCCCGCTCGACGTGTCCGAACATGTGGTGTACAAATTTCTTAGTGGAAGGAAATGTTGCTACAGAACACTTGAGATTGCGGGGTAAAAATACCACGTCTACACCAATAGGACCACCAGAACCTACACTGGCAGCAGGAGTTGCGTAAGTAGGATCATAAGGTTTGTATCTTGGGCACAACCAACTGGAGTATTGTGAAGTATGCAGGGGGTATGGATACTCCCCTCGTCTGTGCCCAAATATCCTACAAAAATACTCCAATGTTCCAAATAATAATTATTGTGAGTTCTATCCTTCCACAACTCACCACACCGACTAGTCTAGAGTGTTAGATGCTCTAGCAGATAGGTTAGATTGCTCAACCTTTTGAGTCAATGAGACTGCTCGAGGAGGGCGAGGTGGAGGAGGAATTAGGGGTGGAAGGGCAGGAGACAAAGGCCCAGTTCATTGTTGCAACTGTGACCAAGAAGGACATGTTGCGCGAGATTTCTTGCTACTAATAAGGACATATGATGGTCTCAGTGCAAGATCAATGCACATGCAATAGAGGATTATCTAGAACTAATTTCAAGATGGTAGGAGCGTAACCTGCCGAGGGGAAAAAACTTGATTAACATAGAGTCCATGGTATCAGAGGCAACCCCCATCTCGAATATTAATATAGTAACACGAGGAGGCAAAATTATTTGGGCTAACTGAGGAGCCACGAACCAACCCACGATAATCATACTAGCCTCCACAAAGTGCTCATATGACCATGAGCAACAGAAGCAGTACTACAAGGAGGAAACAAATTTTTTTGACAATATGACTGAAGGTGTAGGAACACAAAAGGGGCAAACAAAGTCTCATAAAGTTAAGAGTTGGACCTCTCATAGTCCACAACAGTCTAACCTATTGAGGAATGGATTAGAATATTTCTGCAGGTCGTGAATGATGACCAGACATTGGGGCGGTTGGGGAAAAGTCTAAAAGCATCCATCCTAGAAGAGGAGGTTGAGGGAGGAGTTATTTTCGCTAACTTACTCGAAAGACACACTAGGAGTGTATGAAGGAACAAGAAGAGAACATGAAGAGAGTTTAGAATTGATGCTCAGATTACAAGATTCCAAATCAAGGGCACTATGCTAGACCTAGGCTCTGATGTCAACATTCTACCAAGGAAAACGTGGGAAGCACTGGGGAAACCTCAGTTGACATTTTCACCAATCCAGTTGCAGATGGTGAACCAATATTGTATTCTTCCAATTGGGAGACTAGAGGATGTAGAAGTGGACGTAGAAGGGGTAAAGACCCATGCAGATTTCGAAGTAATAGATATCATGGGAGACAAGGATCCCTATCCAACACTACTTGGGATAGACTGGGCATTTGAAAACTATGCTATAATCGACTTGAAAAAGGAACTAATGACTTTTGAGGTAGAAGGGGTTAGAGTGATTCAACCTCTAGACCCATATCAGGGACCGAGATTCACAGAACCAACAGATGATAGAGAAGATCCAAGGATGTTAGATCAACTCTACAGGCTAACAACGGGAAAAAGGGAGGACTACATAAACCCAACAGCTGAAGGGTCTGTTAGCTGGTGAAGTATTCAGAGTTTAGAGGTTGGCTCAGAAGTCACTTGGGACGATTGGTAGCAGAGTGGATATGCGATCAACACTAGACGTTACACCATAATAGGTCAGGTCAACTAGATTAGCACTTAGGTAAGGGACTCCCCATATTTAATGGTATAGAATTAGTAAAATCATTTCTCAAAAGGATTGATGCAACTATTATTGAAGAACACAAAATACCATTACTAAATGTCACATTGCAAGTGACACTAGTGAGATGGTGGGGATTTCACCACAACTACCTCTGGGATTGGGAGAATATTAAAATAGAAATGGAAATAAGATTCAAACAAGCAGCGAAGTACCCTCAAGTTTTCACTAAGTACAAGGGGGAATCAGACCCTTGACAACACCTGGAAAATTGTCAAGATAGATGGAACTGGGAAGTAGTTCCAAAGGAGTTGTGGGTGCATGGGTTCATACACACCTTGGGAACCTTTCCAAATTCCCAGTATGTAAAAGAGAAAATGAGGAGGAAAACAGGGAATTGGGATAACTTGGTTGATCACTTTGTCAGCATCTTTTCTTTCTCGGACAATGACAGGAAGCTGGCTGAGGCATTGTAGGTTGTCAAGACGATTCTGCTCACAACGGATCAGCTGATGGATAGATGAATAAACCAGAGGACCTTAGAGCATCTCTATGAGTTAGGGTATCCTGAATAAGTTACGACATTTGTCATTCCACAAAACTGAAGGGGAAAGGGGCATCAAGGATGGACCTGTGACCAATGCACCACACTAACTCCCACTGAAGTTGCAGAAGCATAACATCGGGACGAATGAAAAACCAAAGCTAGCCTCAATTGGAGATTATTGGCATAAACAAACTACAACAGAGATTTTCAACCTCCTAAGAGAATATGAATATTTGTTTCCTTCATCAGTTGTAGAACTGAAAGGGATCAAGGGATGCCTAGGGGAGATTAAAATTGTATTAAAACTAGCTGCAAAGCCAATAAATCACTGGCAATACAGATTAAACCCAAGAGTCAAGGAGAAAGTGAAGAAAGAGATAAACAATATGCTAGAAGTAGGGCTTATATTTTCATTGGATGAGGCAGAATGGGTGAGTCAGATTGTAGTACAAAACAAGAAAGATGCTACAGAGATAATGGTCTATGTGGACCACCGTAGATTGAACAATGCTTGTGTGCATGACCCGTTTCCTACACCATTCATTGATGAGGTTCTAGATAATGTAGTGGGGAATGAATCCTACTCCTTTACATATGGATTCTTGGGCTATCACCAAGTCAGGATCATCGAGGAGGATAAGAAGAAAACTACCTTCACTACAGAATGGGGATCCTATTCCTATCATGTTATGCCATTCGGTCTTAAGAATGCACCTACAATGTTCTCGAGAATTTTAATTGCAGCCTTTAGAGACTATATCCACAGGTTTCTAAAGGTCCACATGGATGATTGGATGGTCTATAGCCTGCTAAAGAAACATTCCAATATGCTCAAGATTATGTTCAATCGATATAGACAGCTACAAATATTGTTGAACCTAAAGAAATGCATATTTGGCACACTTTTGGGCCACATAGTGTGTAAAGATGGTGTATGCATAGATCCTGCCAAGGTTGTGGCAATAGTTAATATGGACCCACCTGCAAGTGTAAAATAGCTCAGATCCACTTTAGAACATACCAGATACTACAGGAGATTTATATGCAACTACACCTCGATTACTGCACCAATGGAGATATGTTCGAGGAAGGCTGAACTATTTATGTGGTCGGATGAGTGTCAAGATGAACTCAACATACTGAAAGAAAAGCTGGTAAGTGCACCAATTATGGTCTGCCCTGACTGGAACAAATAGTTCCATGTCCACATAGATGCATCAGGAATTGCTCTGGGGGTACATTATTGTATTTAGTAATTACCACCACCAGACTGGATCTGATCTAATAACGGGCAGTGAGCATATTTTTTATAATCTTATTGATCCCAACCATAATGGTAAAATCTCTGCAAAGGCCGTTTACAACTAAATATGAGGAGACTACCTCTTCACCTTGCATAGCCAAACATCCCAGATCCTGCTTTGTATTCTTCAGTTGATCACATAATCTTTCCTAAGACACTACCGAATTATCATTCCCCCATAATGAAGCCATGCCAAACCTCTCGAGATAATTCCAGTCCGTTCTAAAATTATTTATCTCCTTAACAGAATTTTCAAATTCGTCTTGTATTATTTGCATAACAGCTTGTTTCTCCCTTAGCATGCAGAGGGAGAAAATACAGTTATCTCTAGACGACAAATCTAATGCTACAAAAGTGTCATCTTCTAATGTATTGACAAGGTAAATGAGGGAGTCGACATCTTTTAATCTTTCATCAAGGGCTGTGGCAGTGCTATTTTCTTCCAGATTCACACTTTTAATTATTCCCTTTTCGCAATTTGAGAGGATCTCTACATAGGCTTTAACTATGGTGATTTTGAGCCAGATTTCCCTCCGTATATCCTCTTTGGCATGCACTAATACTTGCTTCCCTAGTATGAAAATTCGAAGCACTTCCCACAGGGACTTTACTTCATTATACTCATTCTTGAAGGCACCTTGAATCTACTCGATTTTCTCATTCTTTCGGCCTACTAAGTTCTCTGTTCTACGATCATCTCTTTCTTTCTCTTCTTTGGCCAAGTTTAGCTCTTGCTCCAGCTAGGTTATTTTTATGTGTAACAGTTTAATATATTTAGCTTATGATGTTTTGGCAAATTTAATAGCTTGATTGATCAAAGCTTTGTACTCTACCAAAATTTTTATATGGCTTTCTTCTTTTTCACGAGATTTTGTTGTCATAAGCTCCATCTGTTTAATACTATTTTGACGTTCTTCCTCTTTAAGCTGTAAGGCCACTTCCATTTCTTGGAGGCGAGCTTCAATTTCTTCCTTCCTTTCAAAGGCCTATATCAGGATGTGAGGATCATGATCAAGGATTTTAAGGATTGACTTAAGGGCCTTAATTTCCTTTTCTTTCTCCTCCAGCAACTTCTTAATAGGCCCTGTATCCTTGGGTTGGTCAGATTATCGAATGACTATATCCTCCAATTCCTTTATTCGATTAGTTTTTGTTTTCAAAGATATGTGTGTAACTTGTAATTGCTCAAACACCTCCTCGAACATTGCTCTCATCTTTTTGTTCCCAGCAGCAAAATCGAGAAATCTTCAAGCCACATTCTCGCTTGCCTGTCGATGCAGGTTGATGAAATCAATATATGACACTCTTCCCAAATTAATGGACATAGAAGAGGTCCTAGAGACCAAGATCTGTTGGTTCTCCCCAATATTTCGTTGTACGAATATAAGGTTTAAAACATTCGTCTCAAAGTCGGTAGAAGAGATGAATTAGGGTCTAGTTGTGGGAATTAGATCCTTAAGTGTTGAGGTGTCTACTGACTAGGATTTCTCTGAGAAAACAACCAACTCGGCACCGGTTGTCATTATCTGCTTCTACTCAGTAAAAGTATGCTTAATCTCCAGGGCCTGCATTCGTGGGTCCTTGGGTTTTGTCTCCTCCAAGGTCTGCCAGATTTCGTTTTTTAGTTGTTCAATTTCTTGCTTGAATATGTTAGCATCCACATCATTCTCCCTTGTCTTTACTCGTCTTGACCCTTCAGACGGAATTAAAGCCTCTGATTTTCTTTTGGATGTGGGAGTAGTGGGAAAAGAGACCGCAGGATCAACATCCCATTCGAGTACGTGAATTTCAAAATTACTCAAGTCGATTTGGGTAGCGGTCTCTGTCATTCTTGTAGATGTTGTTGAGCGTATGGTATCACTGACACGAGTTGCAATGTTTGTTAACTTTTCTGCTTCTGGTCTTTTCTCATGGACATAAGTTGATTTCCCAACTTGCTTCAAATACGATATGATCCCCATGGGATCGTAATGCCAAAGGTCATCCTATAGAAATCTAAAATACAAAATTTCCTTTTCCAAAGCATCTATTGCATTCTTATTTTTAGCAATCAAAGGGGAAATAATATAAGGATAACTAAACAATGACCCCTTTTTCTTGGAAACAAAATGAAATTCACTTACTATCATCTTATGTCTAAGGACTTCATAACAAAACAATAATGGTGGCACATACTTAGGTAATTGAAAGGGTCATTTATCGAATTTGTATAAGTGAATTAGAGTGTAATCAAGAAATAGAAACCAGCTCCCGCTGCTCTATTCCTCTGTCAATCCTAACATTTTAATTTTTCCTTCCGAAAGCATGTTTACCTTGGCCTCCGTTAACAGTGTAGAAATTTTGAATAATATGACACATATTCACAGAGATTATCCTGATTATACACTTATAAGTGGAACATGCATAATACATAACCTCCTCTACGTTGATCATCAATTTACAAAAGCAGAAACATTCACAGGCGTACATAGAAGCATCAATCACACATATCAACACAATATTTTCCCGGGGAAAGCATCTCGCTAAAAACCCCAACTATCTGTATATTATAGTGATTGAATCATGTAACAATACATAGTACAATACTCCTCACAAGTACTCAGTACTATCTCCACATGCTACACACAATACAACTCAGATCTGATCTCCAAATCTCCCTCGCTGCTTGCCTGCCTCCACAACTCAATACCTGCTCAAGAATGAATGAGAATGGTTTACCAAATTCGTATTTAACCTCCAAAGAATCACTCACACTAGGAAAGACGTGAGAAGAGGCTATAATACTTGTTATTGGCCAATTCATTGGCATACTCAATCCCTTTGATTGTGCAAATCCTCATGCACAACTATAGTCACAACTGATAGCAATCTGATCCTCTAACACCTGTCCCTGTTGAACTGAACATGCACTGACATGCAACTGAGTTAACTGATGTATTCTATAGTTGCATTATGAGTTAATAATTATTTTAACAACTCATCATTAGTCTATTTGCAGTTAGACTAATTACAACTAGTTTAACCAAGTCAAACTGAACACAACTCCATTAACTCCACAATCAACTCCACCAAACTCAACTGATTGAGTTCTAACTGAAGTCATGCATGCAACAACTCAAATGACCCAAAAAGAAAGCGTACTTCCTTCTGACAGCTGCATGTGCCACATCTGTAGCTCAACCTGAAGTGCTCCAAGAGAATAAGATCAAGTTTATAGTCCAAATATTATTATGAGACAATAATATTTGACTTTTCTATTTTTGACAGCTAGTCTAAAAATAGACTTTGATCACTCCTGCTGTGATCACTCCTGCTATGATCACTCCTGCTGTGGTCACTCCTGCTGTGATCATCCCTACTGTGGTCACTCCTGCTGTGATCATCCCTGCTGGGATCCAAAAATAGAACTTGCGCCATAATTTGCCTGCGGGCCCACTTAGTGAAGGCGACTCTTTTCACTAAGCTCCATCATCTTGTTGCATTCTCAACAAGCATTTCTTGTTGCACACTTTTCAACACTCCCTCTCAACAAGAAAGGCTTCCTCTCAAACCCGATCCTGTAACTCTGGAATGTTCTCCATGCAGCACATCTGGACGGTCCACTTGCTTTGTCATCAAAGTCTCTGACTGCTATTGCCTCTGTCGACTGAAAACTCTGCATCTCTGTGCTCTTCAGTATCTAACTGCTCTAGCCTCTGTCACTTTGATCTCTGACTGCATCTGTGTTGCTGCTAGTTCTTTCTCCCAGCATTGCATCCGCACTGCACCTCCCAACTGACCTCCCTGTTGGGCTAGAAACATCCTCTGATGCTGAATCTTTACCTGCTGCTGACAAGTGCTCTCTCTCTGACATCTGTGCTACTGCAACATCTCCATGCATCTCGCACCATTGCACACCTCTCTGTGCCACCTAACACTATGCAAAACACGTGTGCCTCTCGCATTGCTGCAGCCTGCTAGCTATGCGCTGTCCTAGGATTCCCTGCACTGTCGCTCTCTCTACCGCTCCATCCCCATCTGTCTCTACCCAATCAGTCAGTTCCTGCTACTACACATCGGGGCTCCCGTAGCAAGGTCTCATCCAAGAGGTTGGGTACCTCAAGGATCCTGCCCCTCCTCCTTAGGATGAATAATCCACATCACCCCACCTCCTACCTGGAGGTATGGCTGCATGGGATCCCTCAGCCCACCTGGCTCGAAGTTTCCCCCTACTGGAGGTCTCTGCATGAGTAGATGTCTCTACTCGATCTCCTCTCAGCTTCCCTTGTTGTGGCTCCTCCACAACCTCCTGAAGCTGCTGCACCAATTGTGGCTCCTCCACAATCGTATGAGATTTCTTCTGGCTCTGCATGTTGAGAGGTAATATACGCTCCCTCCCAACCACCAAGTCTCCATCAGTTGCCTCACTTCTCAAGGCTTTGCATGCATCTTGAACCTCAAGAGCATACAGGTTCTTGACCCGTGAACCAATCTGCTTCACATGTCTAGTGATGATGTGTCTAAGGAAAACCTTTCCCTTACTAAAGACTACATCATAGCCTCTGTCTTCCAGCATCACGATCGACACCAAGTTTCTCTTCAGTCCTGGTACATACTTGACATCAGTCAAGGTAAGGCGAGCTCCATGCTCCCTCTGAAAAATAACCGTGCCTTCACCTGAGACACTATACTTCTCATCATTACCCATCTCTATGAGTATCTGGAGATATTTCTCCTCCAAAGTACTGAACAAACTTTTGTCACCGGTCATGTGGAAAGAAGCTCCATTGTCAAGAAACCAACCACTTCCCACCATGGATGAAACCATGCATGCGAGGAGTGTGAAGTCCAACTCAAACTATGAAGCAAGTGAGGCTGCCTCACCTTCAGATCCTTCCCCGGATCCCTTCTTGGACTTCTTCTTTGGGCAATTAGTAGCATAATGACCCAACTCATGACAACGAAAGCATCTCACCTTCGACTTGTCAACCTTCTTCCCAACATTGGAAGAACTGGATTCGGAAAGAGAAACCTTCCCCTTCCCCTTCTTCGCCTTACTCGCTAAGGCACAGTTCTCCTCATCATGCATAGATGAAGAACTGTCTCTGGTGCGCCGTCTAATCTCCTCTTGCACAAGATCCGACCAAAGTCTCTCTCATCCTGGCAATTTCTCCCTTCCATTCACCGAGTCCTGGTAGTTATGCCAACTCTTAGGAAGGTCAAGGAGTGCTAGACTCACCATCCTCATCCTGACAGTCACCCCCACACTTCCCAGCTCATCCTGGCATTGGATGAACTTCGTGAGTTACCTGGGCATACTGTCTCCATTCTCACACTTAATGTATCTAAGTTTTATCTCTTGCTTTGGAATTAAATTCGAATTCCACCAGCTCAAAAACTCAACCACTTCCGATCTAGAATTCGTGAGAACAAAGTATTTCTTGTACAGAGATTGACTGTCTGGGCATTCACCGGATATCTCACCTTCCAAAAGAAGGATGAATCCAGAGGCTACCTGGCCCGATCACAGACTTTGTTTGAAGAAATAAAATGTAAACACTTCCTAAATAATAGATCTAATGATCAATCCTCGCTTGATATCATGTAAAAATCTCTTCTACAAATCAAGCAGCTCTGATACCATGTAGAAATTTTGAATAATATGACACATATTCACAGAGATTATCCTGATTATACACTTATAAGCGGAACATGCATAATACATAACCTCCTCTACGTTGATCATCAATTTACAGAAGCAGAAACATTCACAGGCGTACATAGAAGCATCAATCACACATATCAACACAATATTTTCCCGGGGAAAGCATCTCACTAAAAACCCCAACTATCTGTATATTATAGTGATTGAATCATGTAACAATACATAGTACAATACTCCTCACAAGTACTCAATACTATCTCCACATGCTACACACAATACAGCTCAGATCTGATCTCCAAATCTCCCCCGCTGCTTGCCTGCCTCCACAGCTCAATACCTGCTCAAGAATGAATGAGAATGGTTTACTAAACTTGTATTTAACCTCCAAAGAATCACTCACACTAGGAAAGACGTGAGCAGAGGCTATAATACTTGGTATTGGCCAATTCATTGGCATACTCAATCCCTTTGATTGTGCAAATCCTCATGCACAACTATAGTCACAACTAATAGCAATCTGATCCTCTAACACCTGTCCCTATTGAATTGAACATGCACTGACATGCAACTAAGTTAACTGATGTATTCTATAGTTGCATTATGAGTTAATAATTATTTTAACAACTCATTAGTAGTCTATTTGCAGTTAGACTAATTACAACTAGTTTAACCAAGTCAAACTGAACACAACTCCATTAACTCCACAATCAACTCCACCAAACTCAACTGGTTGAGTTCTAACTGAAGTCATGCATGCAACAACTCAGCTGACCCACAAAGAAAGCATACTTCCTTCTGACAGCTACATGTGCCACATTTGTAGCTCAACCTAAAGTGCTCCAAGAGAATAATATCAAGTTTATAGTCCAAATATTATTATGAGACAATAATATTTGACTTTTCTATTTTTGACAGCTAGTCTAAAAATAGACTTTGATCACACCTGCTGTGATCACTCCTGTTGTGGTCGATCATCCCTGCTGTGGTCACTCCTGCAGTGACCATCCCTGCTGGGATCCAAAAATAGAACTTGCGCCATAATTTGCCTGCGGGCCCACTTAGTGAAGGCGACTCTTTTCATTAAGCTCCATCATCTTGTTGCATTCTCAACAAGCATTTCTTGTTGCACACTTTTCAACAAACAGAACCTTTAGAGGATATGCAAAGCAGTCGGTGTAATGTGAATACACATGAGGGACACATTGGGGATAAATTACATCAAGCCAATGGAAAAATTATTTATCCGCATTGTCGGCATCCATAGTACTCAGGAGAAGTTTAGAAGATAAAAAATAGGAAGGATAATTAAAAAAAATGAGATGAATGAGATATGAACAATTGTGGAAATAACGAAAAGGAATAGCTGTGGATAAATCAACTGTAAGGGCTTAGGTCAAGTATTTGGGAAAATTGATGGTTTGAAGGTCAGGATGGAGAAAAATGAGTCATATGGCCAAGAAAATCAACTCATCCATTTTGGTATCATTGACCAAACCAAATATGACCGAGAGGAGAGAGGTTAGAGTCTGGAAAAAAGGCTTTAGAGAATGTGTAGGTATAGGAAAGAGTAGTTTCAATTCAGGGTCTGGGTTTTCAAAGAGGGTCATTAAGAATTCGAGCTTGTCACCCTTTGCCCAATTATGGCTTGGTTTGGGCTGGCCCGGGTTCAATCTATACTGCGCACCAAAAAAACCCTTGATCACTTTCCCTTTCAGAAACGACCTACAAGCATATCACAATCTCACTGGAAGTGACTATGGGAGGATGCAGAACCAGGTTTCTGTAGCCTTGAAAGATTAGGAGATGTGGTATTATTATGTTATCTTATTCTTAGCATTTATAAATCTCTTAGTCGCATTAGATTAATCACTTAAAAATGCCATATAAAACCATAAACCATCACTTTGTTGAAGTAAAATGCAATTGTAATAACTGCTACACTACAATAGATATTAATCAAATATACACATAAAAACACCAATGTATCGTGGTCCACCCCAGTGTAGGGCTACATCCACAAGAAATGTTGCTTAATATAATGAATCTTTGAACAACAAACAATTATTGGCCTGTGCACTAAGTTGCAGGATGTTTGTGCACCCAACTGCAAACTTAGGCCTCTGCGCTCTTAGCTGCAAAGCCTCACCTTCTCTACCAAATTATATATCACAATAATTATCCCATAACACTAATCTGGATCAATTCAATTATTCTATTCTTATTATTTTACCCTATATATATTATTGCATTGTAGGGTTACATCATCAAAATACCATGGACTCCCTAAAACAAGCAACTATGGTCCCAAAACCATTGATCCCTTACAAAATTGCATGCCTTTACAAAATGAAGGGGCTTTGACCCACCCCAAATCCCTTATGACACTGCACGGTATATTCAAATTTCTCCACTACGCGTTCCACTTTGCCCTCCATTGCATGCTCTGCCCCATAAAATGCAGAGTCTTTGCCAAAATCTAGGCCAAGTTGGGCTACACCCAACCAGCCCCCAACACTCACAGTGACTCGTCCTGAGTCACTCAACTGATTTGTCTTTGATCTTCATTGCAATTTTTTTGTAGGTACTGTTGAACCACTACATAATGACTGTGACTTGTTTCTCTTTGTTGAGCACTTCCTCCAGCAGTGCTTCTATCGCAGGTTTTGTAGCCTTCTGCATCATTGCTTTCTCTCTCTCTCGAAGCTCTTAAAGCTTCTCATCCACTGCTTGGGACAGTTGGAGAGCCTCATCCTGCCATGGTTGAGTTTTCTCTATCAGATCCCGCTCTTCCTTCTTCATCTCCTCTATATTCTTCTGGAGGGCATTTCCCTCATTGACCTTTACGAGCTTCTGTGAGATTGGTGAGGTTCTCACATTTTCCTAAATCTACTCTAGTTGCTGTTGGTTCTGTTGAATATCCTTTTGTAGCTTCAGTGCATTTGGATCTTCTTGCAGTGAAGTCCAAATATGTAAGCTCTCATCCAATATATTCCCACAATCTACCACTACTGCGAAGATGTTGGCCATTATAGCCTTCAGGTCGGTCTCTCTCTGCTCTCACACTTCCTGTCGTGTGGTTGGTTGTAGCTTTATTTGTAGTTCAGTGATATTCATCTCATATGTAAATTGTATGTCCACGATCTTATCGTTGTATCCTTTTACTGCAAAGTAGAGCTTCGCGACCTTGTCCTCCATGGTTCCTCTTCTCGGACATCAATGTCTGGAATCTCGTGGCATATTGCTTCGACCACCTCCTTCAGATTTTGTCGTTGTTGTATTGCCTGATCTGTATCCTGGATCACCTGGTCGAGCTTCTACTGCAACCAAGCTCACTCTCTATCTGCTTGAATGTTTAACTGTGAAGTGTGTTGTTTGTGCAGCTTCAGTTCATCTATGATCTCTAGATGTGACTTGTGTAATCTCTAAAATGGTACTGTTGTGATGTTCATGTTCACATGCCTCCACTCTTTGGCTTGTTGTTGTACCTCGATGGAGTCAAACTATAGGGCTCCGACAGGTATCAGTGTTATTCGCGCTACAAGTGTACTCTCTATTAGAGTCAGTGTTTGCATACTGCCATTAGTGATCAAAACTCCTCTTTTATATCATATTAGGGTCCCATTATGAAATTTGCATCATTCCACCTAGGTCCTCATTCAAAAATTTACTGACTGATAGTAGCTTTATGTCAAAATCCCTACTCTCCCTCAAAAATCAATATTTGTTGGCCCACCTTCTTGTGTCTTACTAAGCATGCATTGATCATAAAAGCTCATTTCATCATGTTTTGTGTTAGTCAAGTCCACATGGAGTCTAGTCATTCAGGGACCCATTAGGTCACTAGGTTTCAATCTTTCAAGGTCCAATAATACTCCGTTTCACTACATAAAGCCAGCAAAACGTATGAGAGTGAGAAAAATAATATCCTTTTTTGTATTTAAAGAGGATTGGCAAAGATGTAACTATGCTTGCCCAAGTTCTAATTTTCTTTCCATGTATAGGTTCTATTTCAGATTGTAATTTTAGCAAATTCAAATGTGAAGAGTGCCAAAACTCCATGCATCATCAACCTGCAAAGAAGAAAATCAAAGTGTAAAGGGAAATTAGCAAGCATTTCAAAAGGAGAAGTGAAACATTAGAAAGTGGGTTTTAAAGCTAAAGATCAAATTCACTCAAGTATAAAGGCCTTCCTAGCATCTAACTAAACTCCATTAGCCTCTTATCATTTCTTGAGCAAACCCCAAGAGACCATTTTTCACAATTCTCGGAGAAATGAGAAAAACAAAGCAAGCGTTGTGCATTACCTTTAGGCATTGCATGTTCTCTTCAGGTATTGTGCACTTTCCTGGCGCCACTCACTTGCCACGGGCACTGCAGATTCCCTTCAGGCATTGCACACTTTCCAGAGGTGCTATGCACTTGCCACAAGCACTACGTGTTTGTCCAGGAAAGCTAAAATCGCCTCCTTAGCTCCACCAGAGTTGTATTCGACCTCCCACAAGTAATTAACAGCTGGATATTGCATTTTTATTCCTCCTAAAATCATTCTCATGGTGTTTTGAAAGTTTTTTGAAAATTTGGTGTTATTTTCACATCTAAACCCTAGTATCTCCCTAAAAACTACCCTTGCACTCTCAATTCCTAAATTTTAACTCCCCTACACTTTCATACACCCCCTACACCTTCATTCCCTTTCCCTAAACCCTTTTATCCCAAATACTCTCTAAACCTTTTTACCAAAACCCTAAGTCCTAGGTGCTACAACTACCCAAGCTCCCAAACCCCCTATATTACAAACAATTTCCCCATCCCAAAAATCTATCATATTAATACCCCATATCCTCCTCCATTACATACATCCCTTCACCCATCTCCTTCATATTTCCCTTCCCCATTCCCTACTCCCAAAAAACCACATTCCAACAACCTTATACCTCCCTAGGGTTTGATATTAAAACACTATGGCAGAAGAGGAATATAAGCCATACAGTGAGGAAGAAGAAACAAAGGGAGAAGAAACAGAGATCAAGAAAACACACAAAGGAGGCAAAATAATCAGGTTTGAGCCAACAGATCTCAGGGAACTCTTGGCATATCCTATGGCTATGACATCCTTCAAATATCTAGATTGCTATGATTTCTATGAGCAAATTCAGGTAGTCCAACACCATCCTATGTTTTCAAACCAAGCTTAAGCAAAATTTTAAGAAAATCTACACACCTTTTTTCACTTTGTAGGAGCTTGATATTGCCTCTGATGTATCTCTGTACTTTCCAATCATCTAGTTCTAAATTTGTGACCTGCAATAGCCCTTTGTGTCCTCTTTCCAATGCCACAAGTCTGACCCAAATTGGATTCTCCAAGGAAGAGTTATGCAAAATCTCCCATAGTGACTTGATTATAGACTAGTTCAGTAGAGCGAACTTGTACGACGTGCCACGAGTCACTGTTTCGACCTTTGGATTTGAAAAATGCATACAAGAAACTACAGTCTGTCCTCTTTCTGTACCTTCTTACGAAATTTCAATCCGATCCCCAGAGAGAAAGTTATGACGATTTTCCCCAGGTCACCTGTTTGGAATGTAATTCAGGAGTCTGCAAAAAGACCAACTTCCTCAGATCATATCTCTGCAAATATAGCACGAAAAGCTCTGAAATTCGGACCCGAGGTTTAGCACGATTTCTTCTCAAATGGGTTTTTTTTTGCAACTTCTGAAACGTCGCAAAAAAAAAGTTATAGCGAAAATGCCACGATGACCTGTTTGGAGCAGCGAAACCTTAGAATCCAAAGCTCTGATACCAAATGTTATGAACCCAGCTCAAGAAAAGATAGAAAAGATAGAAAAGATAGATCAACGCCTTAGAATTTAGCCTCTTCGAGGGGCCAACCTCCTTTACATTACATAAATGAACAATTCTTGGATGATTCAAATGACAAAACCTCATTTCTATATATAGGAGTCTAAAGGAGTCACAATATAACCCAGCCGACCTAACAATAATAATATAAAGCCACAAAAATAACAATAGAGGGATTCTATGGGGCACAGTAATAACAATATGGGGATAATAGGGGCACAAAAATATTAATAAGGGGTGCAACTACAATAGTAATGGGGTAATTACTAGTATTATAGGGACCCAACAAAGAAGAAGAAGAAGATGATGATGGAGATGACGGAGGTGAAGGAGGTTTATCAGCCTTGCCTTTACCTTTGTCCTTATTCGATGTCTTTGAAGAAGAAGCTGCATCTCTTACCTTCTTATATTCGTAGAGTTCTCCCAACATCTGTTGCATGTTCAAGAATGCTTGCTGAAACTATTCCTCACTCATCTTAGTTTCAAGATTTTCACCTGCATCAGATCCTGTCATGGTCAACTTATGAACGACTCTTTGCTTTCCAATCTCTGGATCAATCTCCTCGAGGATTCCTTCTCCACGTTGCGACTTTGACCTGGTTAACATTCACTGACAAATTCTACAAATGCAACCTACTCTGATACCAAATTATATGATCTGAAATGATCATATGTTAAACTGAAGTAGAATTTATTAATGCCAACAGTGAACTGAATGTTAACTTAAAGTGCTTAAACCGTGAGAACTGTTTGAGAAGAAAGACTTTACAACAAATGAAAAACGTAAGAAATATGTAAAACAGAAGTCAAAAGCAACAAAAACACAACGATACCAGACAACAAGACTGATTACAAAGTTCGTCCCTGATGGATTACATCTCCGGGTCCGCTTTCAAGATGGGCGACCGCTTTATTAGGATTGAACCCAAGGAGGTCGATTACATAGCAAATTGACCAGACTGATTGTGCACACAAGCACTTCTGGCCAATGTCACAAGAAATCTCTCTGAATTAGCTTTCCAACGCCTGTCTTGGTTCCCAATTCTGACTCCCGATGTTCCTGTTAAATTGAAAACAAAACAGCCTATATCCTCCAAAATCTGCATACAAAACTCAAAACCACTCTCTCTCTCTTCAAAGCACCAAACTACCTTTATAACCCTGCAAATGCATTCAAACTCCTTCATGCCAAGTTTAGGAATGAACCAACTGACTTTTGGGGTTAAATTAGGGGTTTATGGTTAAATTTTAATGTCACATAGTGACATTCACCATTTAGGAATTAATTGATATCCAAAAATACAATTAAAAACCCAATTTAGAACTTTGGATATGCCTGAATCCGTTAGCGGTTAGCTAATCGGGTGAAGGAAGCGCGAACAATGCATGTGATTAGGTGATAGACCGTTGGTGGTAACCTCCAGGCTAGTGGTTTCGGTGATTCACCCTGACTATTCTCATGCGCGGTGATGGTTGGCGGATAGACCGACGGTTCCGACGCGGTCTCCCCATCGTGGTTATGCAGAGTTGTTCACATGGCTACGGTTCCGCTGACTGTTTGATGTTGCAGTTAAATGTAACCTTCGACCACTTGCTTACCGTAACTGTTACCCCCTTATCCACTCACATGAACACGGTTCTGACGCAGCTAACCGCTGTAGTTAGGGGACCTTGTTTTATATTGTTTTGCAATGTTTTGGTTTGTAATGTATTTCATGACCCGAGAGGGTTTAGTGGACTAGGTTTAAGGTATTTGAATACATGGTGTAGTTCTAGGTTAGGTTTTTAGGTGTTAGGTCTAGGACTTAGGTTATACATTAGGGTTTTAATATGATGAATTTTTAGAGTTAGTCTTTTAGATTTTGTCACATAATCAAGAGAAACCCTTTTTACAACATTTGTCACAATGTGACATAAAAACCCCACAAGATGACCAAACCCCGGTGGACTGATGACAACCATATGTCGACAACCAGGAACATATCCTTCAAACACCATGAAAACCATATCAACCATTGACATCCACCGGACAACTTGGACCATAAACATCACTGTCGAAGCTGAAGATACCAGACACTGAATGCTGACGACGACTACTGGCGAAGCTGATAAAGTTCAAGACCTCATCGACCAATGATCATTTGACGATCACTTCGATGTTGAACCACTGAAGACTCCGCTCATGCTGGACTAATAAGATCCTCCTCGATCAGTTGACATAGGAGTGTCAATGCCAACATCAACAAGACTTTAGGTTGTTTTAGGTATTCCTTGCCATTTGAGGTTCTTGATTAATTAGTAAGGGGCAAGAGAGTGTACCCCTCCCTCCTTGGGAGGAGGTGGCTTGAAAAGGGTGGATTATTATCTCCTTTTTAGTAATCGAGGCCATAGGATTGTTAAGTGCTAGTGCGATGATCGATTGACAATCTAGGACTTTTGCGACATTGCTTTATTGCTTTGAGAATTTTGTTGGGGCATTTGCACCCATCCATACTTATTATTGAATTGAGAAGCATTTTGAACTTCAGATCAGTGCACATAATTAATTGGAACAATGAAAGTATCTTGAAATTAACATTAAGGGATAATCCTAAAACACATGGCTTGGAATTTTACAATGAAAATAAGTATTTGAAAGGTCAATATAGTTCATATGTTTGTTTGATCACTTTATCCTCAACTTCAATAAAGGCAAGCTCTATAAGATTTTTCAAAAAATCTAGTTTCAAACATAGTCTCTAAGACTTAGGGTTAAGGAAACTAGAAACTCATGATAGATAAACCTCCCAATTGATGCATAAATGTGATTAAAAAATATTGCATATTTACATAATAAAATTTAAATATCCAAGCCATAGAAAGAAAAGCAACTAAATAAATAATTATCATGAAAAATTATCATTATGACAAAATCAATAGAAATCACTACACATCTTAACATCCATAACTTCATAATTTGATTCTTAGTAAAATGGAAACAAAAACCTGTTTATTAAAATTTGAATGATAAAAAATGCTACACATATAACTCCTAAACTACCTTAAACTAGGTTTGAATAATAATCAACTAGGTTTGAACAATAATTTCATAAGAAAATACAACCTAGGTGACTCGAGATCCTTACCTAAAGTGTTCACTAAACTCTTAACGCATACCAAATCTATAAATATTTTCATAAGAAAATACAACCTAGGTGACTCGAAATCCTTACCTAAAGTGTTCACTAAACTCTTAACGCATACCAAATCTATAAATATTCAAAATTACTTGAACAAGTAAGTCCCAAGTTCAGATTCATCTGCCACTATAACCCTCAACCCTTATGCAAATGCGAGCAGTCCATAAGACAATGCCTATCAGAAAACTTGTAAAAAAAAAATAGGGAAATACAAATTTTAGCGATTATGCACATACTAGACAGGGACAATACTGCTATGAATAACACCAATCTTTGGTATATCAAATGGCCTGTCCTTCGGCCCGGGGCATGGCATTAAAATTTCCCCTAAGCACTTGTCACAACCAGGAATTTGGCAACTTCAATAATGTGGTTTGGTCCGTGTGACAACGGACAATGGATTGGCCAAGTATCGTTTACTCCTGGTGGCTGGAACCAAAGGATGAGGAAGCTGTTTTTTTGACAAAAAGATTGTAATATCAAAATTAACGCGACGAGTAATTTGGGTGTACTCACACATCCCTCTGTTCCTCCGTTGCTACATACAAAATTTATCTCATTTCATCCCTGCAATGGGATTGGCCGAGCTCCTTACAATCGTTTCTAATTCCATTACAATCCAGAAACCAGCTTCAAATTTCGATTCAATTCCTCCCACTCATAACAGCAAACGATATTTTTTAGATTTTCTAAGTGGGCAAAGGTTCGTAGAAATAGCATCGGCTGCAGGAGGCAGAAATCGGAGGTTGAGATGGTCAATCCAGATATCAAGTGTGTGTAATATGAGGGACAAGGGTCAAAACCGGGGGCCTCTATGGAGAGGAAGGATTCTAAGCACTGAAGCAATTCAAGCAGTACAGGCTTTGAGGAGGGCTAAAGGGGATACCCAAAGGCTTGAAAATATTTTTGCTACCAAGATCTCTCGCTTACTCAAGAAAGATCTTCTGGCCGTTCTCCAGGAGCTTCAAAGGCAAGACCAATGCGATTTAGCTCTCCAGGTAATTTCTCTCTTTCACTTTGTTTTTCTGTTTGGGGTTTAGGGTTTAGAATAGGGTTTGGTATTTGTTGACTCGGTGGTCATAATTTCAAATCCCATGGTGTGGATGTATCGCTGTTTAGGTTTTTAAAGCCGTGCGTAAGGAGATGTGGTACAGGCCTAATCTATCCCTGCACGCTGATATGATTATGATGTTGGGAAGAAACAAGCGGATCGAGGGAGTAGAAGCTGTATTGTTAGAAATTCAGAAAGAAGGGCTGCGCCCTGATACAAGGGTTTGCACGGAAATAATAGGTGCTTTTATAAATGTCGGCATGGTTCAAAATGCAATGGAGACATTTGAATTGATGAAGCAGACAGAGTGTCATCCCGACAAGTCCACATTTACCGTTTTGATTAAAGGGCTTCAAAGGCTTGGAGAGGTAGACCTTGCTACAGCTGTAAGGGAACAGTCTGTGCAATACTTGGATGAACCGTTGGAGATTTTTGAAGATCTTCCGCAGGAAGTTATGGCTTTGTAGCTGTTACATTTCAGGTCTGTAATCAATATGCTCGCAACCTTGCCCTAAACTTTGTACATGCAAATCCAAGTCAGCACCAAAAGACCAAATTGGGGTTTTCCTCGAGGTACGTACATTCCATTGAATGAGTATGCGTCCTTCATGGAGAAGCAATTTCGGAAGGTGTATAAACGCCAGTGGCCTCGAAGGGAATTGAACCTTAAACTGTTGCCAAGCAGTGTGACAGACGTTTGGATTGGTAGATTGAACTAGTGTAATAATTATTAAGATGGTTAACGGATACTTCAATCACAAATGATCTTTGGAGGGTAGATCATTTGTGCTAAATGTATATGTTACATCAAAACTTCCAGTTGCTGGTAAGCGTATTTCGTCCTTATCTAATTCTATATATATATCTACTAATTTTTTTGAAACAAAGCCCATTTGTTTAACCTTTCCACCGTATTTTAAGCTAGTCAAGTGAAATTCCAGGGTAAACTTATCCCGTGCAAGTGGTTTCTATCTTTCTTTGGATTTAGATTATTGTTGCATACTTGAACTACATGGAAGTACCTTTTGAGAAATCTGTCTCCCTGAGCCTGCCTGAGGCTTCGAAATGTTATTTAAAATTCATTTGTTTTCTCAGTTGGATGAAAAGCTGGGACGGTGTTACCCACTTGCTTTATATGCTTTTTATGTTTGACTTGGATGTAGGACGCTCCTGCCAATTTTAATCATCTAAAAGAGCAGTGTACAAAAAAGGGCAGATATGCTTAAAAATCAGATTGAGCATTTCACAGAATGGCAATAAATTTATTAAAAAAGATAAATGTGCAATAGCATTTAACTTGAGTGAATTTTAGTAAGACTGGTGTTTTGAAAACCGCCCTAACCAGAACCCGATTTGACCAGTTTTGACTTTAATTTCCGACAGACCAGGGGAAAACCAGCTGGTTTGGTATGGAACCAGTTAGACTGGTTGTTTCAACTTGCTCTGACCTGAACTGGTCTGGGCCCACCTGTGGCAAAAAAAAAAAAAAAAACCTTAACCCACTCCCCTCAAACCCCAAAATAAACCTATGTAAGGTACCCCCAACCATTGGAACAAATTTACAAGAGTCCCCAGCTATTTCCCTCACACCTCTTTCATTGAGCGTTTGTGACATCTGGCATTC
This sequence comes from Pinus tabuliformis, assembly GCA_031772625.1. Lineage (NCBI taxonomy): Eukaryota > Viridiplantae > Streptophyta > Pinopsida > Pinales > Pinaceae > Pinus > Pinus tabuliformis. Next base: position 2,031,071,929 of record CM062817.1, on the reverse strand, counting down.
GCAGAATTGTAGTAATTCGGAGTGAGCTTGGAGCTGATTTGGCATCCACATAAGTAGACGACATTCATCTACAAGCTTGGAGGAGTTTGTAACTGGATTGTTGTGTGACCTGATTGTTGTGGCATAAGAAATACTGCATATTTTGTGTCTAATGGTTTGGATTTAAGCTAATGTATGTTAATTTGTATTTTTTGAATTATTTTTTTCATACTATTTTTAATAAATTGGTTCCGAGACCAGTTTATCAGCAGTTTTGGACTGCTTTCCAATTCGGGTCTGGTTGGACTTTCAAGTCAGTTCCGAGTCTGGTTTATTATAATTTGCGCATGAATCCTAATCTGGCAATGCACAGTGACCATATGCCCACTTTATACATGGTTTCAAAACACCGTCTTTTATTACATAGGTAAAGGAAAGCAGGATACATCTCATCAGCAAAAACAAATATAACTACAGCTTTAACTGCAGCCCATTCCTATATTTGGAAGTCCCAGGACCTTACCTCACAACCAATATCCCAGGTTACCTAAATCTTTGCACCACACTAGAGTGTTCCATATTCTCTCTTATGAAGTTACTCCATACCACCTTCACAGGTTCTTTTGTAAGCAAAAAACATATCTCCTAGTCCTTTCTTCTATTTGGTATTCATTTTATAGTCATCTGCTCCATCAACAACTTTCTATACTGTTCAGGGATTTTCTTATATGACAGATGTTCTTCTCTCCTTGGCTTTCTGATTCACTCACTGAGCAATAATGGTTTGATCAAGGATTCACTCAACTCTCTTCGGGGCCATCAGCTATCCAACAGGTTAATTTCAAGCTTACAAAGTACACTAGTTTATGTAGTTCCATAGGCTCCAGAACCGTCTTTTGTATGGAATAAAGAGTAAACAGATGACGTCTTGTCCACCATTGCTTATTTCTCGTTTGCATCAAACATACTATCATAGGTTATGTTCTTAAGCACTTTGGAGGACATTCAACGACTATCTATTTAAACCTCTGCAGTGTGACAGATTGTTACACTCCTAGTTTAGAAGCTCCTGTCACAGAGGATTTTATGATCTAATGGAAGAAACGCAAATCCACGCCTTGATCCCAACTATGCAAGCCAAAAGATTATTACATACTTTGTTGGAAAGGAAACGCCACTTGGATTATAAGAAATTGGGATTAATCTCCTTTACGGACTGAGATAATAATGAGTCATGGATGGGGCTTGGTCTATTTTTTATGTCAATCTTTGTTTATCATTGTAGAGTACACTATTGTAGAGTAAACTATTTCATTAGGGAATGAAAGATATTTCTATCAAGTAGTTTATTTTTGGGCTTGCTTTAAAATCAATAGAAAATCTATATTTTGCTGTGGCTTCCAGTTTTGTAACAAACATGTATATGATAATATGCATTCATTGGTAATTCAGATACAAACATATATATGATAACATGTATTTGGGAATTTAGATACAATCAAGTTTTAAACAACACGTTCTCTCTCTTTTTTTCACGCTGCTGCTTGGTGCCCAGATCACAATGTGTGTCCGATCGGGGAAGTAGTCCTTGCACAGTTAGAAATTAAAAGGATGGTTGTTTAGACTTAAAATTCATAATCGGTTAAAATGACATGGAATGGGGATTATGGTTATGGCTGCAAATTACGTGTATGGATCTGGTTTACTCATCTAGGACGTTAAGATTTGGTAGCTTTTTTTTCAGACGGGAAAAAATTTCCTTCTTCATTAATCAAATGAGAAATTACATATGGCTTTATAGACGGCAGAAACCAAAGAAAAGTAAGCAAATCATTGAATCAGACCAACACCAGACCAAAGAAGCAGAGAGGAAATCACTAAGAACCAACACTGGCAGCACCAGAAAAACACAGAGAAGGCCAAGACAGAGGAGAAAAGATAGACCAGTCTAAGAAACAAAGGCATCCCCAAAAGAAAACAAAACAGAGGATCAGAAAGCGAAGGAGCCAGCTTCCTGTACAATGCCATCAACCTGGAGCTCAAAAAACATAAAACCAGGACAAAGAGTGATCCCTCTCTTAGATAGAACATCAGCGACCAAATTTTGCTCTCTATACACATGCATGAAGGAGATATCAGAGAAGGAGGAACGAAGAGCCTTGATGTTGACCATCCAATGGTGAAGCGAAGGAACCTCCAAGGAGTTTCACCCCTGCAGCCAATCTATGACCACCTTAGAGTCTCCAACAACCCTAAAGGAATCAATGGCAAGCCACACCGCATTCTGGAGAATTCCCCACAACGCCACTATCTCAGCCCGACTATTAGTTCCTTTGCCACCATTCCAGAAGAAATGATATTCCCTACTAAGGCAGAGATGGATAAGAGCCCCGCATCCACATGAACCATCAGCAGAGGCCCATCGAAGAAGAAAATGATCGCTCAAATCCCTGAATAGAACAGAGCGTCGTGGAGATGAGGGGAACCACGGACCAATTTCTAAAAAATGGCCGACAATTTTAACACTGGTAGATTGGCAATCATAGAAAACATTCTAAAAATAGAGGCATTTCTGGAACGCCAGATACCCCAAAAAACATATAAGGGCAGAGCACGGAATGGCCTCTGTTCCAATTTCTAGTATAATAGGCAATCCAAGATGGAAGACCAAATCCTATCAACCCTGATTTTCAGCAAAACTGCCACTTGATCCCAGATAGACTTGGCATGTGGGCATCCCAGAAACAGATGTGTGATATCCTCAAAAGCAGAGCAACAAAAATGGCATTGGCTCAGCCCATTATAGCCCCTTTTCATCAAATTTTCCCAAGTCAGAATGCGATTGAAAAGAGCCAACCAAGAAAAGCACTTGATCTTCAAGGGAGCTTCCCATCTCCACATAGCCACAGTCCACTCGTCGTTAGGGCAGGAACAAGGGGAACCAGAGATGTATGTATACATTTCACTAGCAGCAAGATTGCCATTAGTGACACGTCCACCCCAGACAAGAGAATCAGACCTCTCAAACAGCACGATCCCTGCCTCGATGAGTTTTAGCCTATAGGACTCCCATTCGACTTCGAAAGCCACGTTGAGACCCAAATCCCAAGAATGAGGCCAAGCAGAGGAGGGAAGCTGATTAGGGAACCAATGCTTAAGATCACCAAGATGGCGAATACCCATACGGTGAAGGGAGAGGATGATTTGTGGGGATAGAGTATGATCACCAAACATGCCTTTAATAGCATCCAGTCTAATAAGGATCTTGTCACCGTTACCTACAAGCCACCTGAGGTTTCCACAAAACCAAGATCTAGTAGCCATCAAGCTGCTCCAAATATATGATTTCCTCCACTTGAATGGGGCTCCTGCAACAACCCATTCTTCCAAACTTTGTTGCAAGAGGTATTTATCGAGGATGATCTGACTCCAAATACCCTGCTCATTAAAAACCCTCCAAAGATTACGAGTGAGAAGAGCTAGATTGAAATGTTTCATATCCCTCATACCCCACCCACCAGCATCTAAAGGGCGAGTGATTGAATCTAGCTTGACCAGGTGAATTTTTCTAGAAGTTCCTGTTCCAGACCACAGAAACTTGGCAATAATAGCATTAATTTTGTTGATTATTGTCGAAGGCACAAGAAAAAGGTGCATCCAAAACACGGAGATGCCTTGAAGGACTGATTTTATCATGATCACCCTTCCTCCAAGGGTCAACCACCTATGATCCCATTGAGACAACTTCTTCTGGATTTTAATAACCAACCACTCCCAGTCCAAAATCCTATAGTTGCTAGGCTTGAGGAAACAACCCAAATATTTGAAACCAAAGGATAGAGAAATAGTTTTAATCCCAAATAGGGTTGCAATTTGTTGGCTGACCACTACATCCTCCCCATCAACGATAAGCTCAGTCTTATCTTTATTAATAACAAGTCTAGAGGCCCTTCTGAATTGAGTTAAAATTTGATGTAAAGTTTCCCATTCAGAAAGCTTAGCAGCTCCAAAACCAAGGACATCGTCCACAAAAAGTAAGTGAGTAGTTGAGATAGTGGAAGAGGCCCTACATCCAAAGATATTACCCCTCAATTTAGCTGCACTTACACTTCTGCTAAACAAGTCCTAGAAATCGTCATCCCCCAATATTAATTTCTGGATATCATCTTGGGCCTTAATTGGCTTTTGGTTCTTGTGTTTTCCCTTACGAGACTTAACAACTTCCTCCGATAATAGGTCTACATATTGTTCCTGCCCATTTTCCTGTTCAACTACCTGTTGTTTTGAAACTCCGTTCTTGCTTGCCAATTCTTTTTCCGCAACAATGGTGATGTCAATAAGTTCTTTGGCGTTTGGGATTTGGTCGAAGAAGCTTTGTTGGGAGTCCATGTGGACAGGTGACTTGGAATCTCCACTGGCTTCTATTCAAATAGTAAAGAAACCACCACTTGGAGGGAAATATTTTTCGCTTTTCCAATGGAATTGGTTTATAAATTATTTGCCCCCAATGCTGCCCAATATGGGAGAACCAAATGTACAATAAAGCATAGGCTACGTAGCTCCCCAAGATGTAGTAGTCTGACACTGTGATCAGGATATTCTGACACTGTGATTAGAATGGAAAATTACGCCGCCATAATAGCCAATTGTTCAACAAAGCATAGGTCACGGAGCTCCCCAAGACATAGTAGTCTGACACTATGAATAGTATGGAAAAATCAATAGGTACAGGGAAAATATTTGTAGAAAAACTTATTTGCTTTAAAACTGTATTGGAAGTAGACTACCATATTCAACCCAATTCATAGCTTTTCACATCCATTGAGCAAGCAAGAGAGGACTCATAGTCTAATCACTCCCTGACTTCGCTCCAGAGATGACGACAGGCTTGGGTACAAAATTTAAGAGCCTTAATTCCCAAATTTGAATTTATCTACCGATCACCAACCCTCTTAATTGCATTGAGAAGCCATGAGACTTGCAGAAAAAAAAATGGAACATCTTCGAAACGGTCCCAATCGGCAGGATGAACCCATAAATAGCCTTTTGTTAGTCCTGTAGGTTGCACTAGTTCCACACCAACCCTTGTTCCACACGATCACCACTGGTTCCTTTTGTGCGTTTTACCCTCCGTAAGTTGCACTCCATTCCTACTGAAACTGCACATTATAAACAGAGTTAAGACATTTTGAGGCTTCAAGCGCCTGTAAATTATACTTGTTCCTCACCATCAACATTGAGTCCTTTCGCTCCTTGCATCGCGATTTAGTCCATTCTCTCCCTCTACTCCAGTGGGCGAACCACCCTATTGAGAAAGAGACCTATCCAGCCCGCCTATGAAGTTTTGCTTGTCTGAGATACTCCATATAAATTTTCTGACAGAAAAATCACTGGTAGAAATTGCAGAGACCACTCCAACATAATTTTTGTTCCTTAGACATGCGCCTATCCTCATGTAGCTCATGACCTTTCAATTGTAGAGGTTAGTCCCAAACTCCTCACAATTCTTGTAGTGGTGGCTCACCTAGGTGCGATCATGATTATCTTAGTACCGACTTCATCACCGCCCAATTTCAATGGAAACTTGGGAAGCTATTTGAGAGTAGCACCGCCCCCACTTCCATCCATCACCATCTTTACTACTAAAACCTATGGATGTGATAGAAAACCACTCACCCCAGTGCTACCGTGGTTCAACACTCCACCATTGTTGTTTATCCCACGATCATTGATTGAGCCGAGACCATAATGGAAATGCAGGAAGCTGGAACCAAGGCACTTCGTTGACGGTCATTATTCTTCTTCTAGTGGTCTATCTACTTGCATTACTTCTTCTTCTTAGAATATACTCTTCTCCTCTATTCTTTTCAAACTGCCCAGAACATTATCCCAATTCCCTCAACCTTCTTGTCCAGTTCACTGTTGATACCTTTCTCCTCTCATTCCCAACCTTCGAGTTTCTCCAAGATTTTCTGTGACGCTCACTCCCAACCTTCAATTTCCTTGACGATTTCCATTGCGTACCTGCACTCTGGGGCTTCCTCCTCGTTGTTCTCTATGCTAGCTCTGGACATTAACCTGATTCAATTCGCCCGCCTTTGTGAATGGTGATATCAAAGGGCCTGCACCGATTATTCATTCATAAGATTCTGTTGTTTATTCGCCTAGCTATGTTGCAGGAAATGCTGGCTAGGAGGGTGTTTTAGCGAAAAATGAAACGGAAACGCTGAAACGTGTTTGCTATGACTTTGAAACGCATTTTAGGGCCGTATGGTTGCGTTTCCGGCAAAATAGCTTGTTTTTTTTTGTTTTAATTTTTTTATTTGGCGATTAAAATAATGTGTGGATGTTTCTAGATGTCTCTCACAAGTTATAAAAAGATTCTCGACTCACTCCCTCATCACATGAATTGAGCAAGCCGTTTCACTTGGAAATGGGAGATTTTAGAAAGGAGAAAAGTGGAAGAGAGAAGTGGTTTTAGCTAGGGCGATTTCAACAATGAACAAATGAGATTTCAACAACAAGAAAAAGAGATTTCACAAGTAGATTTGGAGTGGGGAGTTTCTGGCTTACGACATTCTTGGTTTTCGGCTCAGCGACAACCATCTTTCTCGTGTTTTGTAGCATTTTGGGGTAGCTTCAGCTACAAAAAATTGATTTGGGTAAGAAGCATTCATTTTCTTAGTTTTTTCCCACTATTTCTTGTATTTTTTGAGGGTTTATGCTTCCAAAAATGTGAAAATTGTTTTTTCTTTACATATTTTTGTTTTTTTTTTTTTTTTTTTTTAACTTTTTTTTGCAGCGATGGCTTTCAACCAAGGTGCAAGTTTAGCCCCGAAGTCCAACTAGAGGGTTGACCATTATCCTCTTTGGAGGCATGTTCAAAAGCTTGAAGATGTGTAGGTGGTGGCTAATGGGAATGACAATGTAATCTTTGTAGTGATTCATATAAGGGCTCCTACCCAAGAGTGAAGGAACATCTTTTGCATGGAGGAGGACATGGGATTGTAGGTTGCCCAAAAACAACAAACCCGATGGCGAGAAGGGCATATCAAAGAGGGCAAGATGAGGTTGATGGAATTAAGAAAAGACATGAAGAGCTTGCTAATGCTACTCCTCAAGCTCCACCAAACATTGAGCTAAGGATTGTGGTTGAAGCAAGGAAGAGGAAAATGACTTAACAAAAACAACTACCACCATCCAAAAATACTAGAGGGGCATATACTTCAGTTCAAGAGAGAAAAATTGCTAAATTGGTGAATTTGCAAGCGAGGGAAGCTGATTCTAGAGTGGCTAGGTGCATCTATGTGTTTGGTATCCGATTCAATGTTGTTCGGTCTCCTTACTGGCAAGATATGATAAGCACATTTAACAAAGCTCCCATAGGGTAAAAGGGGCCCTACTATGAAAAAGTCAGAACTCAACTTCTCAAAAACTTGTGGAGGATATCTTCTCACCGATTCGTTCTTCTTGGAGTAGCTTAGGGGTTAGCATAGTCTCATATGGATGGACAAATACAAGGTGTAGGTCATTGATAAATATCATTATTCAAGCTCCACTAAACATTGAGCCAAGGATTGTGGTTGAAGCAAGGAAGAGGAAAACGATTTAACAAAAACAACTACCACCATCCAAAAATACTAGAGGGGCATATACTTCAGTTTCAGAGAGAAAAATTGCTAAATTGGTGAATGTGCAAGCGAGAGAAGCCGATTCCAAAGTGGCTAGGTGCATTTATGCGTGTGGTATCCCATTCAATGTTGTTTAGTCTCCTTACTGGAAAGATATGGTAAGTGCATTTAACAAAGCTCCCACATGGTACAGGGGCCCAACTATGAAAAAGTCATACCTCAACTTCTCAAAAACTTGTGGAGGATATCTTCTCACCAATTCGTTCTTCTTGGAGTAGCTTTGGGGTTAGGATAGTCTCATATGGATGGAAAAATACAAGGTGTAGGTCATTGATAAATATCATTGCCACTTCACCAAAAGGAGCAATGCTTTTAAAGGTGGAACACTGCTCATGAGGGGTAAAAGATGCACAATTCATTTTGATGTTTTAATAAAATCTATTGAACAAATAGGAACTAACAGGGCGGTCTAAGTTATCACGGATAATGCACTAGTTTTCAAAGATGCATGTTTAATTATTGAGGGGAGGTATGACCACATCTTTTGGACACCTTGCATTGTCAATAATCTGAATATGATCTTAGAGGAGATTGACAATAAAGTTCTGTGGATAAATGAAATCACAGGGGAAGCAAGGGAGATTTTTAAATTCATCACCAACCACCACCAATCTCAAGCAATATTTCGAGAGTACTCCAAATTGGAGTTGTTGAAAGTTGCTGAGACAAGATATGCCTTAAACTTCCTAATGTTGCATCTCCTTGTTGAGGTTAAACAACCATACATTTTTTATGGTAATGAGTCAACTTTGGGTTGAATGGAGAAAGGAAGATTTAGAGCGAGGATATATAGTGTGTAGATTGTGCTTTGATGAGGATTGGTGGAACAAGATAGATTTCTTGCTAAAGTTCACAACCCCTGCATTTGAGCTTCTTAGGAACGCTGACACAAACCAACCTTTCTTAGGATATATATATGATGGCATGGATACCATGGTTGAAAAAACTACGGAAATCATTTCATTGGAGTCTCCACAACTTTTATTTGTTGATGCTCATTTCGTTGATTTAGTCAAGAAAATCATTGTTGACAGGTGGTACAATTTCAATATTCCATCGCACACTTTAGCACATGCCTTGAACCTGAGATTTTATGATGAAGAACTTATTGCTCAAAGAAATGGGAAGAGGAAGGCACCCCATAAGGATAGAGAGGTGGCTAATGGGGTGAAAAAAGCCCTTATGAGAATGTTTCTAGCTCATCTACACAAGGAGGTGAAAGAATAATTTTCCAATTTTGCTACAGGATTAGATGATTATTAAGATATATCAATTTTGGGGAAGGGAATCACCATGAATCCAGTTAGGTGGTAGATTTGTCATGGAGCAAATTGTGTGCATTTGCAAAACCTTTCCATTTGTGTTCTTTCACAAGTGACAAACTCTTCATTAGTAGAAAGGAATTGGAGCACCTATGGTTTTATTCATTCTGTGAAGCACAACAGGTTGGGTTCACAGAAGACAAAGGATCTTGTTTATGTGCACTCCAACATTCGCTTTGCACCTCATAGGAGTCTAGAATATAACAGTGGTCCTTCTAAAGAATGTGACGTGGATCCAAAAACTCTTGATTTGGAGCTCTCTTGCTGCCTTGAATATTGAAGATTGGCAGCCTAGAAGTGGAATTGGCCCATCATCTTCTTCCGCTCCACCATCCACTCTTGAACATGCTTCTTTTTATTTTTGATGAGGATTATGATGATGAGGATGAATATTGAAGACTATGTTGAGAAATGTAACTAGTTTTGGTCTTCATAATTGTTGTTGTACTCGTTTCAATATGTATCCTATGTAACAAACAAGAAAATAAAAGGAAAAGTTATTATTATTAGAGCATGGGTTTCATGCTCATTATTGATGGTTTTCTAGGTAAAAGCATGTTCTTCGTGCTTATAGGGTTTTTTAGGACTTAGGATTTATTGTCTTGAGTCAAAGGAGTCAACATAATGTTTATAAGACCCTTCCGGGAAAAATATATTTATAAAAAAAATTATTTCTAAGTCTAGAAAGCCCTGGAAGCTCCAAAAGTACAAGTCGACCTAAAAGAGGGAATTTGACCTCTTGAGAAGGCTATAAAAGAAAGCAGTGCGACCTCATTTGGACACACAATTACTCAACAAGTTCGATCTACAAGAAAGAGTTCGATATGAAGTTGGGAGAAGCAAAAAAGAAGAGCGAAGGCTAAGGAAGCAAAAGGATGAAATATCTTATTTCTGGGCTCTATCTCTCTCATCAGTGTGAAGATCTAGGGTTTCTAGTGTTGTAGAAGGAGGATTAAATTGCAGGTCTGAGTTGTAGTAGGACGAAGTGCAGAATCCTGAAGCTGGAAGGGTGGAAACCTTATATTGTCCTTGTTGACCTTGGGAGAGTTGTCTTTCTTTAGGGAGGTTTCAGAAGGAGGTTGGATTAAGGTTTCCAGTGTATATTTTTCTTAGGGCTATATTGTTCTTTGCTTTGATAATTTCATTTCTTCATTAACACATTAAGTTCACCCCATTACATCTAACATTATTCATATTTACATCATTATTCAGCAGCATATGCAACTATATAGAAATAACAATATCATCATCATCAATGCAATGGAACATAAAGGAACAATAGAAGAAAAAATTCACACAAAGACACCAAGATTGGTCGGAGGCCAGGGCAAAACCCACTATGGGGAAAACCCTTTCAAATTCTTCTTTTTATTAGATTGTCATCGAATGATTTAACAAAAGAGAGTACAATGATTCATATCTTTATCCATACAACTATCCAGCTAAAACAACTACATAATATGAAATGAACCCAACAATGCTTATACTCAAAACTTTTGATTCTGAAGTTTGTAATGAATTGTTCTTGTTTGCGGTCAACTGCAGAACATTGTAGTCATTGAGTGAATCTTTGGGCAACTGAAATTTCATCATTTAGGTCTCGGTCGCATGGAGGAGTCATGCGTGCGACTGGGAAGCTTCCGGTTACTCTCTCAAGCCTACAAGCGAGCGACTGGAGTCTACAACTGAGATTTTGAAACCCTAGATTCCAGTGGCACAAAGGACGAGCTTTGCGTGTGACTAAGATGCTTCGACCGCACGGATGAGCCTGCTAGCGAGCGATTGTGGTCGAGTTCTCACTGTGTCATGCCTGTGATTGAGGCCCAAAACCCTAAAACAAAGATATGAGCTTCAGACCCTGCAATTTCGTCTTCGAGCGAACCCATTCCTCTGCGGACGTGCCTCAGACTTGTGTGAGCTAAAAACCAAGAAAGAGGATAGAATAATGTCTCATGATGATATCTAAATTAGGTTGAGGTCACTTGTATTTATAGACTTCTAAGGGTGTCCACTTTGCTTTAGGGCCGACCTTATCAAATATGCACATGTGGGATTTTCTTCATAAGTACACTTTTCCTTATCTGTTTTGAATGATCTTTAGGTCGATTTTGGTTCTCTCGAAAAGAGGAATTCAATGCAATCATCATTTCCATTAAATGAGCTATCCAAAGTGGAATTTGACCGTGGTTGCATATTTTAACATCCAGTGAAGCTGCAAGACCAAAATTGTAGAGTCGAAGTTGCAAGATGAGTGGCAGTATTGAAGCTGACAGGTCGGAGTTGCAGTATTGAAGCTGGTAGGTCGAAGTTGCAGTATTGAAGCTGGTTGGTGCAGAATCAACGAAGGACTTGAGGAGGGGTTGACTTGCTACTAGGAGAAGGACTTGGTCTAGGGTTTGGGTCTTTGTATTTCATTTGAAGCAAATTCTAAGAAGAGAAGAGATTCTGGGTTTTCCCCTTGGAGGGGTTTTGTCCTGGTTGAGAGCCTAATATTTGGGTCCTCTATTGTTGCTATTATTGTTCTTGATATTGTTTGATGAAAAGATCTAACTGAAGAACATAAAGAATATAAATAAGATTCACAAACAAGTACCAAGGTTAAAGGAAAAAAGGTATAATAAGTTGCCACTATCAATTTTCCAACATGGTTTTAGTGCTAAGGTGAACAAGGAAGGCAACTGGAAGGACGCAAGAAGGCATCACTTATCAAGGGGAAAGAAAAAGGAAAATCTCAAGGAAAGATTGAAGAAGAAGACTTCAAGAAGGATTGAAGACTCATTGGTAGAAGACCTGGAGGGGTTTACACTGAATAAGATCAAGTCTACGTCAAGTTCGCATCGAAGGAAGATCTAGGAGAAAGACTTCAAGTAGGTCCATTTGAAAGACATCTTTGAGGAAGCATCAAGAATCTTGAAACTGGTTGATGAAGGAAGCATCTCTCAAAGACATCATCAAAGACTCTTCAAAGATCTTGAAGGCATCAAGAAGATTTGAGACATCATCAAGGAGAATTGTGGTCATCAAGTAAGTAACATATTATTTCATCATGTTTGAATCTTCAAGTCATATGGGTTCTTTATGCAAGGAGAGCACTAAGCTCGTTGGGGCATCAAACTATCTAGCATGGAAGAAAAGAATTGACTTGATACTCACATAACAAGAAGTGATGGAATATGTTATTGGGGAAATTACTGAACTTGAGAAAGGTAAGACACAAGAACTAGCAAAATAAAAGAAGGGAAGTAAGGGCACAAAGGATCATAGTGGAATCCATTAAAGATTCTCTTATTCAATTCACTGCAAACTTGAAGACTTTGATTATCTAGTGAATTTATATTCGGTGAATACAATAGGTCAAAAGATGTTGTTGAGGAACAAGTTGTACAAAATGAAGAAATCAAAGGATGAGGATGTGGCATCCTTCCTCATGAGAGTCTCTCAACTAAGAGAACACTTGCAAGGACTTGGGGAACCGATCATTGATTCTGAAGTAACCATCTGTGTTCTAAATGCATTGCCACCAGAATGGAGCAACTTTTACTCTAAGAAAGATTCAACTCTCTTTGATGAGTTGCGGATGCAATGCATATTGGAAGAATCAAGGATCAAGGTCAATGATGATATTGGATTAGAAGAGCAATCTCAAGTCTTTCTAGCTTGAGTCAAGAAACTAAAGAAGGGAATGTTTGGCAAGTCCAAGAAGAAAGAAATTTCCAAAGTGCAATGTTTTGTATGCAATGAATTTGGACACTTTAAGAGGGAATGTCCAGACAAACAGAACAATAATAGGAATTAAAGGAGTGAAGCTCATGTAGCCGAAGCAGTAGGATAACCTGAGAAGAAGGGAAAGAAGGAAGAAGTGAAGGATCTTTATTATTAAAGAATATTCACTAACTGTCAGGTTCTCTGAAAAGATTTTTTTCTTTTTCTTTTAGAATAGTATGTTTTTCATAGCATCATAGAAAAAAGCATATGATAGTAGCATGTCTAAAATTTACATGATTAAGTTGCTTTGTAGAGATCATTTAGATAGATGGATAGATAAACCATTTTTCATACTGATCATCCAAGCATTATCTAACATTATGTTAGAAGAAGTCATCTTGTTTAGGTGGATCATGATGGTCATGGAAGAACCATAATTATGAAAGATTCTTGGAAGAAACACTATGAGAAAGGTTAATATGCATTCCATGTGATGTGGAATCAATATTGGAAAAGGGATGAAAAACGCAATGGGTTAGGATGCAAGCTCTTTGTGAGATATATAAATAGCTAGATGATTGGATAAAAGCATAGAAATGCATGTTGGATATAAAACTTTGGATAAGATTCATATGTACATAACATTAGATTAGATTAGATTACATCATCAAATTTTAGAGGGAAAAAAGAAAAAAATATATTTTCAACTTATCTCCTTATGGGTTTACTTAAATTTTGAGTGAAAACAATCGTTGGATGCGAAATTTGATTCCTCATCTAAGGAGTACCAATGTTCCATACTTTCGATGGACCTTGCTACACGAAAAATGAGAAATACATGAAAAACGTGATTGTAATCATGTTTTTTCATGTGTTTTTCTTTTTTTGTGTAGCAGTGTCCATCAAAAGTATGCAACATGGGTACTCCTTGGATAATTAAATTTTACATCCAACAAGTACTCTCACTCGAAATTTGAGTAAAACCTTAGGGAGAAAAGTTGAAAATACGAATTAAAAAACTAGTTTTACTATTTTATTATTTTTTAATCTTTTTACTTTTTTACTCCAAAAATGGTGAATCATCCCCCATGGTTGAAATCATCATATTGAATCCTATTGGTTCTTATAAATTTTATTTTGGTTGTACATTTTTTTAGGGGGCCCATTTTAGACCTCAAAATTCTTCTAATGTATAGATTTGGTTGTACTTGCTATCTAAGTTGTGTAGGTACATAGTTTTCAAGATGGTGAAGATGTTTGTAAGTAAGTTAATATGATAAGAATGATGAAGAAAGTTATATGGATGATGATGGTCATGATAACTCTGATGAGAATGATGGAAGCCATGAAATATTCTCCAATATCGTAGAAAATAAGTTGATCTCCCTAGGGCAAGAGGGAGCTTGAGTATATTCCTTAGGAATGATTAGATCCTCCCTGGTTAAGAGGGAGTGATGGATATGGTTCTCTACTTCATGTGTCATGAACTAGACTAGGACTAACAATTGTGTGTCTAAGTGAAGGCCATGAGTGAGAGAAAGACACATCACTCTTGTCTTCATGGAAACGAGTCCCTAATTAAGAGGGAGGACATATTATAGTCATGATGGACACATTGAAAGAAGAAAATTGGAGAATCCATTTTGAAGAGTTGCCAAGATAAGAAAAACAGGACCTGTTTGTAGATTATGTTGCTACATGTGAAGTAGGAAAGTAAGATGTATGATTAAGGAATATTTTTTCAAGATTCATTTGGAATTCCTACTATGATAAATTAAGAAGCAACATCAGTTATCTGAAAGACACCAGAGGTTTGTGTTTACTTATGTACATTTGAAAGATTGCACTAATTGGGGTTGTGTTTGTATAGGTAAATATCTCAAAAGTTTTGATAGCATGTTTTACATGCTTGTTGTTATCTATCAGTTTGATCGGGAGATATTTGCTGTTACCGATTTATTTGATCGGGATGAATTTGCTACTGATTGTAAAAATCAGATTTGTTGAGGCTTTGTGAGTGAAGCATTGCCTGGGAGGATATCAGGCCGACACTATGTGTTGATGTCTAGATCCTGAAGTAGGGAGGGTGGCATTGGTCATAGATATCTGACTTTAGATACACACCTAGATCCCTGGGTTGGTGGTTAGCAAGTAAGCCTGATGGTACCTAGAGAGGTTGAAAACTTTAGTCCATCTTAGTCCCACTTAGATAGATTTCTCTGGTCCGGAATCTAGTCTCTAGCATTGCGGTGCCTAAATTGTTGAGAGACCTTGTGTTTCGGGAATATTTAGTGTTCTTGGACAAACGCCTAACCCTCTAGATCTAGTAGCAAGTCTAGAAACAACAGACAAAGTAATCTTGATCTTTTTCTATAATCAACAGATAAAACAAAAGAGGAGAGAAACCTTATTTTTCGCTAGCTCCTTGTCTCCCTTGATCGATCTTACTGCTCCTTTCCGTACTTAAATCACTTGGAAAGTACCTGCACAACTACAAAAACAAAGAGCCATCATGGAAAAATGATAATGATCTATTGCTTATGTTGGAAATAATACTGAGAGGGGGGTGAATCGGTATTATCAAATCAAACACTCTTTCATTTCCATATTTAGATTCATATACACTACTTCAGTGAAGGGAACCTGCGTGTACATGCAACTGTGTCTAATGCAACTAGCGTATATCCAGTAAACTTGTGATTCAATTAATCCATTAAATGCTGATCTTTAGTTAGTGTATTAGAACTTTTATTAACCATATGAACAGTAAACAGGGGCAGTAAAACAGAACAGATCATCACACACAAGAAGCACACATGAACACCATGATGTAAGGTGGAAACCCAATGTGGGTGAAAACCACCTGCTGCAAGTCGTCTCTATCTTCTTTTAATAAGAAACTTCTTTTTACAATATTTTGTACTGGTGCAGTCTTATACCAGTACATAGGCTTCTATCTGCAGAAGGCTACAACCTTCTCTCGTTTTCCAGCTTCTCCTGAAAGGGAGCTACAACCCCCTTAGCTCTTGTACTAGCCGATGTACTAGTACGTAGGTGCTAGCCTACTGAATGCTCCAAACTTCACTTGTTTTCTAGCTGCTACTGGAAGGGAGCTACCACTCCCTTAGCTCTTGTACTAGTACGTAGGTGCCAACCTATAGAAGGCTACAACCTTCTCTTTCATCCTCCAGGTACCACGTTTCATAAATTTTCAGACTGGATACTCCTGAAGCACAACACCATAATCTGAAAGGCCACGTTTCATCCAATTTTCATACTGGACCCATCAATATCATTGAAGCACAAAAACAATCAACACTAGCATCATCAATCTCTGACTCACCCAATACTAAATCACTGAAACCCAGTCAACAAACTGTAATCACAGAGCGGAACACAAAACTCTGCAACAATATTTAGAACCAACTGTATCATCAGAAATCATGCATACGCTACTTGGAAGAGTCGAACCAACTTGTATACGCAACTTCACCAAAGTGAAGCAACGTATATGTCAACAATTACTTACTGATAACTTCGCTGCATTTCCTGACTTCAGACATACCCATATCATTACATATACAAGGATAATACATATGTTAGCAACCAGATCTAGTCCATCAGATCACATAAAGATAAGTCATTATGATCCCGATCCATTATAGATCTCATCCATCAACACTGAAGCTAAACACAATCAACCAAACTAAATATGCAGAATACTGACACCAGTAAACAGTCACCAGAACTCAGACTTTGCATCAACAACCAGAACCACTTGTAACTTCAAACATCATAGTTCATATTGTATACACTACTTAGATGTATCTAACTTGCGTATGTACGCGCTTTTATCAAAGTCAACCAGCGTATACATCTGTAAATATTCATTCATGATTTGCAACGATTTCAATCTTAAGTTATACCAAGATCAGAACATTACATGCATCAGTATACAGATCTAGAACAAGCATGATCAAACCATATAGAAATGATTCATTCCAAACCATTTGATTCCGATCTATCCTTAGATCTTGTTTTCCATCAACTGCTGAGATTCCTCCTTAGCTCAGATCAAACAAAGCATCATGAACCCATAACTTGCATACTAGATCTCATACATCATCAGATATTCAAGACTTTCTGAATATCTTTGCCTAAAGATCTTCTTCTCCTTTTATAGTCTTAAGCCTTACTCAATACCATGGTCCAAAACCAATTAGAACCAATACTAAGGACCCAATACCTGGATTCAATACTTCGGACTCAATACCAAGGTCCAAAACCATAGGTTTAAATACCACGGACCCAAAAATAAGCTTTCCCACATGTATGCGATTTTCCGTGCATGAAAGTGCGTGCATACGCATACGTGACTTTTGATCAGCAATCTCGCGTGTATACGCGCCTTTGTATATAGTGAACCTGCGTGTATACACTACTTGGTATATAGCGAACCTGCGTATATACGTGACTTGGTATATAGTGAACCTGTGTGTGTACATGACTTGGTATATAGTGAACCTGTGTATATACTTTTTTTTCTTCATTCTTTGTAGTCTGATCATCAATTCTTTGCTATTGACCTGCTACACTATGATCTTTCATCTGTGTGAGTTGCCATCAAGGACAACACTTGTATCATAATGCCAACAATCTCCCCCTTTGGACTTGATGGCAAAGCTAACTTGCCATACTAAGAACTGTCAACTTAATGAATTGTCATTGTAAATTACATCTGAACTGATTCCTTTGAGCTACCCTGCATCCCATGTGTTCTGTCACATATGATCTAGGGATTCATCAAATGACTACAATAGATAGAGAGAAACTATTACATCATGAGTCTTGATATGACATTTACATGACATTTATAACAAAGACCAAACATCTAAATAAGACCATGATAGTCATCAACAACTATCATACACAATGTATGATCTGCTCCATAAGCATCTGTCAACAGCATCTAGACCAGCAACCTGTATATGTCCATTAGTGTATAAGTCATCAACCTATAACAAGGTATGTCTGCATATAGATATCAACTCATCCTTTTGAACAAAATTCTGCATATGACATACAAAATCATTCACATTATATCATATGTGAAAAACACCATAGCCGTCTCATCAAGATCTGCATGATCCAAGTATCATCACTTTGGGAACATCTGCATCAATCAACATATGTAAGTATCAACCTATCATCATATAGGTAAGAATTCATCATCATCATGTCTCCAACAATGCAACTTTGAGTAATCATTCATGTATCCAACACTATGTATCTTGAGCTCAAGATCATTTGTCAAGACTTCTTGATATCATCAACAGCAACAATCCTCATCCACATGAGCACCAAGAACTATAGGAATCCTGCATCATAACTGTATTATATGATCTTTATGCATATGATGACAGCAGCATATGAGTGACTCATCATCAAGTAATGAAGATGTGTATTCAAGCTTTGTACTTCTCCTTATCCTTATGAAGATCACCATGTAAGCACCATATATGCATCATCAGAGAATCAACCACAAATCTGATTTGAACATCAACTATGTAACCCCAAGAATCATATGAGATTTTGTCATGGATAACTCATAACCATATCATAGCAAAATATATCATTTAGCCATATAAGCATCATTACCAAGGACTACTAACCATAATGCCAACAATGCATTATTAAAAGCATATGCTCCCCATGAACCTGTGCCATCTGTTCACTGTCAGATTTGATCATGCATATATCAGCAAGAAGTATCAAGGCATCATCATCATTAGTTTAGGATCAAAACACTTTAAAACATCTTACAGGTGTCAAGACATTTCCACACATCATCAACAGATTGTAACCATTATCAAACAGAGCAAATAATGCACTGAATCATATCAGACCCTTTTTCTGAGCCTGTCCCTACTATGTTTCCTCAAACTAACATATATGCGACTGTGCAGTAACTAACTCGCGTATATACACGACTTCCCTTTATGAAACTTGCGTATGAGATTTAGGACACTGAAGTTTTACATTTTCAGCTCCCTCTGAGTCTGTTATGTCTGTATATTGTGCTGTGCCACATCTTTTTGACTGTACTTCCTTCTTCTTCCATATCTTCAAGTGTGATGATGTTTTCTCCTTTTGATATGGTGCTCGTACTTTTTTTCTTGCAATCCTTAGCTATATGTCCAAGCTTGTTACATGCATAATATCTCACATGTTTCATATTCCCTTTGTAGCAATCAATAGCTCTGCGACCAAACATATTGCAAGCAAAGCAATATCTCTTAAAGTACCTGGAACGTGATGGTCTTTCTCTGTGATGGTCTTGAACCATTCTTATTCTGCATCTGGCTACAACATGTCCAAGGTTATGACATACATAACATTCAACATTATTCATCGGAGGAGTAAAAGATTTTCTTTGAGCAATTTCTTTCCTTGGCTGTTGATGGGGTTGTCCTCTCATCTCCTTGTTGATTATTTTAGATTTCTCATTAGAATTCCTTGCCTCTCCTTGTGAGCTTGATTCATCTTCAACAGATTCATAAAAACCAAGGCTAGTTTTGATAGCAGGAGGCCTTTGACTACTAAGAATATCATCCAAGATCTTAGTACTATTTTGAAATCATAAGAGCTTATCCTTTTCTTCTAAGTTATCTTTTAGAATATTTACCTCAATCTGATATTGCTCCTCCTTTTCATGATACTGCGTCTTCATGTTTTCTTCAACGTTTCTTCCTTCTTCCCACTGATGTCTTAGTTCAAGAACTTCATTTTCTTGTTTTTCAAGAGCTTGGGGTAGTTCTTTATTCTGCTTATTTGATTCTTCAAGATCTTCCTTTAGCGAGAGGATCGTAGCTTCAAGACTTTCATAGTAACTGGATCTATCTCTGCTCCTTTCATTGACTTCATTTCTTAATGATGTTGCTTCATCCTGCAACTTTTGACATTGATCTTCCTTGTCCTTGAATAACTTCTTTACCTTGTTTCCTTCCTCTAGTTGATCTTTTAGTTTGGTAGCTTCTTCTTTGAAGGCACATTCCCTTTTGTTCAATAGATCTTGTTGATCTCTAATTTTGTCTGTAAGCCTTTTAAATTCTGCCTTTATTTGATATCTTTTTTGCTCACCCATAAGAGCAAATTCAGTTGTTTCGCTATCACTTTCATCATCTTCAAATGGATGGATAAATGTATCACAAGAGGATAACAAATTCATACATGATAGTTCTTTTTCTTGTTCATCTTCATTCTGAAGTGATTCTGAATCTGAAGTGCTTCTTCCACATATTCCCCTATCAATTCTCCTACTGTCATAGCTCTTTTGAAATATCTTCTTCTTCTTAGGCGCTTTCTTCTTAAGCTTCTTTCCCATTGATCTACGGATTTCCTTCAAGCGATCAAACTTATACCAAAGGACTTGCTTTGATTCCAATTGTTGGAAATAATATTGAGAGGGGGGGTGAATCAGTATTATCAAATCAAACATTTTTTCATTTCCATACTTAGATTCATATACGCTACTTCAGTGAAAGGAACTTGCGTGTACACGCCACTGTGTCTAATGCAACTAGCGTATATCCAGTAAACTTATGATTCAGTTAATCCATTAAATGTTGATCTTTAGTTAGTGCATCAAAACTTTTATTAACCATATGAACAGTAAACAGGTGCAGTAAAATAGAACAGATCATCACACACAAGAAGCACACATGAACAACATGATGTAAGGTGGAAACCCAATATGGGTGAAAACCACCTGCTGCAAGTCGTCTCTATCTTCTTTTAATAAGAAACTTTTTTTTACAATATTTCTGTATTGGTGTAGTCTTATACCAGTACATAGGATTTTACCTGCAAAAGGCTACAACCTTCTCTCGTTCTCCAGCTTTTTTTGGAAGGGAGCTACAACCCCCTTAGCTCTTGTACTAGCTGATGTATTAGTACGTAGGTGCCATTCTACTGAATGCTCCAACCTTCACTCGTTTTCCAGCTGCTACTGGAAGGGAGCTACCGCCCCCTTAGCTTTTGTATTAGTTGATGTACTAGTATGTAGGTGCCAACCTACAGAAGGCTACAACCTTCTCTTTCATCCTCCAGGTACCACGTTTTATAAATTTTCACACTGGATACTCCTGAAACACAACACCATAATTTGAAAGGCCACGTTTCATCCAATTTTGCATACTAGACCCATCAATATCATTGAAGCACAAAATCAATCAACACTAGCATCATCGATCTCTGACTCACCCAATACTGAATCACTAAAACCCAGTCAACAAACTGCAATCACCAGAACACAGAACTCTGCAACAATATTCAGAACCAACTGTATCATCAGAAATCATGCATACGCTACTTGGAAGAGCCGAACCAGCGTGTATACGCAACTTCACCAAAGTGAACCAGTGTATATGTCAACAATTACTTACTGATAACTTCGCTGCACTTCCTGACTTCAGACATACCCAGATCATTACATATACAAGGATAATACATATGTTAGCAACCAGATCTAGTCCATAAGATCACATAAAGATAAGTCATTATGATCTTGATCCATTATAGATCTCATCCATCAACACTGAAGCTAAACACAATCAACCAAACTGAATATGCAGAATACTGACACCAGTAAAAAGTCACCAGAACTCAGACTTTGCATCAACAAACAGAACCCCTTGTAACTCCAAACATCATAGTTCATATTGTATACGCTACTTAGATGTATCTAACTTGCGTATGTATGCGCTTTTATCAAAGTCAACCAGCGTATACATCTGTAAATATTCATTCATGATTTGCAGTTATTTCAATCTTAAGTTATACCCAGATTAGAACATTACATGCATCAGTATACAGATCTAGAACAAGCATGATCAAACCATATAGAGATGATTCATTCCAAACCATTTGATCCCGATCTATCCTTAGATCTTGTTCTCCATCAACTGCTGAGATTCCTCCTTAGCTCAAATCAAGCAAAGCATCATGAACCCATAACCTGCATACTAGATCTCATATATCATCAGATATTCAAGACTTTCTGAATACCTTTGCCTAATGATCCTCTTCTCCTTTTATAGTCTTAGGCTTTACTCAATACAATGGTCCAAAACCATTTAGAACCAATATTAGGGACCCAATACCTGTGTTCAATACTTCGGACGCAATACCAAGGTCCAAAACCATAGGTCTAAATACCATGGACCCAAAAATAAGCTTTCCCACATGTACGCACTTTTCCATGCATGAAAGTGCGTGCATACGCATACACGACTTTTGATCAGCAATCCCACGTGTATACGCACCTTTGTATATAGTGAACCTGCGTGTATAACCTATGTGTATACACTACTCGATATATAGCGAATCTACGTATATACGTGACTTGGTATATAGTGAACCTGCGTGTGTACACGACTTGGTATATAGTGGACTTGCGTATATACTTTTCTATCTTCATTATTTGTAGTCCGATCATCAATTCTTTGCTACTGACTTGCTACACTATGATCTGTCATTTGTGTGAGTTGCCATCAAGGACAACACTTGTATCATAATGCCAACAATCTCCCCCTTTGGACTTGATGGCGAAGCTAACTTGCCATACTAAGAACTGTCAACATAATGAGTTGTCATTGTACATTACATCTGAACTAATTCCTTTGAGCTACCCTGCATCCCATGTGTTCTGTCACATCTGATCTCTTTTCTATAGATTCATCTAGTTATGTATAAGTGAGATGTTCTGTTACAAGTGGGTTGCCATCAAGTACAACATATGCATCATAATGCCAACAACTTATAAATAACATGGAATCGAGAACATGATATACATATGAAAGCATTAACATGTAACACAAGTATAAGGAAAAGGTCTTGAAAACTTTATTGATAAGAGGAAAGATTACAACCCATATGAGCTCGATCCAACAACACTCTTCCAATTCAAATCCTCTTCAACTTCATGAAAAGCAAGACATTCCAACACTAGAGAATACTTGTAGCCAATTCTAATCTCATATCACCAGCATCTCCTTACAACTCAATCTTTTTCAGGCCAGACCTCTTAGATGAGTGATTTATTTATAGATGAGTGAAGGAGGTTATGCCATCAATGGAGATAATGAATGCCTTTCTAAATTTAGAAGTCAGTGCCATGGAAGAAGAGATAGGGGATTGATGTTCCCTAATTCCCTTTCTCATCCAAAGGCGAACTCAAACGCAGGTGGCATTTGAGAAATTTCTAGAGGCTTTCAATGGATAAGAAATCTTCAAACCCTCACGGGAATTGGCTCAAATTCGCTCAGTGCAGGGCAAAGAGGGACCAAGTGCACTACATAGCACTCTGTCAGTGTATGGTTTGCATTGCAGCGCACCCTAATGAAGGCCTACTTGCGCTGATCTTCTTTAGAGGTAGTTTTTGGATGTTTTGAGTGATGGAACTTCTTTGGAAGTAAGACATTCTGATGACTAACTTCTTTATGGCATGTAACAACTGCACTAGGTGTTGATGGGCCCTAATAGTATCGGTCTGTAATTTGGGGATGATGTGCCCAAATGGATTTGTAACAGTTGCCCCCTAAAGCATGAAGTCGTAAATATATATGTTGGGTGAAATGATTTATCACTAGAAGAGGAGGTTTCGAATGGAAGGTGACTTGCATCAATTACAATACATATATCATGATGATTTGATTTTTCTCATGAACTAGTTGAGGGAGGCATATCCATGCTCAACTTATAAACTTTCATTACATGTACAAATATAGTCGTCTACAGATATAGACCCATGAATGGATGACCATGAATGTAAGACCATTGCACATTTGATTTAGTACTCCTGAATATATTGTAGCCCAGATGGATGAAACTAGATCTAGGGTCTTCAATCTCCTCCAACGTTTCGCTCAAGTACAAGTCTAACCATGTGAAATAGATGATTTGAAGTCAAACATGGAAATACATCGTCTGATTACCAGCCAATGATGTAACCCGTTAACAGACGCGAGAGGAATCACCGATAATGATGATGACCCTCAAGGTACCACAGTATATTTCGCATGGTGTGAATAAATGATTTGATGTCGAACACCATACAAAGTCTTTTGGTCGAAGGCCATTGATGTAAACCTATCCCTGGAAGCGAAAAACCTGCCATTGATGTATGCAAGCTTCAAGGCACTGAAGGGGTGTTTCTAAGTTAACTTCTTGGATGATGCGCTGATGTTGACAAGAAACAACTCGTCGTAGGAGGGCCTTGATATATCCCACATCTATGACACGAAACGAGGTAAATGATTTTGGAGATGAGAATTGAATGATGACACAAGGTTCAGGAATGGTGGTCATGAAAACGAAGGTTTACTGTATTGCAAAGGATGAGGTTTGAACTGAATGACTTCTCTTGAACATATCGACGACACTGAGATGAATTGGTAGCATTGACTCAAAAAAAAGTAATGGATGGTATGATAGACCAATGGCTTGATAACCATCAAGCTGAATGACCCAACCCATGTAGTCACGGTGATGAGGTGAAAGTGTCATGTTCAAGAGTGACCTGCTACCATAAAGTTTTCTCGACTTTTTCCATTTTCCCCAGTCATTGCTGACCAATACCTCTTTATTTTTTATCAAACCTGAGGAGGATAACATATGCTTGTTATATAATTAACCCTTCGGGCAACACATTGCTATTTTATGTTTTAATGAGTCTAGCGAAGGTGAAACTCGGTCTTGTCTAGATGGACAAGTTTGTTGCTATTTGATGTTTTTAACGAGTTTAATGATAAAGACAACTCGGTCCTTTTCATGTATAGAGAGTTTGAAAATGGACGAAAAGAAAACTCCATAAGTTCTTTTTCGTAAAATAATCTCTCAAGTCTGAAAAAGTGTAAAATAATAAAAGAGAGATGTCGTTTCCAATATTTTAACGAGTAGGAATAGACAAGTGCTCGACAATATTTTTATATTTAGAGTCTGAAAAGAGTTTAGAGAGGACTCTATGGGGTTTTTTTTTTTGTTTTTAACAAAGCTTGAAAAAGAAACAAAAGTTTGCTTTGTGGTCAAAGATGTTCAATTTACATTTAAGTACGTTGAATTCTGCTTTTAGTTGTTAAACCTGCTCAAAACTCCATCAAAGAGGATTAAAAATACATGTTCATGGATAAAATTAATAAAAAACTAACATTTATTCGATTAATATGCAAAAAATAAATATAAAACAAGTTTTATTATTCATTTTCACCATTTCACTTTTACCATTTGACTTTGGAGCTTTGGAGCAATTTTTTACTTCAAACTTCACTAGCTGATTGTAGAGGATTCAGTGGACCGTTTCTCATGCCGTTCGGACCAGGTAGGAGCTATCCATGTTCTCTTCCATTTAATTCCATTTATTTTCAGTTTTGAGCAAAATTTTTTGGTTTTTGAGGCCCCTAGGATTTCATTTTGCGCACTCTGGATCAGCACACCCTTTCAATATCGAAAGGTGTGTTGCATTACATATACCCAGAAGGAAGTATGCATTGCAGCGCACTGTCTCTAATGGAGGGGTGTGATGGGCGCAAAAACCAAATTTTGACAGTTGTTTTCTCCCAAATTTTCAACTGTTTTTTGCAAAAAATGGATCCTAATTTGTCTAATGGTTGTATTTCAGACATTCATCGGATCAAAATGGTGATTGTATGGAGAGAATGAGAGCATGAGGAACAAGACATGGTTTCCCTAAATGATCAGGGAACAGTTGATGCCCTTAGGAATTGTGGGTTACTGAAATATTTTCGATTATCCAGCATGCAGCAACAAATTGAACTGTTACAGTATCTTGTTCGTTCTTGGGATCCTACCGATCAAGTTTTTCACATTAGGGGAAAAATGATCCCCTTTACCATCGAGGATATTTACTTTATGACTAGACTGTTGAGGCAGGGTGCCCCCATCTCATTATTAGGATTTACCAGAGGAGGTGAATCAGTGAGAGATTATATTCGACAGTTCTGCCGGGAAGGAGCTCAACCCAGTAGAGATAGAAAGATCAATATCAGATATGTTAGTGATTTACTGTTGAGAACAATCCTTTTCACCCTCGCCAAGTTGGCTGGGAGCACAACTTTACATTTGGCAAATAGGTCATATATGCAGTGTGCTTTAGAGTGCCTGGAGCCAAAAGTATTCAACTGGTGTGAGACAGTTCTTTCATTAATGAAAGAACAACTGACCAAGGTAAAGAATGGAAAGCCAAATTTTTTTGGTTATGGGACTATCTTGATTTCTTTTGCCTTGGAGAGAATCCCTCTCATGCAGCCACAACATATCTCACTGGGAGTACCTGGACCTAGAGACCCACAGATGTAGAGGTGGGTAGATCCTATGGCTAGGCAGTATTAGGACTGCTTGTTTGCGTGTCTCCTTATACTGTATGCCCTCCGCTCTGTTAGGATTCTCAACCCAAGACCCTAGGTTGATTCCACCCCTAACAATTGATGCCACTAGAGTAAATATAGATCTTCCTCTCACAACCTTCATAAATTCCCTCTATCCTACCTACTCCTATTACCTTGAATCCTTGAAATAAAGTGGTTAGATGAAGAATATAACATTTGAGACCCTAGTTAAGAAGGTTACAGAAAGAGAAAAATCATTTGGGAAGAAGAAGCAAGCATCATATTCCATTAAAGAAACTGTATGTGTTTCCCAGAAAAGAAAGATAAATTTGTCCAGAGGAGACAATAACAAAAGAGAACGTGAGAGAAATAACTTCAAGGGGGGGTAGATAGAATCAGACAGAAAGACTTGATCTACATTGTTTCCATTGTGGAATAAAAGGTCATGAAGCCAAAACATGTAGAATTCCATGAGAGGAAATCAAAGAACAAGAAGAAAAATACAAAGCTGCAGAACAAGCGAAACAAGATATTGAAGAGGTACGACATGATGGATTGCAAACCAATGACAACCTCAATGATCACAAACTTGAAAAGAATAAGGATTTCCAAATCGAGCCCTTTGGATCCTTCTAGGTATAGACAATTGATTGGCTCATTGATGTACTTGGTGAATGCACGACCAGAAATATGTTTTGCAGTGAATGTTCTTAGTCAATTCCAAGTGGAGCTGAAGCATGATCATTGTATAGCAACAAAACATATAATGAGATATCCGCAAGGAACAATCCACTACTACCTGAAATATGATAGGAGGAATGATGTCCATTTGATTGGATATACAGATTTTGACTAGGGAGGTAGTGAGCAAGATGGAAGGAGAACTACACAAGGATGTTTTAGTTTGGGAATCTTTGTGATATGATGGATGAGCAGAAAGCAAGATATAGTTGCTTTGAGTAGTGTTGAAGCTGAGCTTATTGTATCTTGTGAAGTAAGAAGAAAATCTATTTGGTTGAGGAAGCCACCGTCTGATTTGTATGAAGGACCAATGGACCCTACAATGATACATTGTGATAACACTAGTTGTATAATATTATCTGAAGACCCAATGTTTCATGGGAATACAAAGCATATAAACAACAAGTATCACTACATTCGAAAGCTAATACAAGATGGTGTATTGTAGCTAATGTATATCTCCACTGATGAGCATGTAGCTGATATGCTGACAAAATCTCTTCCTAACAAGAAGTTTGTGTATTTGAGAGACAAGCTTGGTTTGGTTGATATATCCTCCCTTGTTGAGAGGGAGAGATAGGCACATCATTATGGTCTTGACTTGGGAAGAAAAAATGGAGGATTGGGTAAGCATCTGAAATCCGATACTCTTTGAGGATGTGGTAGGTCATCCAAGATAAGAGTAGTTGTAGAGGATTGATATTCTTTGAGGATTGGCTATCCAAGATAACAATAGTCATGGTGGAACATGCTCTAAGAGAACTCGAGTGGGGTATGTTCTAAGAGATATAATGATGGTGGTGTCTATAAATCATTGGTCTCGCCATCATTGTGATTTGATATTGTGGTGAGATAGATCTGTTAGTCAAGGCCTTACTATATGACAATGTTGGTTGATATGATGCTAAACATAAAAGTTACCAATTCGACTCTTCTTATGAGATCTCTTTAGATTGAGAATGTCTATGTACCATTTATGAATGCCTACCTAGTTAAAAGGGAGTGATGACAAATTTGTAACTAGGTT
Organism: Pinus tabuliformis; assembly: GCA_031772625.1. Taxonomy (NCBI): domain Eukaryota; kingdom Viridiplantae; phylum Streptophyta; class Pinopsida; order Pinales; family Pinaceae; genus Pinus; species Pinus tabuliformis. Next base: position 2,031,044,061 of record CM062817.1, on the reverse strand, counting down.
TTGTCTTCATAAATATGAAATGTACTTGTATATTGTAAAATGAAAGAAAAATTATTATTATTTTTGGAGCCTGGGTTTCCTGCTCAAGGTATTTTATTTTAGAGCTCAAGCACCCATTGAGTGCTTCTAGGGTTAGCCCTAGGTCAAGAATTCAAAAGAGTCATTATCATAAGTTGAAGACCCCATCAGGCACATTGTGACTTGTAAAGAAAATTATTTTTTTCAATAAAAGTGTCAAAATGCCCTTCAAGGCCAAGTCAACCTCACAGCTAGGAAGTCAACCTAATTTGAGGAGCCATGTCCACCTTAAGAAGCCTATATAAAGGAGGGAACTCGACCTCCTTGGAATACATTCATTCACTCACTCATCCAAGTAAGGAAGAAGAGAAAGAAAGGTAGCGAAGAAGGAAGAGGATGAACAGAACTTGTTATGGGGTATTTCTCTCTCACACGCAAGAAGGAAGGCTAGGGTTTCTGCTACTGGACTAAGGTTTTTCTTCTGTAGGTTTGATATTGAAGAAGGAAGAGAAAGAATGTTAGCGAAGGTCACATTGAGTCATCATCAAGAACGAGAAGAAGGATAAAGCCAAGCGAAGGTGTGAGGAAGCCTTGGGAGGCAAGAAAAATCTCACACGTGTAGCAACAACTATTGTCGGAGGTGCCAAAATCTTAGACTTGTAGTAGAGGCTGGAATTCTGAAGCTGGGGGTCGAAGTTATGCTGTTGGAAGAGATTTGACTAGGTTTGACTTGATCTAAGGAAGAAAATCATCCGAAAGGGTTGGAATTGGTATTATAGGGTATTGATCTTTGTCTAGAGATCGTGGAATTCCTTAATTGAATAATCTATAAGAAGAGAAGAGATTACGGGTTTTCCCCTCAAGTGGAGAGGTTGTGGCCCTGGCTTGCAGCCTACATCCTGTGTTATTTTGTACTATTGTTCTTCTTGTTTTGGTAGTTGTTTGATGATACACAAACATAATAATAAGTGAAGAAGCTAATAAGTAAGAAAAAGTAAAAAGACATCACAAGCAGTTATTAAGAAAAGAGAAATCACTCTAATCATTTCCCTATAGATTTCTCAACATGTGTGATATAGAATGTCCACCCTCATTTGAGAGGGAGTTGTAATGTTTATCCTACAATGGGAAGATACTCTCCTTGTGGCCAAGGGTTTCCTAGATTGGTCATGTGAAGTGACCGAGGGAATAATGAGAAGCGTGGTACAAGTATTTTCCACTCCATGTGAAGTGGCTAGGTGTGATTGGGACTGCTAGGAGTTGAGAAACATCATAGATATTTGCAGTATAATATTGAGACTATTGTAGTAGTCCTACCCATACAATGTCAAGTGGTTGAGTGTGATTGGGACTATTAGAGGAAAACATCATGGAAGAATACCTTCCTTGTTAAGAGGGAGTGTTGATGTTTTATATAGCAGCGAAAGGTATTCCCTTCGAGACAACAATGTATAATATATATTTTATTATGTACAACAATATATATTTATAGTATATTATATATAAGATTTAATATATAAAATAAATATAAATAATCAATAATTAATTAATAAAAAAAAGACCATTGATGAAAATACACCTTGACTATATATATATAAGGGCCCTTAATTGTAATTAGACATCATGTTTGGTCAATTTAGAGTGTCCTAAATTGCTATATTAATTGTCAGTCTAGGAGTCGTAAACTGTTGAAGTGTAGCGCACTATATGTGCAAGATAACCTATTTCTTACTTTTTGTCGTTTTTGATTTTTTTTTTATTTTGTTTTGGGGGTTTTTATCTTCATTTATCTTCTAATGTGAAATGGGAATTCTATCCCTGAGTTTTAAGATTACTCTAAAAGACAAGTATGGATATAAATTTTCAAGGCAATTATGTCCTTTATAATGATTTCCAAAACTTCAACTTCAGAGGGTCTTAGAACATACTAATGATAAAATTAATTCCTAAAAGAGAATGAAAATGTGCCACTATTCTAATCAAACAAACAATGAACTATTGATCATGAAACCATTATCCCTGCTACTGTCTAAATACAAAAGAAATGAATTAAGCTACTGCACTCAAAGAAATCCAAAAATTGCAAGTAAAGTAAAACTAAAATCAAATTACATCAACTCATAGTTTGACCCCTCGCCAGTTAGTCCAACTATGGCTTTCGGAGGTAATCATCAACAACTTGAGCAATCTGATATCTAATTGCAGAAAAGTAAAACTGAAATCAAATCACATCAATTCATAGTCTGACCCCTCGCTAGTTAGTCCAGCTATGGATTTCGGAGGTAATCATCAACAACTTGAGCAATCTGATATCTAATTGCAGAAAAGTAAAACTGAAATCAAATCACATCAATTCATAGTTTGACCCCTCGCTAGTTATTCCACCTATGGATTTCGGAGGTAATCATCAACAACTTGAGCAATCTGATATCTAATTGCAGAAAAGTAAAACTGAAATCAAATTACACACTCATACTTCAATCCCTCGTCAGTAGTCCAACTATGGTTTTCAGAGGTAACTGACAATGATATGAGCAATTTAAATTCTAAGCTAACTAATAAAGCAAGGAAACAAAACTGAAATCAACAAAGAAGAACTGGAATTAAAAACTAGGAAAAGCAAAGTCAGCAGAGAATTAATCCCATGTCATTAGTCATTGTGAAAATTATATGCAAATGCCCGGGCTACCTACTGTAATCTGGAACATACATACTGATTAGCGTTAACAACAATGTACAAAGCATGTAAAATTATGAACAAGAATGAAGCGTTAGTACCATAGTAAATGAAATATACATAAGTGAATAACTATGGCATAATAAACATAAAGAAACACAGCATGAAACTGCACAACAATAAGAAACAAAACCTCGGCGTGTGTAGGGGCCCTCTGCACAACCTCGGGCAACAACTATCAATCAAGAATTACGCTCACACAACCATGTGGAAATAGAGTCTTATCATATATTTCAGAACGCAGTTACAACAATAAAACTAGTGTCACAGTACAATGGGATTTTTTAACAACAAAATTATATTCCAAAAGACTAACTACTATGCGTATAGAAACTCATTATTTATAACAAAAGGTTACATAACTGTTTTCCTGTAAACTATGCTAATAGAGGACACGTAAACGACAGTGTCCATGGATTTAGCATCATGGCTGCCGAGATTATGTAATCTATTGAAAACGGCTTGTTGGATTCACATCGTGGGTAGCCTACAGGTGTCAGCGTGCCTCCAGAGATCTAGAAACGGCCACGAAAATCTTTCACGTGCTTGGAAACAGAGTCCTGTTGCCGTAGGACTCTTCTGTTTGACCACCGCTTGACCACCATTGACCACGACCTCCCCTGATGAATCTGACTGAGCCAATAGGACTCGGTCCATGTCCAAGTCATTTCCAACTTGCCCATGTGGCTCACTTTGCCTGATGACACCTGCAATGTAGACTTTAACAAAAACAACTGTGGAAAGTTGAAGCAGCTGCGGAAAGTGACAGGATTCTGTAGCTCAATGAGCAAAAATATAGTTCAAACAACAGACACAAAACATCGTTAAAAAAAAACCACTTTAAATGCTCTCTTATGATTAATATGCAATGATGTTGATAGCTTAGGAGATCTAGGTGAATGGAAAGAGTCTAGGAAAGTGTATAGGAAAGATGCAAGTTCAGGGCTCAACACATCAATAAATATATCATATATTTCATATCAGTATAATAATGTTTACTCAATCATAAACAAATTAAGGTTGAGAATTTTTTAAGTTTGTAATTATTGATCATAAGGCAATATTTACCAAGATTTGAAAATAAGAAATAATCCAACACTTAGCCTTCTTTATTTCTCTTCTATTGTCCTTTTTTCATTCCAGAGATTTCCTCCTAAAACCTACTGCTGGAATCCTTTAATAATGCATTTCATTTTTTAAGAAATCCTTCCAAGATTGTCATTTCCTTGATTTTCCACTTGGGCTTATGGATTTCCCTACCAATCTCCACTGGGATTTCAACAACAAATGACATACTTGTTGTAGGAACATTGTTATACTAGACCTCTTCAATCAATTTTCCTTTTTCTTTGTTAGAATGGGTAGCCCATTTGTTAAATTCCTCCAGCTTCTCACATGCAGAAACCTTAGTAGAAACCTTAGAATGCTTCATCCTAAGAGGGTTTTTAGGTATTACTTATTTTGTGGGAAACTTTGGAACTAGGCTTGACCCTTTAGCAAGCTTAAGGGCTCAAGTTCTAGTCATCCTTTTCTAAGTGTGTGCCTCCTTAACTACCTTAGCTTTCGGTATTGTGGGATTTTTATGGCTCGTAATAATTTGAAATTTCTTCACTGGCCTCTTCAGTGCCAACCTCATATGTCCTTGTCTTCGGTTCTCTCCCCGAGTCTGACTTTTCATCCTCTGGTTTTAGAGTTGACTCTTCAAGTTCTTCTTTTGTCTCTTTAGGTTCCGATTCTTCTAGAGGCTCCCCACGCTGGTTTCCAGCTACAAATGCTTCCCATGTATCACCCCTCTTCCTCAATTCATGGTGAACCAATATTTTTACAAGGCCATGATGGTGCAATTTCTGCTCTATTGTTCTAGTGTAAACCTTCTCTATGCAGTGGCCTCCATCTTGGACAAACATTTCCATAAAAATTAAGCCAAGTTAAACTTTTTATCTTTGCAATGCAACAAGAGTTTAATGTGGTATAGAAAGTCCAAGCTGAAGCATCCCTCAAATTTGATATACCTATGTGATATAATCAGTAAGTTCTTGTATCCCTTCTTTAACAAACACCTCAAGGCATCATTGAACCAGTTGGGTTTCATGCTGGTTGGCTTCAAGAACAAGGTCCAACTTTCCTGATTAATTTACTTGTCTTTAAACCATTTCTCACTGTCTTGCGAAGGCTCAGTGTCCGGTGTAATGGTGTCTTCAAAGATTTTGAATAACACTGAATCTCAAATCCCCAATTCTAACTTCATTTCCATTAAACCCCAATGCAAACACTCGAGTAACTCTTAGGTTATGCCCACTGAGATTCAAAATGAAGGGCAACCATCCTACCTTTTCTATCTTCTTCATGCACTTTGGATATATTTCCAATAGCTCAATTCCATTCTATTTCGATTTTGATTGCGCTCCTCATGGTTGCTTGTATTCGGGAGATGTAGGGTGTGAATATCAACAACGGCACAACTTACAATGGAAGGAGTATCATACAACGGGAATATGAAGTTTAAACACAGATTTATGGGTAAATCATGATCATGATGATTAAATCGTCATGATTCGATAGTGATGATATGACAGTTTTGATGATGACGACCATCCTCGTGAATAAAGGTGGTGGATTTACCAACAATTCAAATTCAAGATTTGGAAATGCCATCCAACGGAATAAAGATGGTGGATTGCATATTTGTATGGTGGGCGGTGCGCTTAGAAACAGGTGCGTGTTAATCCAAGGTATTGCCATAATGTTACACTTCTTCATTTTAATGAAGAAAATAAATATAGAGTTTGTGTTACTTGATTTTACCTTACTGTTGTTGGGAATTTTCTGTTTAATTCCAAAACAAAAATAACTTGAACAAAGAACAATGCTCTGATTTTGATTTTTACCACAGGATCTTAGCACAGGGAAGCTAAATTGTTTCTGGACAGAACAGAGTATTTCAGATGCACAATAAAACTTTGTATTCATTAATAAAAACTGCCTGATACAAATTTATTCCTCTCACAGAGGGATTACAACCATAGATTGCTTCAAATGCAGTTCCAAAACGAAAAAAAATTTACTCTGTCTATTCTGGAAAATATTCTGTCTTTTCTTGGACATTAACACTACTGTATTACAAATTTCTTCATTCATATGCGCTGCTGCGCTTCTACCCTCTTTTTGACTCTACACTGCCGTGTAAATAAAACTTGCATATGCACTACTGTGCGCTTCACACTTTCATTACATATACAATACAAAACATAAAACAACCATACACGTTTACCTATCATACTCTCGTGAATAATTAAAAACAATAAAATTAAAATACTTCACCTACGTTCCACCAATCACATTAAATTCCATTAATTTCTTTGCTGACAAAAACTGGCAGTCAAAATGAAACTTCTACTTCACGTCAGGTTCATGTGGTGCAGGCCTGTACACAACCATTGATTCAATCAGACGGCTGTGATCAGTTTGAAGAAGGTGCGATATGCAATAGCTAACAGATCGCATCTCAACATCGCGTCAGCGGAAGAGAAAGAGTGGAGCACTTTCATATGGGTGCGATTTGCGATTTGCGATCGGATCGCATCGCAGAATCGAAATAGGCAGAAATCACAGGACGTAGCGAAAGGAAACAGGGCATGTATGCGATTTGCGATATGCGATAATATCGCATCGCAAAGAAAAATAATGCTGCAGTTGAAATTATCATTTCAACAACTGTCGGGAACTATACCTCTCATGTGAGACGTGGATGAATGGATGAATGCTATTTGGTACAATTCCATTTTGTTTTGATTTACCAAAAATAAAATATAATAGGCATAACATTCCAACAATCAAACTAAAAGAAGAAAAGCACTTAGATTTATTTCCACACCATGAAAATCAGGGAAAAAAATGGAGGAATATTCTTCAATTATATTATTTTGGCGGGATCAATAATCGAAAAACCAAAAGTTAGCTCCTCTTATTCATTTGCATGGATCTCACCTTCTCTATTTAAAAACACCTCACCTTCACCTTTCATCATAGTTATATTAGATTTTGAGCATGGAGATTATGGTTGTACAATTGGATTGAACTTCTCTTCAAATTTTGATTGCTTGATTAGTTTTTTTATTATTATTACATTCACTGTAAGTTTTATTGGAGAAATTATAGGCTCCAAATTTTTTCTTGCTATAGATTCTTACTCTCTTGAGCTATCCATTTCAAGTTTTGGATTTGGCCAGGTCATTGGAATGTTGCATGCTTGTGCTCCTCTTTTGGATCTTCTTGCCAGCGGGTTAGTATGTGGAGGGGGACTACTAGGTGAAATAAATGGTGTAATGGGAACTACTCTACCAATTCCTCTTCTAAGAAACCCTCCTCTATTGTCTTTTTCCCTATTCATATTGTAATAACTTAATTTATATTTAGTGAAATAACATAATCACTATAGTGAATGTGCATGTTCTTACCTTTCATCTTTCCATCACTACACCATATCTAGAATGTTAGCACCAAAAATAAATCAAATATTTTTTTTTCCTAAAATTTAAAGTGCTCATGACAAATAAATCATAGATATCTTAATCCCTTTTAGCACTTGCTCAACAATGGCACTAAAAATGCCAGACAATTTATATGTTTAAAGTATGTTACATTTAGTATCAATTCAGGAATGAAAACATCGAAATGCCAAACTTATATGTGTAGAATTAGTACATTAATGAATTCTTCACTTTCAAATAACTCTTTGACTTAATTCTTATAAATACACTTGCAATGAAAACTAATGAAAGAAGAAATTAATAACACTATAGATATCGATTTTATCATTGGGTTGGGGTTTATTAGAATGTTATTCCAACCATAGATCACAACCCCTATTTGATTTAAAAACATCAAATGTTCCTACAATAGGTTATGAAACAAATATGTACTTCCACCTTCAATGAGTAATCATTTTATGTAGGTGATCAATTCAATTGTAAACGAAAGCATGTAAATTTGATGTGTAATGAAAGATTGCAAATGATGTTTTGAAGTTGATTAAATAATGAGAATTAAAATGCTAATTAGAAAGTAGGTGCATAAATTCAAAGATTAAAGAAATTTATTTTAACTAACTAGTTGAAAGAAATATATTGTAATGCAAACTAGATTATGGGGGCCTTCCTAAGTGACTTGTGCTACAAGAGAAGTTACAACACTATGAGATAAGTTATATGAAAATATCCTCTTCCATCTAGAAATGATCCCGAACTCACTCAATGCCTCATTTAGGAACACAATTGTCTAGAAGTTTGACTATAAAATAGCCTTGTCTTCATTTAGCCATTGAGAGTTGATCTAATCAACATAGAACCACTTCAGGGCATTTAGAAACAAAATACATACAATGGATGTTCTCATGGACACATAACATGCCAATTGATGAAAGGGGTTATTGGATTTGTATTGGAGTTACATGATTTGGAACTTTAATAACCATTGTTAGCAAAACTAGATCTAACTCTATTAACTTATCAAAAAAATGAAATCATTAAAAATTAACAATTAATATCTTATGAGCTTTTTGTAACATTTCCTAAGGAAAGCAGGAGTAAATATGGTAAAAGGAATAGTAACAAGGAGTAAAGAGAGAGTAAAAGGGTTAAACTGACTAAAAACATCAAAATGAAGGTTCAACATAGGATACATATCCTAGACTCACTTTTTCAAAGATGTCCATGCATGTTTCAAAAAATATACTCATTATTTGGGGCAACTTACTAAGTTAAACCAAACAAGTTTAATGGCCAAGTTTAGGATAGCCTTTGAGAAATTAGCCATATGTACATATATTTGAAGAGATTCGTTCTGTAATAGTGTTTCATTAATGGCCTCAAGGAGGATATTTGAGCACAAGTTTGAATGTAGCATCCTTCGACATGGTTAGAAGCAACAAGAAGGAACTAGAAGTTGACATGGTGACCAATGTACAAATTAGGAAACCAACAATAGATTCACAAACTAAGAAATCAACATTCAATCTCTTCGCTTGTCCTTCCCAAGGTAATTCCCCAAGCACAAGCCCTACTCATCCCTTGAAAGTACAAAGGTTGTCTCTAGAATAATTGGAATATCGACAAAGATGTGGACTTTGGCAAGCAAAGATGGTTGCAAGTGAGCAGAAATGGTGGGAATATTAGGTATGGTTCACCCATTTTTTATTTTCTATTCAATAGATGCTTGTAGCCATGTGTTATTTTTGTCACTTATTCCTATAAGGAATTCAAGGGATTGCACTCTTTCAACTTACACTGAAGTGTATTAGAAGGGAATAATATTCATGAATAATCATTGAGAGTAGAAAGGGAATATATTTCTTGTGCTGTGTTCTATAGTGAAATAGAGTGACATGGATGTTTGTTAGTTGAATGAGATGCCCAAAGTGCCCTAGAGTGACTAAATTAGTTGAACAATGAGAGTAAATGAGATGAGATGAGTGTGTTAAATGATCCAATCTTGGTTCCTTCACCATAATGGTTCATTATCCATGAGTAAGATGGGATTTGCACTTGATACCTATGATTTGATGAAAAATTATTCATATGCAAACAATTTCTTAGACTATACTCTCTTAAAAATTGGTTTTTTTTTTTTTTTTGTATATTACCATAGAAAAAGTTCAAAAATAGCACATTTGGATCCTAGTCTCAAACTAGATCAGATAGAAAGATTACATTCCTTCATTTGTTATTGAACAAGGTAGTTAGAGTAAGATATCTACATATATTTTTCCTTATAACTATCCCACTATGAAATAATAAAACATTAAAATCTATATAACCATTTTAAAACATATTCAAATAAATATGTAATTGTTGTAAGTTTAATTTCATTATCTAAATTGTTTATGGATAAATTCCAAAAAAAAAACCTACATTTAAATATTCTTTGGGACTTAATTATCATCTAGGATGCTAGCTCAAAGTAATACCAATACAACTTTGTTATAAAAATTCAGGAAGAAAAAAACCATATTTTAAAATTCACATATTGTGAATGTATCAATACCTTTCTCAATTATGGTCTAAGATGTGTTAGCTCAAAGCAATATGAATATAATTGTTTGATAACAAATTTTCAATATTTAATACATATCAATACCTTTCCCAATTATGGTCCAGGACTTTCTCAATTATGGGCTAGGATGTGTTAGCTCAAAGCAATATGAATATAGTTGTTTGATAACAAATTTTCAATATTTAATACATAATTTTTAATCGAATTGTAATTTTTTTCTTATTTAAATTATATTTTAAAATATATATTTAACCTCTCATCACTTAAATTATATATACTATATTGCAATTTTAATAAATCCAATATATATAAATAAAATTATAAAACAATAATAAACTGCGCTAATTCTTCTGTTAATCATATGGATACCACTGAGTAGAACTATAATTATTAATTACCCACTACGAAACAACATAATCCACTGAAAGAATAAGAGAAAATAATCAAGTAATCTTCCGGGCTAAATGGAGAGCAGATTTCCGTTCTAAACCTTTGGCCAAAAAGGAGCGCATGTAATCACCGAACAGGCATTCCTGATACCCTTCACTATCATCGACATTGTTGATGATGGGAGAAACCTTCACATCCCATGGAGGACTGAAGAAACTAGGAATTGACAATCTTGCTTCCACTCTGTTTGTAACCGCTCTGTGCTCCACGCTCTTGAACTTTCCATTGCTCACAATCTGCAACATGGAGGCCCAGATCACAAAATAAATATCACACCCAATTCTGACTTTATATTCGATTTAGTGGAGGCTACTCTTGCATTTTCCATGGAGGCCCAAATCACAAAATAAATATCACACCCAATTCAGACTTGTATATTCGATTTAGTGGAGGCTGCTCTTGCATTTTCCTTTGCTAAGTATTTAAATCTACATGTACCAGGAGTGCATTTTACTGGGGAGTGTTCATAGTCACATGTATCAGAAGTGTAGTACAATATTCACGTAATAAATTATATGGGTGGATGAGAGAAGTACAAAAGTCAAAAGGTTTTATTTAAAGGAAAATTTCAAGCCAAAGATAAAGATATATTGTTCTGTTTAAGTGATAAGCAATGAATTATGGGCTATTTTTATCTATACTGTTTTAGAAAGTGCGAGACATGGTGGTGGCCAAAAACATTTTTGTCAGGATTCTACATTTTTGTCAGACAAAATTATTTGTAATTTTTTTTTTCAATAGATTACATTAGAGATGAATACTATGGGTAAAACCATGGATTTTGGTAAACATGAAGATTGGTTTACTTGACTGAGAGATGAATATCATAGGCAAAACCATGAATTCTGGTAAACATGGAAGGCTTAAACCAATGGTAGTTTGAGGGAGAGATGGATACCATGGGCAAAACCATGGATTCTAGTTACCATGGAGCACTGAAACTATTGATAACTTGATTGAGTAAAATTTACCTGAACTACCCTAAAGTATCTTAGATCTTAAAATATTCTGAAAATATGTATACAAAACAAAGTCAACTATGATCACATTTTCAAAATATTCCAAAATCATTAATCAAATTAACATATGAAATTATATACATCTTATGGGCCATTTTAATGACTAAGGGTGATTTTAATGACTAATCACTTAATTTGAATGAACAAAGTATATATTTTTTTTCCAATTCTGGCTTCTGTGACTTCTGTGATCCATAATATGTATGACAAAATTTTTTAGGTGAAAATTACATAAAAGAAAATCTCTTAGATGCTTTTCTAACCAACTAATGTGGTTAATCTATTCCTGAAAATGAACCACACTAATTGGTTCTAAAAACCCAGACCAAATTTTCTCCTATATAATTTTCACCAAAAATTTGAGAAATATATATCCTTATATACCTAGATTTTCTCTTCGAAAGATTGTTGTTCAGTGTAAGTAGTAAGCAAAGAATTACGCCACCTAGATTTTCTCTTCGAGAGACTGTTGTTCAGTGTAAGTAATAAGCAAAGAATTACCTCCATCTGATCGGCAATATTGATGATGAATGCATTTGGTAAGGGATGGACCGTGACCCACACCCCATCTTTGAGAACCTGCAAACCACAAACATCATCTGGCAGGAGAATAGTAATGGTTCCTGGATCAGAATGAGGGCTGAAACCAAGAGTCAGGTTCGGCTGGGGACAGGGCGGGTAGTAATTAACTGCAACCAGCTGGCGATCTATTAATCCACAGCGCTGTAAATGGTCAGTGGGCTTTCCCAGGCCTTCAGACAGGGCGCCCAGCAGTGTCTCAGCCAGATTCCTGATGGCCTTCCAGTATTCCATGGTGGCTTCTCTGCAGACAGGTGGCAAGTCCTCAAGACTATTATTTCTACACAATTGAGAAATTGGCATGATAAGCATGTCCACCCAATTGGCGGGCTTGTCCTTGGGCTTATCTAAGCTGGGGGCGTATCTGGTCTTCTCGTAATCGTCGGTATAGTATTTTATTTTCTCTTCAGTCGGTTGCTGGTGGAACCTACGACCCGCATTGAGCATATTGTGCAGAATCCTTTCGTCCACGCCATGGTTGATTACCTGTGAAAAGAAGAAGCGCTATCTAATTACAATTACTGAAGTAGGGTTCACACTTAATTTATTGGGAATATAGGATTAACAGCTGGCTCAATGCAATAGTAAGGGTTTCTAAATTTATTAATTTTGATAATTGCAATGAAAATTTCAATTTGGTATCAGAGTTTTGATAATTGCAATGAAAATTTCAATTTGGTATCAGAATTTGGTATCAGAGTTTTGATAATTGCAATGAAAATTTCAATTTGGTATCAGAATTTGGTATCAGAGTTTTGATAATTGCAATGAAAATTTCAATTTGGTATCAGAGTTTTGATTAGGATGGAAATCTAGTTGTATTTAAAACTGGTCTTGGAGTAATTGTCACACTCATCTAATTGGTATTTAAAACTGGTATTGAAAACTGGTATTGGAGTAATTGTCACACTCATCTAATTGAAAATATCCTGGAAACATGAAACTAACTAACCACCATAGCCAGCATAGAAACCTAGTTGGATTTGAAACTGGTGTTGGAGTAACAGTCACACACACTCATCTAATTGGAAATACCCCAGAACTTGAAACTAACCGCCTATTTAGATAAAAATCTGAAAGTTTATTAAACATGTGAAAAAATTACTAGAGTAATTTTCACACTGACCTAAATGAAAAGGAAAATACAGTACAAACATGGACTAACAACCCATCCAGGCAAAATAAATACTTGGAAATTAAAAACCACCCAGGCAGAACAAATACTTGGAAATTTAAAAATTTACTGAACATATGAATTGTGGTATAACTAAAAACTTCAATAATAACTATAACAATACTGGTACAAATCAGATCACTGTACCTGAAAGAATCCCCACTCTCCACTGGCTTGTAGCAATTGGTTTATAATTCTGGATCGCTGATCTCCAATATGGAAATGGGCCATGTCGATGATTGGGATCTGTGGATGGGCAGAAATAAGCTGCAAATTAGAGGAAAGAAGATCATCATGTGGGCGTTCATGTTCTGGGAGGATGAAGCAATTTGGAATACTTTCGATATTGGCAGACTCTGCCAGCCACTTGACACCTCTGGTTCCAAACTCCAGGCATTCTCCTGATGCATTATCCATGTTATCATGATTACCAGAATGCGGTGTGAGTGGTGACTGTTAATATAATTTGGTGGAAGGAGAATTGCTGTGAATTTTCTGTTCGCTTGCATCATCAGCAGCAAGGACAACAGCTGCGCCTAGCTCTGTGGTTTGTGTATTCACCACATGTTTAGAGCATTGAGCCATTACAGTTGCGTGTCACTTTGTTTGCCACGAATGTAAACATTTATGACTGCCATCTATATGAACATTTTTATTGTGTCCGTATGGTGTATATGTGGTTTCCACTTTATGAGTTTAGGTGAAATTTTTATTGTATTCGATAATTTAATGAAATTAGATTAAGTTAGTCTAATTTTTATTAATTATATTTTAGAAAAAATTTTATAATCTTGTTAAATTAATTATTTAAGAACTATGGCAATTATTAATCATTGGCAATGCAGTTGTGATCAATTTTTTAACTATAAAATTGGTTTTTAATATTTTTAATTATGGAAGGATATGAATAAGATATTAATATTTTTTTGTAAGTTTGACATAACTATATCTTCAACATGTACAATATATTATCTATATGGGAACCCTAAATTGAACAAGTGATTTCACATCAATAAGTGTCTTAAGAGAACACCCCACCATCTTCTATCTAAGACCTAGTGGACCTTTTTATAATAATTTTAATTCTTACAAAATATAAAAAATATTATTTTGCAAGATATCCATAAACTCTAATTAAAAAAAATATTATGATATGACACATAATTAGAAAATAAAATATTATAAAATGATGATAGATTTTAATTTAGAAATTAATATTTATTCTTTATTCTAATTAATATAAAGAAGAAAAAAGAAGAGTGTGTGTGTAACTTGAGGTTATGTTATGTGGCTGGGTAGAATGGTTGCAGTTATCTCCAAGTCTAAATTCAATATGTGTGTGTGTGTGGTTGCAGTTATCTCCAAGTCTAAATTCAATATGTTAGGTGGTTGGGTAGAATGGTTGTTATCTTCAGAGCCTAAATTCAATTCTTTGCAAGTGAAATGAAGATGAGAAATATTGTAGTTTTGAACCTCACTCTAACCCTAGATGAGAGGGGATATTTATCGATCTTAAGATGGATCTATACTAATTCTTTATAATATTATTTATGTGTATGTATTCCCCTTAATGTATCATTCTCAATATTTCAAAATTTTCTCTTCCCACTGCTTTGGAGAAGATGTCTACAATTTGCTCTTTTGTGGAACAATGTCTTAAATGCACAGTCTTAGCCTCTAGATGATACCAAATCAAATGATACTATGTTTGGTTTGATCATGGAATCTAGAATTGTTGGCTAACTTGATTGTAAAAGTTGTAAACCATAGTTACCAAATACATTAGAATTGGGAAAAAAGTAAGGAAATTCAAGAATTTCATTCATACATCTAATAATTTGATAGAATTCTAGTAGCTTCATGGTTGCTAATCACTTGGATGACTGGTTCATGGTAAGTAAGGGTGTGTCAAAGTATTGGTAGTTTGTGTGACTAGAATGGTAAGTGAAGTGTCTTATAAACACAAAACAAATGCCTTTGGGAGTTGAGTTGGAGGTAATACATGGAAACTAATTGTGAATTTGAAATTTCCCAATTCGTTATTTCATAGTTTCATTGAAGGTTTGGAAAAGTTGAAATAACAAGATAATGAGTCTTAATTTAAGTTTAACAAATATTTTATAGAAAGTACTTGATTTTTTAAATATGTTTACATTAGGGAATCTTATAAAAATAAGTTTTGAATATTTATTTTTTAAATATGTATCAATTAGAAAAGATTTTAGATAAGATTTGAAACTTGGGAAGGATATAGTTTTGAAAAGCAAATTTTGCAGATAGTTGACAAGTTTGGTTGTGTTTTTGTTTAGTGAATTGCAGTTTTAAAATTGTTATCAAAATATTAAAAATCAATTAAATTTTAAAATGAATGGAATGAATATGAGTAGTAGGCATTGTTTCAGGGGAAAAAATGTATATATTTAAATGTTTAAGATGCATATTATCTATCTTTTTGGAATTGAAATTTTTTCATACTAATTTTTATCTGAATTCTAATTAAAATTTGATAACTATAATGTAAACCAGAAAAAGAGTAGAATTCACTTATTTCTCCTATATGTACAATCATAACTTCATTTGCAAAAGACTATTTTAATTGTTGGCCAAAAAAAATATAAAGAATGAAATTGATGTTTTTTTTTATTAAATCCATAATTTAGTGAAGTAATTTGAATAAGATTTAATATGAATTTGAAATGATCAAATAAGTAGGCCTTTAATTAAAGTGAAATTGAAGATTTTTTGTTTTTTTTTAATCAATAATTTATTATCACGATGCATTCCCGGCCTGATGCATTATCCATGTTATCATAATTTCGAAAGGGCGGTGCGAGTGGTGGCTAGCGATTACAGCTGCGTGTCACTTTGTTTGCCATAAACGTAAACATCCATGACTGACATCTATATGAACATTTTATTGTATTCATATGAAGGTGTTCCACGTGAAATTGATGGCTATTCTTCTCATTATCCTGTTTGAAGTGAGAGCTAATTATTTTCGCGGTAAATTGTAGATTTTAGTAATATTGTTAAAGAATATTTGGAAATCTAATGGATAAGATTGAAGACTATAGCATTTTGGAATATATTTTTAGTGGAGTTAATAATTTACTGAAGAATAGAGATTCCTGCAATGCCATTGTAATAAACTTTTTTAACCATAAAATTGGGTTTTAATATCTATCAGTGTTTAAGAACGGAAAAAACAAAAACCAGAGAATTTTCTCTATGACAAACAGAGAGATCCAGAGAAAATCCAGTAGAACTAACACATCAAAAAAACTAAATAGATGACACTTTGCAGCCACCCAGTATCATTCGAGCTCATTCTAGATGGGCTCCTCAACAACCATACTTCGTCCAATGATCCTCCTCCTTCGCCTACGATCCGTCCTGTGGCTCACCTTCAAGTTGAACATCACCATGGCAGCTAGCAGTTGCCTTCGAATCCGGCCCTTCAATCCCTCTTCCACCTGGCGAGCCCGCCACCGGTGGTCTCCTCAACAACCATACTTCGTCCAATGATCCTCCTCCTTCGCCTACGATCCGTCCTGTGGCTCACCTTCAAGTTGAACATCACCATGGCAGCTAGCAGTTGCCTTCGAATCCGGCCCTTCAATCCCTCTTCCACCTGGCGAGCCCGCCACCGGTGGTCTGGCCATGCAGAGCAATTTTTCCTTCAATTTGCAGATTCTTTCCTGTGTCTCCGCCATTTGTGTGTGTGAGAGCTACCTCTTCCCTTAAATCTGAGTTTTTCGTCTCGGTATCACGCTGTTCATTATCTTCTTCAGTGAAGAGGATGGTGATTGTAGCAGTAATCGCTGGTTTGTTCAAGGTGCTTCGAAATCTGAATTGGGTAGAGTGGGGAGTGGGGTGAGGGGGCAAAGGGAAATTAGCTGTGTGAACCCCAAATTTTCTGTGACCTTCACTCGGAGACATAGCATAAACCTGGCCACTACGAGTATTGGGATATCTTCCTAAACCAAAGCTATGGGGGTGATACATTTCAGGGGAAGGAGAGGAGTCAGCAGGCTCAGGATTCTGCTCCGTTTAGGGCAGGAACTACCTCCCAGTATCCCTAACCATATCAGAAGGACTAGCTAAGAGTTCATTGGAAGCAATGGCGGATGGATTGAGAAGGGGAACAAGGATCTGCTGGGGTGTGGTTAACTGATAGAGCCTAGAATGGGAATGGTGATGGCCATTACCGAAATCGATACAACTGGTTAACCATATCAGAAGGACTGGCTAAGAGTTCAGTGGAAGCAATGGCGGATGGATTGAGAAGGGGAACAAGGATCTGCTGGGGGGTGGTTAACTGATAGAGCCTAGAATGGGAATGGTGATGCCCATTACCGAAATCGATACAACTCGTTAACCAACAGCGACGCCCAGTAACTGGTGGGAGCTCGAATCAATGGCTTGAGGTGGGCAGTTGTAGCGGAGCAGAGCAAAAGGAACCACAAAATGGCGAGGGGAGTCCATTTTCTAGCAGATGAAACCTCCTTTGCATCAGAAGCTTGCATTAAATGCTGCCTGTGGTGTGTCATGAGATCGGCTAAGAGGGGTGTGGGAAGAGGCGCCATCGACCAAGTGCCTTGTCCTCTCGCCGCCATTCATCAAATTCTTCATAAATTCCCTTGAATGTCACCCTCATCCAGGTTTGAAGAGCAGTTCAATTAGTGATCAAAGTGATGTGAAATTGTGCAAATCAAGAGATCCAAGATTTAATTTCCACAACATGATCCTTAGAGGAGAATAGGTAGTAGGCCCCCAAGTTATAGTCTTAGCAGCCAAAATCAACAGTGTGTTAGGTTAGTAGGTATAGTGGTAGCTGCCATAATTGACCATTTGTCATGCAAGTGGTAGTGCCTAAAATTAACCCATGTCATGCAAGTACAAGAGTAATAAAATTAACCCATGTCATGCAAGTATAAGAGTAACTTAATTACTTATCTTCTAAATTACAAAAAAAAATAATAATAATTAATTATTGAAAAAAATAAAAAAAATATTGGACAATATTATCATTGATGTCAAACATAGACGACATTGTTTGAGATATTGTCATTAACCAAGGACAAGTATGGTTGATAAAGAGTCAATTCCCTAATCCCAAATATAAACAAGAAAGCAAGTCTATTATTCTTAGAAAAATATGATAAATGGACAGGAGATAGTATCTTGGAGAAGCTGGTAATTTAAAGTTTAAGAACTTATACAACACGGCATGAAATGTTCAGAAAGGAAACACATATCAAACCTATTGCTTGACACATTCACAGATTGTTTGTGCAAAACTAAAGACTAGAACCTCTTTCCTTTGACATACATAAGAATGGACAAGATTTAGTAAAGGATCTATACTCTGTTGAAACAAAGCATTAATGTTAAAAATATAAATGATAACAGGTTAACCCTATCCAGGACAAGTCGGCCTCCTTATGCTCAAGTAGGCCCCCTCCAATAGACGTGATGGTTCAGTGATTGAATGAGTATAATTTGGAGTAACCTCTCCTCCATTATCACCTAAACTCGGTGAAGAAAAGGTACAGAACTCGGTCAAGGAAGAAAAGGCACAAAACACAGTCAAGGTAGAAAAGTGCAGAACTCAGACTTGAGGAAGAAATGAGGTGATCGAAGGCAAATAATCTTGCTTTCATCTCTGTTTTAGTTTAAGGATTTTTGGTGCATTATCTTATCAATTCTTGGGACATCTTCTTGGGTTATCATTCGATCTAAACTCGGCCTAGTTTAGCTCTGAATTCAACATCTTTTGAAATAGAGAACTAGGTCACTATGGAGATTCAAAATTTGACCTCTTTGGAGCAGAGAACTCGGGCACTATGGAGACTCAAAAATCAGCCTCTTTGGAGGAGAGCACCTCGCCTTTATAAAGCACATAGATTGGTCTATATCTCAGCCTTTGTAGAGCACAAAGCTCGTCCTAATTCTCAGCCTTTATACAGCACATAACTCGCCTATTCTCAACCTTGTGGAGTGCAGTACGCGGAATTGCGGAGCAGAAAATTCGGACTTCTGTAACTTGACCTGTGGAGATGCCCTAGACTAGGGAATCTATATGATATTGTTGAGCAAGTTCTTTTGGAAGAATTCACACCAATCGATATCTTTGACCAAGAAAATCTGGAAGATTTTCCTGAGTAGACCTGGAGTGACTGCTATAGCAAGACCTGAAGATAATTGTCTAGGTAGACTTAGATCATCATTTAAGCCGACCTTAAAGACGTTTCTTTGAATGCTTCTTGAAACAGTCATAGATATTACATCTGCAAAAGAAATTGGGGAAAGGTTGTAGATGGAATAGCAGCAGTGCCAAAAATGAAAATAGTAAAATGAAGAATAAAAGGCCTACTCAAAAGGAAAGTGCTCAGTTATATGAAGCTTGCGCATGTGTAAATGAACCTGGAAAAATGTTAGCTAAAGAACAAGTTAATCTTGATACATATATAACTGAAATAGAAAGAGTAAGGAATGGAAAAAAAGATTTGAAGAGATTGGTGCATAGATGTGATGAAAGAGAGCATGAATATAATAAGGAAATTATTAGCCTAAGAACACAACTTGAAGAGGCAAGGAGAATAGATGAGATGATGAATAATCAACTAAAGGAGAATAGAGTCTAAAATTATTTGAGGTGGAAGAGAGTTAGATAAAAAGAATAGGTTGTGTAAGCAATTAGGAGAGGACATTGCATCCATGATGGATTGAGAAGAAACGAGTGGTAGCTTAAAGGAAATCATAGAGGATAATTAAGCAATCCTGTAAAGACCATTAGAGGAAGGTACAAGGAGAGTGAATAGCAAAGAAGCCATCAAAAGCAAGAAACAACAAGAAGAACCAAAGAATAAGTCAAAGAAAATGGTTCTTGCAAAAAGGTCATTTCTTCCTAGAGATGAGTTAAACAAATTCAAAATATCTCAAAGGAGATTATTTTCTCCCTTGAAAGACATCAACTATTTTTCCTGCCTTGAACCAGGTCATGTAGCAACAGAATGTAAGAGAAAGCAAAACAAGTTAAATCAACAAAAGATGCAGCAAACATGAAGGCATTCTCTTTAATTTCTTTATTCAAGAAAGTATCCTTCACATCCATTTGATAAAATTTCCATCCATTCCAAGTTTCCAAGGAAAAGAGTGTCCGAATGCTGGCCCATTTTTTTGTGGCCGTAGAAGTCTCTTCATAACTAACACCTTTTTGTGTAAGTCCTTTTGCCACTGTTTCCTCTATACATTAGCTTATCTAGTATCTGCACAACATCCTTTGTTCATTGGACAAGGGTGCATGAGACCGAGGCCCAGTTATCGACCTCCCCTTTCCCTCACTAATGTGCAATGTACTTGGTCTGGTTGGATTGGTGTCTCATCATTGTTATGTTGAATTAGACTCCACCATACACTAATATGTGTTAGCCTTATCACTCCATAGTTCCGGTGATTGTTAAAATAAAAACAACAAAAGTTTTGCGAGCAAAATGATGATTTCCCTAGTTGCTGTAAGGTAACAAAGTGACTTCCGTGAAAGACCAAATGTTTATCCATTTATGGCATGAGTTTCTGAGGTCCTCAAACATCATATTTTAGTAAGTGTATATAGCGAAGGGGTGACTCTCAAATGTCAAATATCGTTGACGTATGGCTAAAAGCCCTAGAGCCTTGGCCCTCACAATGCCTTGCCATAGCGAGTAACAAACATGGGTCCAAGTTACTCCTTCTGAATTTTAAGAGAGAGGACATAGTCTCAAAATCCAATTCCGCACAATTGCAAGTTTTACGAGAAGGCCTTATAGGCAATCCCTCTATGCTGACCCTTTTGAAGGCTAGTATAAAAATTAGGAGACATTTAATTGACCAATTATGAAAGACACAAAGATGCATGTCTGCTCAAGGGGGGTTATGGTCCAACCACCAGACAATATATATTATCCCTAAACATTCAACAACTACAATTTTCATCCATAGAAACATGAGTGTATGTAAACCTATAGTTTACCATATTATTTACGATCTAAGAAGTTATCAACACAACCCAGGTGTCCATTTAGTTTGCAATATTCAAGTTTATCCATAATCATGAGTATGGAAACAAACTCTATAGTTCAAGCACTCAAGGATGTCCATAAATCGAATATCCATCAATCACTATACTTAATAGAGTGGAGTTAACTATCAAATAAAGGAGGGACTTCCACTCTCCACCCAACATAACCCAACTACACTACAATTTCTCTTGCAGCTAACCACCCTTGAGTCGTATACATAGTATGAGGGGATGCTTTCACATGGGATAATCTCACACCAATGGAGTGGTAAAGTACTCAGAAGTTAGAGTTCACTATTCCGGTGGTTAATCAAATCAATAGCAAGCACTTAGTGGCACATTCATTCGCTGAGCTTCACACAGGTCTCATAGGCTTAGATAGGGGCTCAATGGTTTAAATCATAGCTACAAGGGTCATGACCCATAGTTAAAGAGTGCAAATTCAAAGTTAACTCCAATGCTACCGCATTAATCTCTACCACTTCATAACGCCCAACAATTTTCCTTGAATGCACTTTGTTCTCCATTAGGGAATAATGTTACCCAAAAAAATGTAAAATTCTAATTGAACCAACAACAAAGAGAGATAATGCGAGAGCTCTCTTGTCCTCCTCTATGAGGGTGTATATTTATATTTTTCTCAACAATTGTCCATGCTCTTCATTAAGAGATAGCCTCCTTATTATTCTCTACATATTTGTTTGAATGTGTCCTTCAGACCTCACCGAGAACCCTACCTTAACTTCTCCTAAATTTACTCTCCCTCCATAGTTTTTAATATTTCTAATTATGAAAAATAATAAATAAAATATTAATATTTTTGTTTATATTTTTAAATTAAAGAAATTTTATACAAAAAAGAAAAAAGGAAAAAAAATTAAAAAAAAATAATAAATCTTAATTTTAAAAATAAAAATTAATTTTAATTGAAAAATAATAATATTATAAAATAACACATTTAAAAAAAGATTTTTGTTTTATTTTTTAATAAATAATATATATATATATATATATATATATATATATATATATATATATATATTTTTTTTTTTTTTAATAAATATTAACCTTTTGATAATAGAGCAAGTTCAAATTTCATCACATTGACGTGGAAAATGGATTAAAATTTCAAAACCAAATATCCATATTGAATGAGAGAATCATTTGGAAAACCTATGTGAAAATATATGTCCTAAAAGTACTAAAAGTATATAGAATTTAAAAAAAGTTATATATATATATATATATAAAATAAATTTTATATAATCCTGAGTTTTTATTTATATATAGATTTTATTTTCAATTTGGATTTATCAAATATTGAGAAAGTCAAATTTTTAAAGATGTAAATTTCTTTTTTGAGTGAAAATTTTGAAAATAGAGTTACATATATTTGATTGTTCAAGATACTTTGCTCAAGATATTTATAAATTCAGTTAAGCTGAATTTATTCTGATTCTCTTTCTCTCTATATGTATATGTATACATATGCGATTTATAAATAAATACAACAAAGGTGTTAAGATCCTACCTTAGATCCAATGCTTGTTCGTAGTAGTCATCCCCTGGTCGTTTGAAAGAGTTACCTTTGAGGCCCTGCAATCAAACAAGAAAACATTAAATAGCACCTGTATAGCAAATATCTTAAATCATGTCTATTATGGTGATCAAGGAATCCATAAAAAAAACCATGAATCAACAGCATATTGAGTAAAACAAATTTATTTGTATTAACTTTGAAGTAGAAGAACCTTACAACCTTTTCAGCCTTGATGTTGAACAAGCTCTTCCTGGGGTCCAAAATAGGAATTTCCTTTACTTTGACAAGCCTTGCACTCTTCCAAATGAGATCTTAGAGTTATGTAATCTCTCCTTATAAAAAATCAACTAAAGAAGACTAACTTCCAACATCATTTCACCTCAAAAATATTCAGCTTCTAATCTCCCAAGTAACTAGCTCAATGCTTCTTTTCATAGTGCAGAGGAGGAGGTTACAGGTCCACCTTTGAAGGGATAGAATCCTCCTTTAAAGGGATAAGCTCCTCACATCAAGGGGTTAGCTCCTTAAGGTATGAGATGCATGAACCTTAAGAGAGAGAACTTACTTGTGGGACCGCAGGTAAGACAAAAAGTGCAGAACCAGAGTTTTAAAGACTTTTGAGGGCCTTTCTCTTGTTTTCTAGGCTTGATATAAGGAATTGATGCTTTAGACTTGCAGAGGGAGAAAATATGAGTGGTAATGAACTCACACAGATAGTAGAATGTCAAGGCGACAACTTTTAGTGCAACACTCCATTAGGGAATAATGTTGCCCAAACAAATGTAAAATTCTAATTGAACCAACAACAAAGAGAGATAGTGCGAGAGCTCTCTTGTCCTCCTCTATGAGGGTGTATATTTATATTTTTCTCAACAATTGTCCATGCTTTTCATTAAGAGATAGCCTCCTTATTATTCTCTACATATTTGTTTGAAAGTGTGAGAACCCTACCTTAACTTCTCCTAAATTTACTCTCCCTCCATAGTTTTTAATATTTTTAATTATGAAAAATAATAAATAAGATATTAATATTTTTGTTTATATTTTTAAATTTAATTTAAAGAAATTTTATACAGAGGAAAAAAAAAGAAAAAAAAAGAAAGGAAAAAATATTAAAAAAAATAATAAATCTTAATTTAAAAAATAAAGATTAATTTTAATTGAAAATTAACAATATTATAAAATAACACATTAAAAAAAGATTTTTGTTTTATTTTTTAATAAATAATACAATTAAATATTTTTTTTATAAATATTAACCTTTTGATAATATAGCAAGTTCAAAGGAATCCCACCTATTCGTGATCATGATCATGCTATTCATCTGATTCCAGGAAGTGTTCCTCCAAACATCAGACCGTAAAGATATCCCTATGCCCAAAAGAGTGAAATTGAACGTATGGTTGCAGAAATGTTAGAGGCTGATATAATTCAACCGAGTCAAAGTTCTTTCTCTGCTCTAGTAGTATTAGTGCACAAGAAGGATGGATCATGGCGCATGTGTCCGGATTATAGGGAGCTCAACAAGCTCACTATTAAAGATAAGTTTCCCATTCCCGCCATTGATGAATTACTTGATGAATTGCATGGATCAATTTACTTCACCAAGTTGGATCTTCGTTCAGGATATCATCAAATCAGAATGAAAACTGAAGAAATTCTGAAAACAACATTTAGAACTCATGAGGGTCATTATGAATTTTTGGTCATGCATTTTGGCCTTACCAATGCACCTTCAACATTTCAAGGTTTGATGAATTCCATTTTCAAACCATTCCTTAGAAAATTTGTGTTAGTATTTTTTGATGATATACTAATCTACAACAAGTCTTGGAAGGATCCTGTTGAACATGTTGATAGGGTGCTACAACTATTGGAGGAGAAACAATTATATGAAAAAAGATCCAAATGCTTCTTTGGAGTACAAGAGGTGGAATATCTGGGTCATATTGTATCTCATGAAGGAGTGAAGGTAGACCCTAGCAAAATTAAAGCCATTAAGGAATGGAAAATCCCCACATTCATAAAGCATCTGCGAGGATTTCTCGGGTTGACGGGGTATTATCACAATTTTGTTAAGAATTATGGGAGAATAACAGCACCTCTAACAACATTATTGAAGAAAGATGCATTTTCATGGACTCCAGAAGCAACAAAGGCCTTCAAACATCTTAAAGAGGAAATGTGCCAAGCACTGGTCTTAGCTACACCGGACTTCACAAAAACCTTTATTGTGGAATGTGATGCTTCAGGAAATGGAATCAGTGCTGTTTTAATGCAAGATGAAAGACCCATTGCTTTTGAAAGTCGTCCAATCAAGGGAAAGTTTTTACACAAAGCTATTTATGAGAAGAAAATGTTGGCAATACTCCATGCACTTAAGAAATGGTGACCCTACCTAATGGGAAGACACTTCAATGTAAAAACAGATCATGATAGCCTTAAATAATTTTTAGAACAAAGATTATCCTCTGAAGAGAAACAAAAGTGGGTCACAAAGATGTTGGGTTATGACTTTGAAATCATCTACAAAAAAGGGAAGCAAAATGTGGTGGCAGATGCATTCACAAGAAAGGATGAGGATGTGGAAGCATTGTTGTGCACCATTTCTATTATCCAACCAGGTTGGATAAACGAAGCAAGGGAGGAATGGAAGAATGATGAAGAAGTGTGGGCACTTATTTGAAAGTTACAACAAGATTCCAGTACGTCTGATACATTTAGCTGGAAAAATGATTCTTTATGGTACAAAGATCGCTTATACCTCTGTAAGAATTCCCAACTAAAACAAAAGATTCTTATGGAATTTCACACTTCTCCCTTAGGAGGGCACTCAGGATTTTTAAAAATTTACCACAGGGTTAAGAAGGAATTTTTTTGGGATGGCCTTAAATAGTATATTCAAAAAATTTGGCGGAATGTTTGGTTTGCCAACAAAATAAAGTTGAAACAGTTAAGACACCAGGTCTATTACAACCTTTATCCATTCCAAGCCAACGTTGGGAGGAGGTTTCAAAGGATTTTATCACAAGTTTACCCAAGTCTGAGGGAAAGAGTGTCATCACGGTGGTAGTTGACAGACTTACCAAGTATGCACACTTTTGTGCATTATCACATCCATTTAAAGCTAGTATAGTTTCTACTGCATTTATGGAAACAATTCAAAAGCTACATGGAAACCCAAAGATTATTGTAAGTGACAGAGATCCCATTTTCACTGGAAATTTTTGGATAGAATTATTTTCTTGTCTTGTTAACGAGTTAGGTCATAGCTCATATTATCATCCTTGATCTGATGGGAAGACTGAGATAGTAAACAAATGTTTGGAAGGATATCTTCGTTGCTTTGTATCTGATAAACAGACACAATGGGTCAAATGGTTTCCTCTGGCTGAATGGTGGTATAACACTTCCTTCCATACAGCAACAAAAATGACCCCATTTATGGCACTTTATGGATATCAACCACCATCCATCACATCATATTTAATAGAAAATTCTAAGGTTCAAGCAGTTGAACATCACATCAAACATCAACAACAAGTCCTCCAACTCTTAAAGGATAACCTCATGTTGGCGCATAATAGAATGAAACAACAGGTAGATCAACATCGCAGCGAAAGAAGTTTTGATGTAGGTGATTGGGTATTCCTACGGCTACAACCATATAAGAAAATGTCCCTCAAGCAAGCTAAGAAGGATAATAAATTATCACCAAAGTATTATGGTCCGTACAAGGTGTTGCAAAATATTGGTACTATGGCATACAAATTGGAGCTTCCTGCAACTTCTCGATTTCACCTAGTTTTCCATGTTTCATGTTTAAAGAAGGTTATAGGTGACTAGCTACCAGTTCAAACAATATTGCCAGAACTTGAGGAGGAAGGAAAAATTATATTGGAACCAGAAGCAGTCATAGAAACAAGAAATCGACAGCTACGAAATCGGTCAATTTCAAAGTATCTTATCAAGTGAAAGAACTTATCCGCTAAAGATTCCACATGCGAGGATGAGAATTTTATACAGAAGCATCCAGAACTACTCAAGCATTGAGGAAAACACTTTTTTGAAGGAGCGGGGCATGTTGGGTCCCTATAATACTAGTGATTACCCCATTACTATTGTAGTTGCATCCCTTATTAATATTGTTGTGCCCCTATTATCCCCATATTGTTATTATGTGCCCCATAGAATCCCTCTATTGTTATTCTTGTGGCTTTATATTATTATTGTTATGTCGGTTGGGTTATATTGTAACTCCTTAGACTCCTATATATAGAAAGGAGGTTTTGTCATTTGAATCATCTAAGAATTGTTCATTTATGTAATGTAAAGGAGGTTGCCCCCTCGAAGAGGCTGAATTCTAAGGCGTTGATCCATCTTTTCTATCTTTTCTTGAGCTGGTTTCATAATAGATTACAATAGGAAAATAATGGTTCTAGGCTGTAACTTAACCTCAAAAAGACCTATCACAAAAGGGGGCACAAAGAGAAAATAAAGGGGAGACTAATACGAAAAAAAAAATGGATGTCCTTAACCTCAATATCTAGGGGATAATTGAATGAATATATCTACAAAATTTGGAGAATGGGCTTTATCCATCCTACAACAACAAACTACCAAAATAACCCCCTAAGACCAAGCTTAGTGGAGAAGTACTAGAATCCGTATAGGGGTTATTTCTTCCTCCTAGGGTTCGAAAGATGTAAATATCAAGGATTGCGAAACAATTTCTAACAAGAGGGAACCCAAAAATCTACATTTGGGATTCAATAAGAAAAAATAAGAAAATTTTTGAATTTCAAAAAGAGTTGGCCACAACAGAAATTTGACCTGAAAGTGCATTGGTAGCATAGCAATTGGGGAAATAAGTACGATGGTATTGCGGAAAACATGCCAAAAAAGTTTGTTGGATTCCTAATCTCTCTATTTTTCTAAGATCTGTGACCTGAAAAACACTCAACAAAGGAAAAAAACACCAAATTCTTCCAACAATCACCAAAAATTGAAATATACTAATGGAGGAAAAGGGTAGAGAGTTTACAACACATAAACCTGTTGGCATTGTAGTATTGGCATTGATGTGAACATGGTCATGATGCTACTAGTTGAGTTGACATTGGGATGATTGTCTTGGAATTGATGTAAACAATATGATGTCACTCATGTTGGTTTGCATTGGCATTGATGATTGATCAGATGATGACATTGATGGAGCTTGATGGTAGCGTGATGGTCTTCGAGGAGTTGGCATGTGCATTGGTAGACATGTCATGATGGTTTGTTGATGCTGCAAGATAGATGGATCGTGTTGCTACAATATAGGATGTTGCTACATGTTGATCATAGAAATCTACATGTGATAGAGATGGTTCATGGCACACTAGTTGAGTTGTTAACTAGGTCTTCATGTCTTTGCTTATGAAGATGAATTGTTGTAGTGATGTGATGGCTTGATGATGGTGCTACAAAGTTGTTTGCAGATCTATCAGAGGTGTTTCCACTTGTTCATATGTTTGTTGGAGAGTGGAGGAATTGTTGGCACCCTTTCCAACACTTGGGAGGCATTTTTGATCTACTTGCATATGTGTCAGGGGCAATGTGAGAGGCTTGGAGGCTAGTACAAATTCTAGAGAAGAGGAACCAATAGATGGAAAAGGTCCTAAGATAAAGAATTGATGATTTTCCTCTTCCTTAGCCATAGTCACATGTAACCAAGACTGTGGGAGCGACTGAAAGGATCCAGTCGCATGGAGGCAAGCCTATGGGAGTAGTTATAGGTCCCAATCCCATGGAGACCATTTCATGCATGTGATTTAGGGATTTGATGAGATTTTCTTCACATTCCTCGAGTTGTTCGGAAGGAAATTAACTTGTAAATTCCTAGAGGCTTCCATAATTGTTTGAAAAAGTCAGAAATGGTTTAAAAAGGTCCTCTCATGATGTGAATGCATTTAGTGCACTACTAGTGACGTTAGTGGATTGATTTGGTCCAATTTGTGTACCCTTGATCCTAGCCCCAAGCTCAACTTCACTTTACATGTTTTATATACTTGATCTTGGAGCTATGTGATGGTGGATGGTGAGTATGAGTGAAGAAGTGAGGGTTTCATAGAGTGTTTTAAACAAAACCATGGCGAAGAAAAGATATGAAAGATAAAACAATCAATTCCTTTACTATTCACATTGATTTACATTTATAATACATTGATATGATTATTGGTTTCATATTCCAACATCTTTTGTACTCCCTTTGAGTGTTCAACTCCCACACCTTAACCCTTAGCGGATTAGGTGTCCAACATTCGCCCCTTAATACAAAGGGGTACATATATGAGTCTAAGAAGAGAGATATAATACAAAATACATTAATGCATGACAACAATAGGCTGAGTGTGCTCTCTCATATGATGGCACAAGGTGGGAGAACTCAAGGTCTCAACCGGTGGTGGTTTAAAAATAACCACCAACACTAGAATGCTTAGTACAGTTCCTGAAAATGTTCCAAATATGTCAAGAAGCTCTAGTCTTCTACTAGAGGAAATACTCCTTAATGTTTTGAAGAGGGATCCCTTCAACCTAGAAAAAGGGAGGTCTACAATCTGCAGTGGTTTAAGGAAGGCCACCAACCAAAGGAACGCTTAGTGCAATTCCCAAAACTCTTCCAAATATGGCCAGAAGTTGGAATCTTCTGCTAGAGGAAGTTCTACTTAATGCTTTGGAGAGGGAGACCTTCAACCTAGAAAAGGGAGGTCTACAACCTGTGGTGGTTTAAGGAATACTACCAACCAAAGGCATGTTCAGGGGCTTCTGTGTCTCTGACTACAACTCTGAATCTAGGTATGGTTGTCTCTGGTTGTAAGCTTAGGCAACAGGTTCAAGTTATGGCCTAGGCTCACTTGATGCATCTTTGAAGCTTGTGTATGACCATTAATCCCCCCCTTTCAGATACAAGATGGGAATTGAAAAGGCCACAAATTCAAGACTTTTTAATACTCTAGAAGAAATTTTGACATATGACTGAAATATCTTCTCGGTTGTTGAAGCCCATTGCCAAGAAGCGATCCATCCAAGGTGAATATTTTTTCTTGAAGGAGGTTTTTTTTTGAAGCATCTTTATGAAGAATGAGTGCGATGACCACAATGCTTGCATAGGTGAAGATCAAAACAATTATATTTCACATGGGAAACTCGGTCATAATGTTGGCATTTGAAAACTTTTGGTTGTGAATGTGGAGAGAAGAATCTAGAACAGGTGAAGGTGAGTTGTCATATATAAACCCAACACTTTGAAATTGACTGGGCTTGGAATAGTATGGAGTATGAAAGCATACATCTGTGTCATATCTAAGACCTATTCTATGCTTTTTTTTAAAATACCTTGCCAAGGTCTGATGATTAGCTTAGGAAGTGTAGGCTGAATTTCTGCATCCGCATGCTAATCTTCTCCTAAAATGGGCACATTATGGGATCCAACCTCAATGTTATTGATTTTACCACTTGCTAGCTGCTAATGTGTGTCATGATGCTTATGCTACTGCAACTCATCTCTCTATCACTGTGATTCAAGTTGCATAAACTCTATCTTTTCATGTGCATTTTTCAAACAGATTCCAATATCCATGAGAGTTTCCATACTGATTTGGACTTTGTTATCAGTACTAGACTATATCACAGTTTTCAAAAAATCTAATACTCCATTAAGTCTAGCAATTTTTCTCCAAGTAAAGTAAATGAAAGATTCTTGAACCAACTCCTAACTCTTTAGCTATGTTTGCAAGTTCATATACTCCAGGAGGCTAACTAGTTAAAGCAATTCTGATGTACAATACCCACTAATAATCTAAAAAATAAATACAATAAAGAGGTGTGATAGGAAAAGCTTTAAATATTTGTGGGTGATGTCTCTAAAATAGCAATGGAACTAATGACCCTCTCACAAGTTTAGTTTATAAAAAATGCAAGATTTTATACCACAATTTTTTCCAACTAGATATAAAATATTTTGATGTTCCTATAATGAATTCAGTAGAAAGACATACAACCAACAATAATTTAAAACAATAGAGCTAGTGTCAGCTATGAAGAGGGATTTGACCTTTTGACAACTATACAAGAACTAAGCCATCAAGAACTAGACACATTGTTTGCATTTTCCATAAGCATCCACTGCTGCTCGAATTATTAAATTTCAAAGCATGCAGAAAGCTTCGACTACTGCACAAATTATTGAATTTCAAAGCATTGAGAAAAGGCATAGACTGAGGGTTAAATAAAGTTTTATATAAAAAATTTTACACAAAGATGATATAGACAAAAGGAGTGCATATGAAAGCTAATGTTTCTCTTAAATGGGTAGTGTATATCAACATGCTTTCTTACAACACTTTAGGCAACAACCTGGGCCACACTGCATCTTATTCTTGCACCTCATCATAGTTGTTGGGTCATCGCTCTATTGTCAACAATTTTCAACTCACACATCTCATAGCTCTTGGTTAATAGCTCACACCATGCCATAGTTGTTTAACCCAACGTGTCACTTATTTTAATCTATGGTACTTACTATGTAGTGCATTACTGGAATGGGAACAAGAAGGGTAGGATCATGTTCAAGGACAACTCATGGCATAACGAAAGGCTATGAAATGTTGGATTTGACAGGGTAATTACGATGCACTCTCTTTAGAACAAGAGAAAATGTAAACAGAGGTATGAAATGCAGTGATATTATGATACATTTAACATTTGATACCACTAAACCATAAGATAGGAATGACTGAACCAGGCGTTACGTGCATTATTTATACAAGAAACAAGATGGAACATGTTCTGGAAAGGGCTTTAATCATCTCAGATAAATGAACATCGTTTAAAAACAATAATGCACCATACCCAACATTTAAACGACCATCCATAGGCAACATTGTTCTAAGTCTTCCACAGGGTTTCAAGGACTTTTTCTAGGACTGTTCAATGCATATGCATGATTTGCAGGAGTTACCAACTCAACGCAGAGAATGGATACGAACATGAACATGAAACTACACATTAAACACTAGTATATGAGATTAATTCAACACAGAGGTAGAAATTACTAGCGTATAATTAATTCAACGCATCACCATTCAAGCCGCTCATACATCACACTTCAATGAACAATTACATGAGTCATTTAATGTAGGTTCCAGGTTGGTATGTTCTCAGTCGTTTAAATTCTCAATGAAAGGATTGTAGTGGGAAATATAATTCTTAATGGAATCCTTAGCTTGTTGGTTCATATTTGGCAGGTCGGACTAATTTTAACGTAGAGATTCATCATTTCAGATTATTGTGTAAACACTTAATTTCTAGTAAACACTTCAACAAACTTGTTCAATAGTTGTTCGCAAGTCTGCTTCACAAGTTGGCCATATACACAAAATTGTTTCTTTAATTAACACAGAGCTTCAATGAACATCGCAAATCAGAATTTAAACCTAGGCACAATTCAATGTTCAACCAACATGTATGATGCATATGACATACCAACGCACATATAACACTAGGATTTGACCAATGCAACACGAAGAGTTTCAAACAGATGGATTCTCACAAAAAGTAATGTTGTCGGTAACAGTTGAGAAACAAGGTATAACTTAAAGTTTTAGATGGAACCGAGGAAAAATAATAGACATGTAGTGTTGTGACTGTGAATAAGGAGGAACAATTATGCAAAGACAAATGTGGAGTGCGAAGTAAAGAAATGTTTGAGAAAATTGGCAGCTCGAATTTAGCTTGGAACCTTGGTAGATAGATAGCTTGTTAGTGGAAGGAAATGATAGAGATGTTAAGAAGAGTGTTGTGGCTAGGGGAAAAGCACAAAAATTTGGAATTAAATGATACACATCTTGAGCAGTGCATGTAGTGCTCATTCAGGGAAGGCGGATAAATAATTGCACAAATAACAATGAGTGAAGGAGCATTTCTCTATGCAACAATGAAATAGGCAAGTGGAAACATAAACATATATGCAAGAGAAGGTGTTATGATTCAAAATTAAGAATAGCCAAGAGAAAATTTTCACAGAGTGAAAGATTAGCGTAGTTTTACAAAGGCCACAAAAAACAAGTGGCTCACATTTGAGCAGGGTAGGAGAACACCCTCTTTGATACCATGTTAAACATAACCATGGAGAAGACATGATATGAAAGATAAAAAATTCATTGCATTTACTATTCACATTGACATGTACATTTATAATACATTGATATGACTGTTGGATTCATATTCCGACGTCTTTTAGACTCCCTTTGACTATTCAACTCCCACACTTTAACCCTTAGCGGATTAGCTGTCCAACAAAGTGTATATGCTTCAGACCTATTATCAAAGAATAGATGCTTCAGCGAGTGAGTGTAATGGCAGTTTATGGAGCATACTTATGAAGCAATGCATCAATTTTCAGATCATATTTGAGGCTGCTACGAGACATAGTTTGGAGAGTATTTGCATGCTGCTAGAGTACTTTTTGTTGGTGACCTTAACACTTGTTTTTGCAGGAGCTTCTATTACATTTGGTGCATAGACTTTGTGTTGTATGTTGCTAATTGTAGTGTGCAACAATTATGTTATGATGTGAGGGTTTGATCTATGTTGGTATCAATTTTATTGTGGCCATAATTTTTCTATTAGAGAGCAAATGATTTTGTGGAGTTTGATATCTTGATTTGATAATGAGATCTTGCTGCTAAGAACATGTATGTAAATTTGAATTCTTGTTGATCAGAGCATATTGGATCCAATTTGAAAATAGATGAAAGGAGGTCCACATGGTGGTAGAGGAGTAGTGACTTCACGAGAGAGGAGGAGTGATAGTGAAGCCAGTGAAAGGAACAATTTCTCATACAATGGTAGTTGGATGGTGCAATAGGAGTTGAGCGAGGATCATTGATCGTGGTGGCCTTGAATGGATGGTAGTCCATAGATTCGTAAAGAACATAGTCTTCTGAGCTGATTAGTAGTATCGAGTCTCCCATCCAGTGGGTGTTGACATTTTGTATATGAGTTTGAGTTTCCATGTTGGTGGGAGTCAGTAAGCAATGTAAAAGACCAATTGCTTGACTAATAGAAATTTAGAGCAACGACAACAACAAAAAGGGTGATTTTTCTCCCGGAAGGGTTTCCACCAAAAAACTTGTGTCTTATGTGTGATGATGTGATTGTGTGCATTGTTTATTTCTTATATTGCTGATGATGGTTTCCCATTGTGTTTATGTTATGCACATGTTAAATGAGTTGATGCTATCATGTATGTGATTTAGTATGTGAAGTTTAAATTGATAAATATCCTATATATATTATACTATTGATTCACTCCAACCATTAGTGCTCAAAGGTTTACAAATATTGGTATTAGAGCGAGGCTCTTGGTTGCAGCTTGATTGCTGGAGAGTAGATCTGGGGTTTGTTGGCATATTTTTTTTTATTTTTTTTCATAATGGTTGTCCTCACTTCTGAAAATTACAAGGTATGGCACAAAAATGTAAAATATCAATTATTATCTACTGGATCTAACATTTGGAGAGTAGTATGTGAAGGTGTTGGTAAGGATCCGATTGCAGATGGAGCTTTGCAGCAGGATGCACAAGCAAGATGCATAGTCTACAAGAATTTTCATGATGATGACATGAAGAGACTAGAGTGTTTGAAACATGCCAAAACAATGTGGGACAACCTAGAATCCATATTTGGGGATGGTACTAGTAGCAGTAAGGAAAATGAGAAGAAGAGAAACAAGAAGAAGAATAAGAAGAAGGGCCTTCAAGATCAAGAATCTCAGCCACAAGTGTCTCATTCTTCTAGTGCACATGATTCAACAAATGATGAAAAGAGATCAGAAAATAATGAATTCAAATGTATAAACATTAATGAGTTTCTTTTGAGTTATACTTTGATGATATAGATTTAGATAATGTTGAAGCACATAATGAAGATGAGAATTTTATTAAGGGTCTTAGAGATGAGATTGCTATACTAACAGTTGCATGCAAGCATCAAGAGAAAACGTTGTAGATCCATGATGATAAGCAGGCCAAACTCAAGAAAGAAATTTCTAGCTTAAAGATTAAGTTGATTGAAGAAAAAAAGGTTGGGGAAGGTATGAGAAATAAATATCAAGTGAAGGTAGAAGAGGTTGTGAAATTAGAAGTTGAAGTTGTTTCCTTGAGAAAATAACAAAACATGGAGAAGAGTATTGTAGCCTTGGATAATTTTCTTGAGATCCAAATATCACCATTGGATAAATTTGGTCTTGGGTTTCAAAAGGGTGAATTTAGTTTGCATGCACGAAAAAACACCAAAGAAAACCCCAAGAAACCAGTAGCAAACAATATCAACAACAAAAGTGAGTTCCAAGGAAATAAGAAGAAAATCCAGCAGCCAGTTAGCAAACAAAAGAACCAACAACAGAAAAATAAGAAGAACCAATAGGCGATTAAGAAACAAAAAGACCAGTAGCAGAAAAACAAGAAGAACTAGTAGCCAATAAAAAATAAATCCAATATCAAAAAAAAAAAATCTTAAGGATCTCCTACATTCAGAAGACCTTTTTCTCCTAGTGGTGATCATGGCACTTGCTTTAGATTTCAAAGGAACCAAAATAACTTTATTACTTTATTGCCTAAGATATAATGCTATCATTGTCACAAGTTTGTGCATGTTGCAACTAATTGCTGGGGCAGAACTATATACCACATTGGAAGAGATTCTAGCAATATCAACAATAAAGGAGAATGGCTAACATGTATACTTGTGATTTTTATGGTTATTTCTACTCATGTCACTTTTTTGGCCATAAGGCAATAGATTGCAAGTCTAACCATTGGAGGAGAGACACATTTCATGCAAGGTTTAGATATGGGATGAGAAGAAGCAGAGTTGATCCTCTTGGCCATGTGGAGTGCTTTATTTTCCATATAATTGGCCATATGGAAAGATATTGTTTGTTTCCTCATTACTTAAGTAAAAGCCATCAAAAGAAGAAAAAACAAAGAGGATCTAGCTCAAAACTAGTGAAACAAGAAAGGAAGTAGATGAAGGAAGATAATAAGCAGATCAAAGAGGATAAGAAGCAACCCAAAACCATGTGGAGAAAGAAGGACCAATATCTCTTCAACTAGTGAAGAACAGTCCCTCCTACAGTCCATGATTATTCATGCATAATTATAAAGGACTATAGATCATGAGAAGTGCACAACATCAAGGGGAGCATATGATGGAGTTTGCAAAAGTATATTATGAGTTTTTTTCACCCTCATGCACGTTCAAGTCCACATGATCAACCTATCTATTGGAGGTATATTGAGCTCAAGGGGAGCTATGGATGGTATTAAGATTCATGTTTTTATTCTCTTATCTTTCATTCCTTTTCACTCATCTGATTGTAGCAGCTTTATATCTCTTTCATGAGTAGAAAAAGGAGCACATTTCCAACCATATATATGTTTGTGATTTCCACTAACAATTGGTTGAAAAGATGTGCAACCATGAATATATTGTGATCATTGTTTCTAGATGTATTGAGATGACATGTGACATGGACCAACTATGTATGGGTTGTTATATGTAGTTTACTACATCCATGTACTTGTTATTGTTTTTATAATTATGTATTAGTTGATAGTCCATTCAATAGTTGTTGAGTCCTCATGGTGATAAGATTATTATGGAGGAGTCTCATGAGTCATTTTGGAGCCACATGTATCAACAAATGATGATGTAATAATCATGATGTATCATGTATTTGATTCATTGGTTCACAAGAGATGATTATAGAATCCATGTATTTCATTGATGTATTCACGTAAATGCTCATGGGTCCATGTACT
The DNA here is from genome assembly GCA_031772625.1 of Pinus tabuliformis. NCBI lineage: Eukaryota > Viridiplantae > Streptophyta > Pinopsida > Pinales > Pinaceae > Pinus > Pinus tabuliformis. The sequence goes on along the minus strand of CM062817.1, from coordinate 2,031,007,564 downwards.
TGTATTGTACTATCATTGGGTCATTTAGTCATGAGTTATGTGATCATGCTATGGTTATATGAGTTATGTCTGAGGTCTATTGTATTGCGGCTACAATCATGTATTTATCATTGTATATGTCACTTGAGTCACGGTCATGTCAAGTCTTAGTCCATATGATGCTTCTATTTGTCAAAGGAAGCATTGTTTGCAACAAAAGCGATCATTTCAGCCCAACAATTGATATCTCTACAATTTGGAGATGACATGTGTTTAGGGGGAGCATTATTTGTTCCTATTTACTTCATCCATTCATCGTTGGAATTATGATCCGCTTGGAGGTGTTCATGCTATGCCTCATACTATGTTATGATAGTGGGCTTATTGGCCTCATTCGATGAGATATTTGATGGTTGTTGCTATCTCTTCATGAGGGAGATTGTGATAGGGTTAGGTTTTGGAATGTGAAGGGTTTTCCATTGTTTCTCAACAATAAATAGGCCTTCAAGCCTCATTGTAACATAGTTCAGAACAGTTCAGAGGCATGTAGCCACCACATCTCTTCTCAGAGATAAGCTATCATAGCCCTAGCTGGTTTATTTCCATTCCTGTTTGTAAGCATATTTCATTATTTTCTATTAATGAAATGAAGCATTATTTCTGTTGCATCTTTGTGTATATGGTTATCTCTGTATTTTGCTGCGTTCCTGTTTAAATCCGGATCATATATCTATATATATATATATATATATATTATTATTAGTGTTATTATTATTATTTTTTATTATTTATTTATTTATTTTTAATGGTAACTATAATATATATATATATATATATATATATATATATTTGTTTATTTATTATATATATATATATATATATATATATATTTAATTTTCTTTTTCTTTTTTTTTTTAATTATTATTATTATTATTTTTATTTTTTATTTATTTTATTTTTTGTCTTTTATTTTTATTTTTTATTTTTATTTTTATTTTTTTATTATTTATTTATTTATTTATTATTTTTTTAACTAACTATCATCTTAAATTTACCTTATTTATATATTTATAAAAAAGTTAGGTCTTCAATTTAACTAATTCCCATTTAAATTACAATTTTTAAATATTAAATTATACCTTTTTAACTAACTAATAACGTAAACACCATCTAAAATTATTTCATTTATATATATATATATATATATATATATATGTATGGTCAATAACTAACTTCCTTTAAATTATCAAATTGATTTTTTGACTCTGGTCCCTAAGTCAAAATTAGCCGTTGATCAAGATAGCCGTTAGAAGCTTTGCTCAGACTATTTAACATGCAAAGCTAGATTTGTTTCTTCAACTTGTCCTGACGATGAACCACACTGGTTGGTTCGAAATGCGTCGACAAAGGTCTTTCTATATGTGATTTACGCCGAAGTTCTACTTATAACTATTATGGATCACAGAAGTCTCAATTCACCAACATGTATATTACAGATGGAGCAATTTTTCGATCTCAATAATGTGCAAAACACAAAAAAGGTACGTATTGCAACTTTATATTTGGAACCAAATCAGTTTGTATGGTATCAATGGCTTTGCTCTCATAAACAAATTATCACTTGGGAAATTTTTATGAAAGAATTGACAGCACATTATGAGGATACAAAAAGCAACACTTTTTTTAGCTAATTGATAAGTCTCAAACAAAAAGGTTCAATAATGGAGCACACTGAGGAGTTCCAAAAATTGAACATAAGGGTAAAAAATATTCCAGAGGAGCATAGCAGTGATGTGTTCATAGGGACTTTAAAGGATAATATCCAACATGATGTTCACCTTTGGGAACCTGATTCATTAGAAGGCATTCAGGTTAGCAAGAAAAATGGAAAGCAAAATTATGGCAACCAGGAAGCATACCACTCACAACTATAAAGGTGGAAGTGTTGTTGCCCCTAGTCTTCCACAACCTATAAGGTTGACACCACAACAATTGGAAGAAAAAAGAACAAAAGGGCTTTGTTACAGTTGTGATAGCAAATACACTAAAGGTCATAAGTGTGTTGAGAAGAAATTATTCTACATAATTGTGAAGAGGAAGAAGAAAAGGAGCAAGAAAGGTCAAAAGAAGAGGATATACTCCAGGAACGAAGCCTAGATAAAGAAGAAATGAATCCGACCATGTCTTGTAATGCATTGGCGGGAATTACCACTCCTCAAACCATCAAGATAGAAGGACAAATCAAGAAGAAAAAGGTAATAGTGTTGATTGATTCAGGAAGTACCCACAATTTTATTCATTGTAAGGTAGCAAATGAATTGAATTGCTTCTTATATCCAGCACCAGAGTGTCAAGTGATGGCTGCAAATGGAGGAACAATAAATTGCTTTGGAAAATGCCATAATATCAAGCTATCCATGGGAGAATATGTATTGACTAGCCCAATGCTTTCCATTCCAATGGGAGGTGTTGATGTTGTACTAGGAGTCCAATGGCTATAGTCCTTGGGTACAATAGCTTTTAATTTTCAAGAACTTTTCATGAAATTTTCTGTGGAAGGAAAGGAAGTTGAATTAAGGGGTATTGCAGGGAAACCGAGAAAGATAATCAGCTCTAACGGTATGACAAAGCTTCTAAAAAAGGAACAAAGAGGTGTAATTGCACAATTATGTTTGCTAGATGTTTCCACATTGGAATCATATATTTCTCCATATCTCCAAAAAGTCTTGGACAATCATTCCGAGGTATTTGAGACTCCCAAAGGTATCCCACCTATTCGTGATCATGATCATGCTATTCATCTGATTCCAGGAAGTGTTCCTCCAAACATCAGGCTGTACATATATCCCTATGCCCAAAAGAGTGAAATTGAACGTATGGTTGCAGAAATGCTAGAGGCTGGTATAATTCAACCGAGTCAAAGTTCTTTCTCTGCTCTAGTAGTATTGGTGCACAAGAAGGATGGATCATGGCGCATGTGTCCGGATTATAGGGAGCTCAACAAGCTCACTATTAAAGATAAGTTTCCCATTCCTGTCATTGATGAATTACTCGATGAATTGCATGGATCAATTTACTTCACCAAGTTGGATCTTCATTCAGGATATCATCAAATTGGAATGAAGACTGAAGACATTCCGAAAATACCATTTAGAACTCATGAGGGTCATTATGAATTTTTGGTCATGCCTTTTGGCCTTACCAATGCAACTTCAACAATTCAAGGTCTGATGAATTCCATTTTCAAACCATTCCTTAGAAAATTTGTGTTAGTATTTTTTGATGATATACTAATCTACATCAAGTCTTCGAAGGATCATGTTGAACATGTTAACAGGGTGCTACAACTATTGGAGGAGAAACAATTATATGCAAAAAGATCCAAATGTTTCTTTGGAGTACAAGAGGTGGAATATATGGGTCATATTGTATCTCATGAAGGAGTTAAGGTAGACCCTAGCAAAATTAAAGCCATTAAGGAATGGAAAATCCCCACATCGATAAAGCATCTGCGAGGATTTCTCGGGTTGACAAGGTATTATTGCAAGTTTGTTAAGAATTATGGGAGAAGAGCAGCACCTCTAACAACATTATTGAAGAACGATTCATTTTCATGCACTCCAGAAGCAACAAAGGCCTCCGAGCATCTTAAAGGGGAAATGTGCCAAGAACTGGTCTTAGCTACACCAGACTTCACAAAAACCTTTATTGTGGAATGTGATGCTTCAAGAAATGGAATTGGTGTTGTTTTAATGCAAGATGAAAGACCCATTGCTTTCGAAAGTCGTCTAATCAAGGGAAAGTTTTTACACAAAGCTATTTATGAGAAGGAAATGTTGGCAATACTCCATGCACTTAAGAAATGGTGACCCTACCTAATGGGAAGACACTTCAAGGTAAACACGGATCATGATAGCCTTAAATACTTTTTAGAACAAAGATTATCCTCTGAAGAGCAACAAAAGTGGGTCACAAAGATGTTGGGTTATGACTTTGAAATCATCTACAAAAAGGGAAGCAAAATGTGGAGGCAGATGCACTCTCAAGAAAGGATGAGGATGTGGAAGCATTGTTGTGCACCATTTCTATTATCCCACTAGATAGGATAAACGAAGCAAGGGAGGAATGGAAGAATGACGAAGAAGTGTGGGAACTTATTCGAAAGTTACAACAAGACTCCAGTACATCTGATACATTTAGCTGGAAAACTGATTCGTTATGGTACAAAGATCGCTTATACCTCTCTAAGAATTCCTAGCTAAAATAAAAGATTCTTATGGAATTGCACACTTCTCCCTTAGGAGGGCACTCAAGATTTTAAAAAATTTACCACAGGGTTAAGAAGGATTTTTTTTGGGAGGGCCTTAAATCAGATATTCAAAAGTTCGTGGCGGAATGTTTGGTTTTCCATCAAAATAAAGTTGAAACAATTAAGACACCAGGTCTATTACAACCTTTATCCATTCCAAGCCAACGTTGGGAGGAGGTTTCAATGGATTTTATCACAAGTTTACCCAAGTCTGAGGGAAAGAGTGTCATCATGGTGGTAGTTGACAGACTTACCAAGTATGCACACTTTTGTGCATTATCACATCCATTTTAAGCTAGTACATTTCTACTGCATTTATGGAAACAATTCAAAAGCCACATGGAAACCCAAAGATTATTGTAAGTGACAGAGATCCCATTTTCACTGGAAATTTTTGGACAAAATTATTTTCTTGTCTTGGTACTTAGTTAGCTCATATCTCATCTTATCATCCTCAATATGATGGGAAAACTGAGATAGTAAACAAATGTTTGGAAGGATATCTTCGTTGCTTTGTATCTGATAAACAGATATAATGGGTCAAATGGTTGCCTCTGGCTGAATGGTGGTATAACACTTCCTTCCATACAACAACAAAAATGACCCCATTTATGGCACTTTATGGATATCAGCCACCATCCATCACATCATATTTAAGAGAAAATTCTAAGGTTCAAGCAGTGGAACATCACATCGAACATCAACAACATGTCCTCCAACTCTTAAAGGATAACCTCGTGTTGGCACAGAATAGAATGGAACATCAGGCAGATCAACATCGCAGCGAAAGAATTTTTGATGTAGGTGATTGGGTATTCCTACGGCTACAACCATATAAGCAAATGTCCCTAAAGAAAGCTAAGAAGGATAAAGAATTATCACCAAAGTATTATGGTCCGTACAAGGTGTTGTAAAAGATTGGTACTATGGCATATAAATTGGAGCTTCCTGCAGCTTCTCGATTGCACCCAGTTTTCCATGTTTCATGTTTAAAGAAGGTTATAGGCGACAAGCTCCCAGTTCAAACAATATTTCCAGAACTTAACGTGGAAGGAAAAATTGTATTGGAACCAGAAGAAGTCATAGAAACAAGAACTCGACAGTTACGAAATCAATCAATTTCAGAGTATCTTATCAAGTGGAAGAACTTATCCACTGAAGATTCCACATGGGAGGATGAGAATTTTATACAGAAGCGTTGAGGACAACACTTTTTTGAAGGAGAGGGGCATGGGTCCCTATCATACTAGTGATTACCCCATTACTATTGTAGTTGTATCCCTTATTAATATTGTTGTGCCCCTGTTATCCCCATATTGTTATTATTGTGCCCCGTAGAATCCCTCTATTGTTATTTTTGTGGCTTTATATTATTATTGTTAGGTCGGCTGGGTTATATTGTGACTCCTTAGACTCCTATATATAGAAAGGAGGTTGTTTCATTTGAATCATCGAAGAATTGCTCATTTATGTAATGTAAAGGAGGTTGCCCCCTCGAAGAGGCTGAATTCTAAGGCGTGGATCTCTCTTTTCTATTTTTTTGTGAGCTGGTTTCATGACACACTTCCCCAAGTTCAAGAAACCCTTGTTTCCTTGAGTTTTGATGTTCTCTCATACGCTTGGAGACATCATGGTATTGGTTATGGAAGGAGGTTGTTGAAGACTGGGACTAGACGGACCTGGAGGATGGTTCCGCTTGGAGCCGAAGGAGGAAGACTGAAGTGAACTCTTTCCATGTTTTGATTATAGTTTTCTACAATAAAAGAAACACTATCTTGTTCGTGATATCAACTTCGTTTATTCATCTAATGTTATTTTTATGGTTTATATATGAATGACTATTTCAATGTATAACTAACCATCTACTTATATGGTATAAAGTTGATTTCAGTATAATGCTTTATCTATATGCTGCTATATGTACATGAATTGGCTGATTTGCAGATTCGAAGATCATTAGGAGTTGCAGAGGGTTTGAATCCTAGCTGGAACTACCCAAACAAAGGACATTTGGGTATGTTCATCCTCACATAGTTAGCTTGTTTGAAGATGTTGCTTGAGTGTTATGCTTGTTTCTTGCTGTACATTACTCCTGCTCTGCTAGGGTTCTAACCCAAAGCCCTAGGGGACTTATTCCCTCAACATGCATGCAATCTGGTACAGGCTAGACTTGTGGATGTTCACATATACCTGGCGATCTTTGAGGTATTCCTCGAAAGTTCCTGCAACTACATCATTTACCTCTTTCCATTTCAGCTTGATGTACTTGTCTATAAACAAATGGGTATCCTCATAGATCGGTAGACATGTAGACACTCGTTCAACTGCTGCTCTAGTTGCACTTCTGTTAGTGTCTTTTAATCTTGATCTCCTGGGGCCCATTGATCCTGAACTGCGAAGAGGCAGATGAACACCTGGAATATCTGGAGATAAAGTGACATGCATGGAAAGAAATCTGTTAGCGAAAACCAAATCAAATTCGGGAATGACATAACTCATACCTAGGGATTGATAGGAAAAAATTGTGTAATTTCATCTGGGAAGCTGGGGGACTGGCTACCAGACTTGTACAAAAAACAATTTGGGCTGTCTAGTTAGGTTGAATGGCTGCTGGATTTGCGTAATGCACAATCCAGGCTGACTGCTAACTGCTAGAATTGCGTAATGCGCAATTCCAACTGGAAATGGATGCAGGCTCAATGGCTACATTGTGCAATTTTCTGGGCCAATAGTCACTATCCCTCATAAATGTGCAAATAAATCCTGGAGGATAGTCACTAGGTAGAAATGTGCATTTCTGGAGAGGAATACAATGCCTTCCTTCTTCAGATTGCGCAATGTTGTCTTGGTGAGGCAGAGTTCGAGCCAAGGCTAGCCAAACTTGCCGACGTGCAACTGAAAGAAAATGTGAAAGTGAATGCATGGTGATACTTAGTGTAAGAGGCAATGATTAATCATGCATGCAAACATTGAATGAAAGATTTAGCAAATAGAACAACATGCATGTGGGTGAAGCGAGTCGCCGAATCGACAACCATTCGTGCAAAACAGTTTTATGCATGCGACAGTAGTGAGATAACAATGAAAACTGAAATGGTGCTAGTAAAATATAGTATGCATGTAAACATCAGCAAGCATTCAAAGAAATCAAGCAAACAACACTAACACAAGTGAAATAAAAAAAATCAACAAAAATGGTGAAAAAGACAAGTTGAGACCACTTACCCGTGAATCGTTGAGCTGGATGCGTCGAAGAGTCTTGGATGTGCTATGGGATGTCAAAGCACCAAGATTGATGTGAACTAATGAGCTCTGATGTGTTGAATAAAAAATTTTGGGCTCATGACCCGCATGCCACAAATCGAGGAAAAAACAACACTTGGAGGAAAGGTTCTAAAATGATCTTTGCATGTAACCTCCAACTAATAAAAATAACTCCCTGAATCAAGGGATTATTTTTTGCATGTTGCCTTTTTCTATTTCAAGAAAAAGAAAGCCATGCATGCAAGTCAAGTTTCCTTGGTATCGGGTGGAACTGGTCAACCCAACTACACACGCAAAAGGCTACTCAACTGCTGGGAGAAAATGCACATTTCTGGATGGGAGTTGGGCTAGTTGCCGAGAAGATTTGCATAATTTCTGGACAAAGCAGTTGACTGTTGTCCAGGATTGTGCAATTCCCAGGCTAAGTAGCAATGTTGAGAAGAATTGCACAATTTTCTGGATTAAGCTTGACTGGCAGAATTGCGCAATTCTAGAGCCCAATAGGCTGCCAGACAGAATTGCTCAATTTCTAGAGTGAAGGCTGGTTTCCCTCCAGAATTGTACAATTTCTTGGGGGAGGTGCTCAGGCTGCAACTCGACCAAGTTCGAAGGAACAACCTGTGAGGGGAATGCATCAAGCTTTGACAGACAGGCTCTCTTTTTGGAAAAAAATCACTTAAGCTTATGTACTTGATGAAGCAAGACATGGTTTTGTGAAATTTTGGTAGGGAATTTCTAAAACAAAGCTAAGGCAAAATTTTGGAGGGTGGTTATAGCCGCTACAACAGAGACCAAAAAGGAGGTTAAGTGTGATCATAATTTAAATTTTGACATTGAGGTTTTGAATAACATTGTTAGGTGGATTTGAACTCATCAAATTCTTACAGACGATAAAATCACTATCTTGAGATTGTGGATGTTTATTGGCATTAAAATATGCTACTAGGAAGGGTTTAGCTTGACTCTTAACAATCAAGGAACCAAATCCTGAACAAGTTGGATACATTGAAGCTTATGCTTATGGACATTGAGGGTCACCTTGTTCAAATAGAATTAGGTTTACATCTAGGCTTGAGCAACACTCCTGTTATTAAGGATGAAGCCCAACCAATAGAGGTGGACACATCCTTATCTGCTAAATATTTCAATTTCAATTATTATCTTTTCTATTCATGGAGGCTAGAATAGGGTTTACTTTTTTTTCGTTATTTTTTCAGCTTGTTTTCCATATAAAAGGACATCTCTGTGCATAGTTGATTATTAGTTTATTTTTTATTGATAGACAATCTGTTATTCTATTTTTAATCTAGTTTCCATGGTAAGAGGCTAGAGACAAATTCCAATTCTCAATTTATGTATTTTTTATAAATAGACAATGAATCCTCAACCTTCTTCTACTATTACTAATTATATTTAAACTTCATACCATAAAATACCCAAATTAAATAAATTAAAAATATATTTTAAAATTTACAATTTAATATCATAATTACAAAAACTTTATATAAAATAAGCTTTTTTTTTTTGTAAAATAGATAAAAAAATTTGTAATTTTTTAGAAATTTTAAAAAACATTATTATATAAGAAATTTATGGCAGCGGTGGTGGAAGTGTCCATGAGTCTTCACCGTAGGGTTCCTGGCCCTTATGTTCCAGCAATTCAAACTTGCACCTCGGCTTTCATTTTACATGTGCCCTCTATGCTTTTCTTTTGGTTGGGAAAGATGCTTGGAACTACAAAATTTGCTGAGAAATTTTGCCCAATGGATTATGTGGGAAGTTGCACTGGATTTTTTGTCATGCTGACAAATCTACCAGATATTTCAATTGTTGGATAGACAGAAAAACTACCGTCAAATTTACCGTCACCAACTATGTTTGTTGATATGAGAGAAGATAAATCTTTATCACTCGCGAGAACAAAAATATCATGCTCCTAGGGTTTCTGTAGAATTTTGGAAGATCTATTGAAGTGGATCGAAGACGACTACAATAAACGTTCCATCGAATTAAATGTGTGTTACAAACATGGCTCCAGACAACTCTGAGAGGTGCATACGTTCCCACCTACTCTCCTCTTGTTAAGTTTTTCTTAGTTCCACTATGAGTAGTTATCCTCACCTTCCTAAACCTCCCTCTAGCAAAGGGAGACCAAGTCAGATTACCCTAGAGAGTCTTTATAAGTACATTGAATCTTTATAAAGATGAAGAGAAGAAAGATAAAACCATTTTAAACTAGAATTAACTACAATTCTTGACAATAAACACAAATCATTAGAAAAGAAAATACTCTCACCCGAGACTGAACTCAAAGGAATGAAAGGTAGAATTCAAGAAATCGAACATAGAAAACAAGAAATGGTGAAAGAAAATGATAGTTTGAAAAGAGAGATTAAAAATATAAAAGAACAACTACATAATAACTCAACCCTAAATTACACAGAGAATAAATTAGATATTAAGCCCATAAAAGAAGAAATTAATAAACCAATTGTACTCGACCATGAGTGCTACAAAAGTGTCCTACACCTTATAATTGCTTGTATAGAAGAACAAAACAATGAATACACATTAGAACTAGTTAAAGAACAATTAAAGACAAAATCTCAAATTCAAACAACTTATCTCATCGAAGCAATAAGGGAAGGAAAGATACTTGAGCATAAAAATAGACTAATCTATGTCAAGTTGAGCTGTAATGACCATAAATTAGATATACTTAGGAAATCCCCAAGCCTAAAAGGATTGTGAATATTTATAAATGAATATATCATTCCAGAAGACTAAGCTGAACTTAGGAAAGAAGTACAAAATGTCAAGGAGGCAAGAAAAGAAGAGAAATGGGAAATCACTGGGAATCGAAAATCTATTATTAGAGACAGAGTCCCAAACATGAGTGATGAAGATGGAATAACATCGCTCTGGATCCTCTTCTGGAATTTTCATGGTTTTCCATGGTGTAAATGTCCTATGTTAAGTTGGATCCTGAGTGATATTGATCTTATTCTTTTAGTTGAAACTTGGGAGCACGAAGAATCTAGGGTCTCTCACCTTGACAGGTCCAATATTTGGTCTAACTGGATTAAGAAATCCTCCAAGGGAGGTTTTGGTGGTATAGCGTGTTGTATTAGGGACACTGTTTCCTCTCACATCTGACTTCATAAAACTGACCCCTTCAATCTATGCATTTGGATCGAGATCTCTGATTCTACAACCAATAGGATCTTTCTTTCAATCTGCTATTTCACCCCTATCAACTCTACATCCTGTAAGAAAAATAACCTGGATAAGAATTTTCCTTTCAATACCTTACAAAAAGACATATACAACATAAGGAATGAAGAAATATCCTTTTGTTTGTGGAATTTAATGCTGGAACTGCTACTAACCAAGCTATTATGTTAAGTAACAACTCTAAACCTGACCCATTATGGCTTGATGAGGATGGTAACTTAGCTAATAGATTCAAGAGAAAATATGAAGACATAATCGAGAAGTTATTCGACACCGAGCTCATCAAGCTTTGTATTTCATAGGACCTAATCATTTGTAATGGTATTAATAAATGGCCTCTCTCCATTTAGATGACCTGTTTCCATGGGCTGGGTATAAGCGTCGTGGATTATGTGATTTCTGACATCCATATCCTCAACCGTATTAAAAACTTTGAGTTTCTTAAAGGGTACGAGCCTAATTCTGACCACAAACCTTTGTCTTTAACCCTCAATCTTGATATGCATACCACCCACAGGTAGGAGAACAATGAAAGAAAAATTCACATTCACTTCAATAGAAGTAATGTCAACCTTTTCTTAAGGGATTTGGAAATGGATTTAGGCTCCCTGACTCATAATAACAACATTGATCAAATCTATTACCATTTTAGTACTACCCTTTCCACCACCATTAGCAAATTCTCTACTAAGACTCCGTATAAGAAAAATAATAGAACTTCCAATCCTTGGTATGACAAATACTGTAAAATTTCGAGGAAAGCAATCATAGAGACACTTAATGAAATCATTAAGCTCCAAAATATAAGTATATACAAAGCGAGTTAAGAGGAAGAAGAGGCCATATATTAAAAATAGACAAGAGCATCTTCTCCACCTTTCTAAAGTTGTGCCCAAAAAGTTTTGGCAGAATGTGCTTGTTCATAAAACTAAAGATAATCATTCTATTCCCCTAGAAATTGGGATAACTATCTTAAGCAGTTGTATGACTCTTCAGACACCATATTAAACACTCATATTAAGGATGATATTTTTTCTCTGGAAGACATTGAGTCTGGGATTAATAAGCTCACTAATGGGAAAGTCAAAGAGATTGAAGGTTACCAAGCTTAGATCTTTAAAATGGGAAAATATATCCTCATTCCTCATCTCCACAAGATTTTCAATTTGGATGTAAAGCATGGCTTCCCTAAGCTTTGGATGCAAAGAATTATTGCACCTACATTCAAAAATGGGGAAAAAAGTGTTCCCTCTAACTACAACACCATTATGACCAGCCACATCCTAGCTAAGCTTTATGGGTTCATTCTGGGAAAAAAGCTTATCCGTTGGCTTGAGAACCGGGGTAAAAGAGCTAAAGGGCAAGCTGGTTTTAGGAGACATCACTTGACCATCGACCACCTTGTCACCCTTAGGATCATCACAGAGGAATGTTGCAATAGTAAAACTGATCTCTTCTATTATTTTGTGGACTTTAGAAACTCTTTTGACATTGTCCCTCGAGATAAGCTCTGGGAGAGGCTTAAAGAGATCATGGTTCCTCCTGAACTAAGGATTATTGTGATCTGCCTCTACGAGACTTTCATTTTCAAGCTTAAGACTAATGAAGGACAGTCTAAAGGTATTAAATGTAATATTGGGGTTGAGCAAGGTTGTCCCATTTCCCCTACCATTTTTGGTATTTACGTCAATAAAATAGAGTGTGAGGAAACACTGGGCTGCAAAGGAACTGAGCTCACTGGTCTTATCATTACTATTCTCCTTTATGTTGATGATATCCTTCTTCTTTCAATGAGCCATGATGACCTAGACAAGTAGCTTCAGACTCTTCATGTCTACTACTCCAAGATGGGTATGACTGTTAATGTCGACAAGACTAAAGTCATCATCATTAAATCCAAAAGGATCACCCATGGTAGTTTCATCTATGATAACCATTGTCTTGAGCAAGTTTCTTCTTATAAATATTTGGCTATTGAGTTTCCTCATCAACTCAACTCGAATTACAACATTGAGAAAATAATGATTGGAGGCTGGAAATATTATTATGAGCTTGAAAAAAATTGTAAGTGAGTCGATCCTTACATTTGGAGTAAAATGTTCCTCTTTGAGACTCTCCTCACCACTGTTATCTTATACGAACATGTAGTTTGGGGGTGGATTATATTTAGGGGGATGTGGAGAAAGATTGAGTGATCTAAAAGCAATTCATAACCTATAAACTCAAGATCAAGGGAAATACTCCCTATCCTATCTTGTTGATCGAAGTTGGTATGTCCCCCATTGAAAGTGAGGCTATGTTTAGATATCTGATGTATAAGAAGAAGCTTCACAGTATGGAATCCAAGAGGCTCCCAAAAATTGCTTCTAACTTTAGTCAAAACCCCCACCTGCGCCTCTAGCATGGGTGGCATCACGATGCCCAGTGTTGGCTTAAGCTTTGGGGGATTAAGGAGGAGATCATCATGGGAAGAAAGGGCAGTATCAAGGATACTATTACCTCCCATTTTAAGGACAAGATTTGGGATGCTAAGGAGATGGAGGATAAAAGGAATCTAAGGTACTATAAGGAGGTGATCAACCCCACCCTTGATAACTAGAATTATCTCTCTATGTTGACTACCACTAAGAAGAAATTGAACATAGCTAGGATTAGAACTAACTCTCAAGAGCTTCGGAGTGAGACCGGGTGGTGGTCTACTCCCAAGACTCCCAGATTTGTAATAATAAGAAGGTGGAAGATGAAAATCACTTTCTTTTAGATTGCCAAACTCTTGCCCACACCCACTCTCAATTCCCTATCATCAGCCATACCTGCAATCTTCTTGACTTATTAAACCAACCCAACTATAGTGATCTTTGAATGCTTCTTTCCCTACTCCTTGATCACAGAAACACGATTTTGAAGAATGACAATTAGACTCTCTTTTCTTGAGGTCTGATAGACCACATTGGCCTTAGTGGACATTAATCATCATCATCATCATCATGTTATGATATAAAATTATAATAAAAATGTTAAAAAAATTCAAATAAATAATAATAATAATAATAATAATAATTTAAGAGCTCATTTTCTTTGTGAGACAAGGGATCTTTTTACTACAACAATTTGACTACTAAAATTCAGAAAGTGTACTACTAAAGTTTATACGTGTATATGCGTTAGCTCCTTTAAAATTGAATTTGAAGAAAGTAAAATAATTCGTGTTAACCTTAAACTTATTCAATAAACAAAAATACCTAATTTTTTAATATGTAAATTTTTAGTACATAACATAAAGTGAAATGATAAAAAAATTAACATAAAGATTATGATTTCTCCTCATAATTAAGGGCTTCAAGTCTAAATTGAATTCCACCCATTACTAAATATGGAAAAAATATGTATTTTCTAATAACTCAACCCAATAAAAACTATCTTAAAAATGTGTGCCTTAAAACAAAGTAACTGATTTCACATTACTTCAATCACCACTTCAACTACCATACACTTACCTGCAATAATCTTAATACTTAAAATTTATTTTTAATTATAATATTACCTGCTCTAATCTGAATATACAATCTGAATAAATAAGTAAATTTTATTTTTAATTATAATACTACATGCCATAATCTTAAAAAAGTAAGTAACTTTTATTTTAAATTATAATAAATTATCATTTGCATATAAATATATTAATTTTGCAATATATGAAACTATTTATTATTTAAAAGTTAAGGAAAACAAAAGCCTAAGTCTATCCTCCGGCAACCATCAGCAAATTGTTCCAAGGGACATCTCTTTTCAGCAAATTATTCCAAGAGACATCTCTTTTCACGGATAGTAACCAATAGCCAAGAACAAATATCCATTGTACTATCTATGGAACAAATATCCATTGTAATATCCAAGAACAAATTTACTTGAAAAATTCTAAAATGGACTCATATGATGATATTCCTGAAGAATACATTGATATTCTGGTTCAAGAATTCGCTTATGATCCAATTCGCCTGGATGTTGAAGAAGACCCAGCGCAGGTTCTTTATAACCGCAGTACACTGGAGAGGATTTGGGACACGAAGCACGATGCTGTGAACCCATACACCCGTCAGCCCTTCGACATTAACAATGCCATCCCTCATTCCGAGCTGAGGCAACAGATGCGCCAATACATCCTTGACAACCCAACACTAAGTCTAACGTTAGGTCTCGAGGTTATTCCCGACTACACTAAAGTGTTGAGCACCAGAGAGATGAAGCACCTCTTCAATGAATTGGGTTTTCATTGCCAAAGCCTTTTAGATTCTCATAGTCCAATTTCAAACCTGGATGAAGACAACAAGTATTGGAAGAATCTGTGGCAGAAATTGAATCTGCTCCGTCTTTATTACCAGTACAGTGTAGAAAACAAAGTGACTTTTTGGTCAATCAAGGGATACCAATACCTGTTCCAGATAGTTGACGAACCCCTACTTTCTCTATGCCGTCAGTATTACTCTTCATGTGAGTATGCAAAGGAAGTGTGCATAGAATTGGCCAAAATCGTGGATCTCATTGGTTTCGAAGACAAAGATCTAATTTCCCTACCCAAAAATTGTGTGCGTGCCTTTGTGCGCATTCTCTCTGATCTCGCAGAGTCAGAATATTTGAAAATCCAGAGTATGGTTTTAAGAATTTACCGTCGAATGTTTTACGACTGCACAGTTTATAGTTTTGGAGTCATGAACGTCTTCTCGCATTATGTGGTTGGGGTTGCTCTGTATCTCTTATGGCGCCAGAATTCCAGAAATATAACCAATGAAGACCTCTACAATGGAATGTCAATACTATACTTGGCCTGGATCAAGAACGAGTGTTTCGTCTTAGACTTTGAATGTTATGTGGACGTTCTGGTGAATATAGTTATAATTTGCATTACCCGTTTACAAGATCTGAATGCAGAAGTCGCAGTTCATGATGGTGAGACTGGTTCGAGTTTTAACATCGCCTGCTATGATATTTGTCTGCTCAGTATGGCACTTACCGAAGTCATGAGGTCCATCGATTTCTTAGTCACTCCTGATAGCTTATATTTCAATGAAAAGGAGAAGTTACAGAGTCTGGATATAATAAAGGAAGTCGTCCGAATTGCAGAACTTGTGGAAAGCGGTTTCAAAATCTTTGAACCAATTCATTTGTTATATGGTCTTAGAATTACAATGGCACTTTATACACAATGCGGTCATAGTCTGATTAGAGGAGACCATGCTGAAGTTTTTGGAAAGCTACTAAAAAGCGATATTGTGAATGGATATGGTGTGGATGAATATGGGGAAGATATTAGGATATTGCTTCGGGGCATTTCAGGTGCAGTGCAGAGTGATGACTCATTGAGTCATTAGTGCCATGGAGTATTCAATTTTAATTTTATGTTTATGATGATGTTTTTAAACTATAACGAGAGTTTAAAACTGTACTCCATAGTTTTGTGTAATATTTATGGATCTTGAATTGGAGACATTCGTAAGTGTCAGCGGCTTCATTCTATAACAAACTGTTATACATAAGTGTGATGTAGTCGATTCGAGCTCTGGTTGTAATGAATCGAACCTGCAATGCAAGTTCAAAGCACTCGAAGCAGTCCATTGCAATATGCTATTTCTGAATTCCCGAACTCCAGAATTCATCTATGATTTGGCTCGATTTATGGATTGGCTGTATTAATTTATGTATTATCTCTAAGCGTTGGACGTGAGCTCCATTCTTGTGTATAGGAACCCAACTATCGCAACATGATTTTTTTTAATAAAAAAAATTGTGTGTGTTTTTTTAATGAATTTAGCATTTTAAAAAAGTTTTTAAGGCATTTGGATTGTGGAAAGTTTATAATCAGAATTCTAAAAAAAATTATAAACAAATTCAACAGAAAAATATGTATAGACAATCTCCAAATAATATATAATTAAACCAAAGAATTCAGTTAATGAAAGAAACATTGAACTTAAAGTTACAAAGTATGCCCATAACTCTTTAGTTAATGAAAGAACAAAGTATGCCCATAAATGAACACCCCCTGAAATATATTATTTTCATCTGAAAAAACAAAAATTATTTAAAACCACTAGTAACACAATTTTGATAAAAGAGAAATATAACTTTCAAGATATTTTTTTATAAAAATTATAAGGTTAGGCATTGTGCACATGCTCATTATGATGCATCACACCATATGCAAAAAAACACATAAATAACATTACTTTTTTTGTCAACAAGAAGTAATGACTGGTATTTATTATTTAGCATTGAATTTTATATAATAAGGAATCATACCTACATGGAATCAATTTTGATTTCTAGTGACTATGTTCATGTCTTCATATTAAGTGGGAATAAGGAGAACATGAAGGTAATATTCATAAGTGCAAGCAAGCTATGTAGGAAGTAAATATAAGAAAGTAGAATCTATAGGGGGATCTATGTAGGGGAAGCCATGGAGGATTGGTAGGTGCCATTGTAAATCCAAACCCAAAGAGGATGAAGAGTTTATTCTACTTGGAATTGTATATGTTCTATGAGTAACAAATGAATTCACCACAATCAAATATTTTTATCTTCAATGCACACTATTCAAATATAGTTTCAATAATAGGTGACACATCCATGTATAATCTCCATAATAATAGGATCCTATTGTATAAAAATAATGGCATTTATTTTTTCAAACTATCATGATATGGAGAAAAATTGTTAACATTAACTTGTTAACATTATAACATTATAAAAAAATTAATTAGAAGAAATTTTTTATTCTAATTATCATTTGCCTAGAAAATTATTTTTATACCCTTCTATGACAATATAAAGAGATCTTGATGGGAAATTATGACTTCAAATTTGAACGTTGCAAACTAGTGGTAATAAATTTTACATATTTTTTAAATCGTATAAATTCAAAGAGAATCCAAAGGGATGGGTATGGGTAGCTTAATTCACATGAGTTTAAATCCTAAAATATGAAGGTTTAATAGTAATAATGAGAGATGCATTTATTTTGGAATAGCTTTTTTAGAATTTTAATTTAATTACGAATAATTATTAAATGGATTGTAGTGATTTAATCTCCACATAATATTTTAGAATATTTTTAGTATTCTCAACAATATTCACAAAAAAAAAATGATATTTATCTTAAAAGAAGTTCTACCCATTTTACCCTTTAAATTAAATTGGTTAAGTAAAAATATGAAATGGATTGTGGCTTTCTCGGACATGTGGTATTGATAAGCTATGGTATTGCCTCATGGTATTGTTACAAAGCCTATCCATGTTAAAGTAGAGGATGTATATATATATATATATATTATATTAATAATTTTTATAATTAATAATAATCATAATAATTTAAAATAAATTCATAATTCACAAAAATATAAACATAGGATGTGCATTCTTCCCTCTTATAAATTAGCATTCTAGGAAGCCTTTTTCCAAGCACTTAGCCACTCATCCCAAAGCTAATCCACTTTATATCAATTAAGGCATTGCAATTTGTAGCATGATAAAATAATGATTATTTTGGATTTGTTTGGACCTACATAGGCCTTGTCTTTAGCCTGTCATGGAGTCATATCATCCCATCATTTTAGTCCCCTTGTCACAAAACCAAAATTTTATTTATTTATTAATAACATGTTTTACATGAGTTACATTACATACATTATCCCTTTCCCACAGCATCGATATCACCTAAGAGGGTATTCCTTTCCTTGCAATGTATTACCTTAGGCTTTCTCACCTTGTATTAGGGATACAATTCAAGTTTCCTAGGAGAATATAGATGTTGTTATGAAGGATGTTCTAATGGGAGTTATATATTATATTAGTATTTAAATCAACTTAGAGTACAAAAATTAGGTTATCTATTATAGGATGCCTCTCATACATTAGTCTATATGCTATAAAAAATAGGTGGATTATATCATGAACATGGAAATGATGGTCAACTCATAAAACACAATTTTTGTGTGCATTTGTCCTTCTTGTCAATTAGCATTTTAGGAACCCTTTTATAAACCACTTAGCTACTAATACCGAGGATAATACCCTTTACATCAATTAATCTATTGTAATTTGGACTATAATAAAATAATGATTATTTTGGTTTTGTTTCCTTTGTCCCTATTTAGCACCTCTAATGGAGTCATATCACCCCATCATTTTCAGCCACCCGATCACACAACCATGAATGATTTTGTTATTAATAACATGGTGTACATTAGTTACATTACACACATTGACCCTTTCCTACATCATCCATCTCACTAGCCTATTAATTAGTTATGTACGAATACATTACAAAATCAGGGGTGTTACATGTTCACTCAAAAAATGCAACATGTTATAATGATAGGTCCTTTCTGTATATGAGCATTGAATTCATGACCTATAATCCCATACATAAAAATACCCAAATACATAATTATGGCCATCAATTATTTCACAAAGTGGGTGGAATCCATGGAAACATTAAAATATTATATGGTGGAAACTGTCACCCGTTCCTTTTTAAATAATATTAACACTTGTTTCTTCGAGGGCTCAAAAATATCATTTGAGACCACAAAAATAATTTTGAGGATGAAGTTTTTCAAGATCTATCATCCTATTTTAGTGTCACTCATGAATTAACTTCTTTTTACTGTCCACAATCCAATGGCCAGGTTGATGTTTCCAACAAATTTCTCAAACCTGTAACACAATGGATAGCGAATGAGAAACAAACGATTTGGAACCATATGATATTTGTCACACTTTGGGCCTATCAAAAAATATGTAAAATTTTCAAAGGATTTACTCTGTTTCACCTCATTTATGCAATACTCATAGTTCTACCTATCAAGTACATGATCTTAAAATTTTGCATGGAGAACCATACAAAACCTTTTTAAAAAGGGATATATAGTCTTCTATAACCCCCCAACAAAAAAATGAATGTAGAAATGAGCATTTAACATTAAAACCTCCTACTTGGCTTTGTCCACAACAAAACCTACTTAGTAATGTGTGTAGAATAGGATATTGAATGTTGTGGGATCCACACATTCAAATTCATTTTCAACTCAAGTATGAATGAGGCACAATGATAGACATCCACCATTTTTATATGTCTTAGTCACCGTGTTTAAACTCATATGAGATCTCAAAATATTTATTTTTTGAACCATTTTTGTTTTTAGGGTCATTATCTTCATCCTTTTGGCATGTTCCATTCTCTTTCCCAAAAATTTCACCCTAGTACCCTTTGTCTCATCATCCATCTAGTAGTTATGAAAGATCACAACTCATGTTGCTTAATTTTTCTTTTAGGTTTTTTTTGTTCTTTATCAATATTTTCACTTTAGTATTTAGTTTCATGGTGTAGATAGTAGCAATCATTTTATGTCTTATATAACCATTTGACATGAGAATTCGTATCCTACCTAAATGTATATATTTCTTCAAACTAGCATGCTAAGTACCCCCATTGTGTTCATTACATTAACCAATATCATTACCTCCTCGACATATCTTTAGGCCTTCTCCAACTACACATACAATTTCACCTTGTTCCACATATATTTTGTTGTAGCCATACACTTACCTTATCTAGTTGTCTCCTAACAAAATATCATCTTATGTCTAAATGGTTTTTCATTACTACTCTTTCCATTCATCAATTTTGATCCTCCAAAGGGAATTCTTAGATTCATCCTCCTTCCTTCTTTTGAATTAGCCCATAATTATTCAATCTACATCCATTCTAATTTATTATCTAGTTTATTTTTAGTTAATTTCAAAGGACACTTTATTTTTTATGGTAGCATCTTCATACTTATCAACATAAACTCATATCTTCTAATAATTTTGTATTCTCTTGATTTTAATCACCTATAAAATTGATGAACATTGGATGGAGTAGAGAGAGTAATCAACAATCTCTACTTTCACTGCCTTCCCTATTGTTTGACAATAACACATATGCACATTATGATGGGTCTTACCTTATGATGGTTGCAGTTTCTAGTTCCAAAAGACTACTTGGAATGAAGGAGCATCAATTATAGTTAGTTTATTCACATCATAGGTTCTCATCCTAGGTTACATGGATTATTTTCATTAGAACAATGATTTATTAACACTAGTGTTCTTGAGGGTAATGTAGATTTCTACTTAATAAATACTCAATATATAACATTGCTAGTGATCCTTTAAATACTTTATTATTCTAAAAGAAAAAACATCAAAATATTGGATAATTTTGTAAATATACTTTGATTATTTCACAAGCATGAGACATGCCTTCTTTGTTTGGTATAGAGAAAATAAATTTCTAGGGATTATTGTTTTTGTATTCGCGTCCTCATTCCTCCAAGGGATGTTATTATCTCCATGGTATCTATGTATTTATATGTATATCTCCATCTAATACTTGAACTATATAGGTGACTATTATAAAAGTCACTAATATAACACAACAAAGTGCCATTACATGTAAACAATAATCCTATACCTAACAATACCCAAATACATAATTATGGCCATCAACTATTTCACAAAGTTGGTGGAATCCACGCCAGCATTCAAATATTATATGGTGGAAGCTATCATCCATTCCTTTTTAAATCATATTAACACTTGTTTCTTCAAGGGCCGAAAAATATCATTTGATACCACAAAAATAATTTTGAGGATGAAGTTTTTCAAAATCTATCATCCTATTTTAGTGTCACTCATGAATTAACTTCTTTCTACTCTCCACAATCCAATGGTCAGGTTGATGTTTTAAACAAAGTTCTCAAACCCATACAACAATGGATATATAATGAGAAACAAACCTTTTGGAACCATATGCTATTTGTCACACTTTGGGCATATCAAAAAATAATTAAATTTTTCAAAGGATTTACTCCCTCTCACCTCATTCATGCAATACTCATAGTTCTACCTAACAAGTACATAATATTAAAATTTCGGATGGAGAACCATACAAAGAATTTTTAAAAGGGGAACTATAGTCTTCTATAACCCCCGAACGAAATAATTAATGTAGAAATGAGTAATTAACATTACAACCTCCTCCTTGGCTTTGTCCACATCAAAACCTACTACTTAGTAATGTGTGTAGAACACGATATGGAATGTTGTGGGATCCACATATTCAAATTAATTTTAAAATCAACTATGAATGAGGCACAATAGTAGACCACCATTTTTATATGGCTTAATAGTCATGTTTCTTAAACTCATATGAGATTTCAAAATATTTATTTTTTGAACCATTTTTGTTGTTAGGGTCACCATTTTCATCCTTTTGCGGTTGTGTGTTCGATTCACCTTCCCAAAAATTTCATCATCCATCTAGTAGTTATGAAAGATCACTACTGATGTTGCTTAATTTTTATTTTAGGGATTTTTTCTTTCTCAATATTTTCACTTTTACTATTTTGTTTCATGTGTGTAGGTACTAGAAAGAAGTTTTTATGTCATGTATAACCATGTGACATGAGAACTCGTATCATACCTAAATGTATATATTTCTTCAAAATAGCATGCTAAGTACCCTCATTGTGTTCATTGCATTCACCAATATCATTACCTCCTTGACATATCTTTAGGCTTTCTCCAACTGCACATACAACTTCAACTTGTTCCACACATATTTTGTTGTAGCCATACACTTAGCTTATCTAGTTGTCTCCTAACAAAAGATCATCTTATGTCTAACTAGTTTTTCATTACTACTCTTTCCATTCATCAGTTTTGATCCTCCAAAGGGAATTATTAGATTCATCATCTTTCCCTCTTTTGACTTAGTCCATAATTATTAAAATCTACACCCATTCTAATTTATTATCTACTTTATCTTCAGTTAATTTGAAATGACACTCTATTTTTTATGGTAGAATCTACATAGCTATCAACATAAACTCATATATTGTAAGCTTTTTGTATTCTCTCAATTCTAACAACTTATAAAATTGATGACCATTGGATGGAATAAAGAGATCCATCAACAATCTCTCCTTCCACTGTCTTGCCTAAAGTTTGACACTAACAAATATCCACATTAGGATGGGTCTTATCTTATGATGGCTCGAGTTTAAAGATCCAAAAGACTACTAGGAATGAAAGAGCATCAATTCCAGTTACTTTATTCACATCATAGGTTCTCATATTGGTTTAAATGGATTCTTTTCATTAGAACAATGATTTATTGACACTAGTGTTCTTGAGAGTAATGTAGATTTCTACTTAACAAATACTCAAGATATAACATTTCTAGTGATCATTTAAATACTTTTATTTATTTATTTTAAAACAGGAAACATCAACATATTGGGTAATATTGTAAATATACTTGGATTATTTCATAAGCACGGGCCATGCCTGCTTTGTTTATATAGAAAAAATAAATTTCTAGGGATGATTGTTCTTATAGGTGGGTCCTCCTTCCTCTAAGAGATGTTCTTATCTCCACGATATCTCTGTATTTCGATGTATATCTCCATATACTACTACAACTATATAGGTGATTATTATAAAAGTCATTAATACAACACAACAAAGTGCCATTACATGTAAATTATGCACAAGTTTTAATATAGCATGAAAAACCATATAAAGTGGGTTTTATGCAACCACGTGAATTTATAGTTTTATCTTATTGTGATCAATGTGGTTGTTCATTAGATAGCTCTGTTGGGCCAAAGAAATATTATTCTTTTTGCAATTTGTTACTTTAGTTTTCCACCTATAATTCATAGAAACCATCATAACTTACTCAATTTTGTATCGCCCTAGTATATTTCCATGAATAATAAGCTTCTTGAGCTACATCACACATATAGAGGTAAAAGTCCAATATCTTTTTAGTTATGTATGTTTTACATTATAAAACTGAGTTAATTTACAAATATTAAAAAATTTAACAGGTGAGATGATACTTTTTAGCGACATCCAAGCTTTGAATGGCTCCTCAAGTGAACAGGTAAATTCAAGCACATTGGTAGTTGTCAAAACTCTCTAACATGGTGTTCCATCAATTTAGCCCAAGAAAATGACCATTCATTGACTATTATGTCCTCTTCAAACTATCAATCAATCATCGCATGGAATAATGAATAGAGGAAGAATATATTATAATTATACTTGGAAGTAGATTGAATTCAAGCAAGTGTGAATATATATCCTTAGAAAGATAAGGACAAACAAAGGTGAATGACAATGTGTCTATGAAATATTCATATGATTCATTGATGAGGAACTAGAGATTCAAATGAAATAGGACAGTTCATCATCATTTAACTGTTCATATTTATAACAATGTGTTTCTTAGTGAGTTATTGTAATAATACATTATAAATAGGATTCTCTAAAGAGCAAGAATAATGTCTTATAAATGTTGAAGAATATAATTCTTATGTATGTAATGTATTTAATTTAGTTTCAAATACCATCTCTTGTGGTCATTGCACTTTGTTGAGAAGGTTACACCAGTGATGGTAAGGTTTCCTAAGTATTTTTAAATCTCGTGCAATAGAAAGAGGCCACCGTGTGGCATACGAGATACTTTATTATAATATATTCTTTATTTTTTTTATTTATCTCACTTTTCATAATAATTTCTTTGTTTCTTATAGTCACAATTTATAACCTTTTATCACTACCTTATTTTCTTTTACATGTTATTCAAGTTCTTGAATTAGATTTAAATACACTAAAAACATGTATTAGTCATTCATACATACAACTCTTTACTCTCGTATTCATTTTTAGTTTCACATTCATAGGCATATTGTATTGCTTAAACAAAATTCATAAGAATGTCATAGCTTTAACTTAATAATGAATTCTAAGCTTTGAATACACGCCTTCTGAAGATCTTCAATTCAAGTTTCATAGTTTCTTTTTCAAGTTAGGTTTCCTTTGATTTCATAAATAGTTGTATTTCTTTGATACATAGTTGCATTGCTTGTTTAGATAAAACTTGTCAATTATTTCATAGACTATTTTTTCTTGCTTCCATAGTGTAAAATTGACTTTATTATCCTTAGATAAGAATTTGAATTATTTCTTAGAAAAATTGTCCTTGATTTCCTAGAATATATTTGTTGCTTCATTAAGTATAGATTGTTTTTCTTGATCTCATTATATTATATTTTTTTATTTAACTATTTTAGATTTCATTGCTCTTCTAGAATAAACTCTTCCTAATTTCACCAAATTAAAATTTCAAGAGTTGTCTTTATCTTCAAAAAATAATTGTATTTTATAATGATTTTCTTTACTTTCACTAGAATAGTCTACTTCATCAGAATCGAGTGTGTGTGCTCTGTCTATATTTCATCGCATAGATATAGTTTCATTACATTCATAGACTTTCATGCTTTAAATATTTAGCTGCATCAAGATTTAACTTAAGATTTCCATTCCCACTTCATAGACTAATATTGTATTCCATTTGAAAAGATTCATCATTCATTTCTTCTTATTAATAGACTATGATTTTTCCTCTCATATTAAAACTAATCTCCTAGCACATATAATGTAGTGTGCTCAACAAGTCTATGAACCTTGATTGAAATTTTAATGTAAGTAATTTAAAGTACAATTAAATTATCCAATAAGTTACACAAATCACCTATAAGAATTACCTATTAATTCAACATAATAATTGGAAAAAATATCATAAAATGTCTTGCAGTGTAGGTTTAATTGGATTCCTTTAGCTCCATTACAATTCAAGGTTGGTGATGAGTGTCCAAATTGGCACATTTTCAATACTTTCCCGTGATCCTTTTTGTCATTCTTCCACTTTCCATTCCTTCCTTATGCATATTTCATCCATTATTACCCTATTTCTAATGTAGGTATGAATAATATCCTTTTCTCCACTTTTACACTTATTCTTATGCATCATGTTGTGAAATTGTCATCTTTCATACTAACATTGTGAAACACGAGAAAAATCAGTGGCTACAACTTCCCCATGTTGTTACAACACTAGTTGCAACCCGAGGACAAGTGTTTCTAGCCAGCACATAGTTGCTACAACTCTTTGAACCAATATAGGTTAGTGTTGTGACTCTCCTCCATGTCATTGTTGCAACTCCTTTTCATTACTACAAATTCAAGATGACCACTTATAGAAGAGAATATTGCAACTCACCTATGACCAATGAAGTTGTTGTAACTCATGAAAGCCACAATGCAAACAAAATCCTTGGACTTTGCATTGCTCCAACTGTTGGATACTATGACGACTCATTGGTCAATGCTCTAGATGTAAACTTAGCATGAATATCAGATTCCATTAAGAAAAATGTATATATGATTTATCAAAAAAAACTTATCTCTACCTTCTTCTATTTCTCATAAGAGGTAATTTTAACACATTTTTTTCCCAAAATTTGGATCCATGATTTTTACTCAAGTCTTCTTTTGAGTACCTACCTTTTCAAACTCATATTGCTTAATATATTTATGTGCGAACCGTGGAAACTTTTTACTGTTAGACGCTTTTTTAACTCCATTATTTTTACCCTTTAAGTAAATTAAAGTTCATTATCTTTAATGAGAGATAATTATTCCTTCCGAGTGTGTCACCATCTTTACGGTAAAAACACAACCCCCCCCCCCCATTATTCACTTAATGCTCATTATGGGGACCCTTTAATTGAATGATTTGTTATATTACTATTTGATTTTGATTATTTGGATGGATTCAATTAGTTCAATATGTTCATATACTCCTATCATAACTCTTTTGATCTCATTGGGACATTTGGTCTGCAAATAGTGCCTAATTGAAGATTGGTTGGTTTTCTTACTGCTTTGGCATTATCTAATGTATTTTACCTTTTATTTTATAACTTTGTCTCTTTGTAAATAATTATCTTTTTGGAAATGTCTATATTTCCATATATATATATATATATATATATATATATATATATATATATATATATATATATATATATATATATATATATATATATATATATATATATATATATATATATATATATCTATATATATATATAGATATATATATCATGCATTTCATAGCCCTTGAGGCCAAGAATCATACCTAGGTTTTAAGCCTAAATCATAAAACAAGTGGCGTGCACACACACACACACACACACACACACACATATAGTATTGGAGCTATATTAAAAATATTCAAAGTCCAAACTCATATTTATATGGATTATGGCATATATTCAAAGTTAATATAGCCAACAAGAGAACCCACCTCCCACATTATTACTCACGTTCCCATCAGCTTCAACACTTATCAAAGATTGTCAACTAAGAAATATTTTAAACAAACTCTGATATAACAATCCCTCCTATCACTAATATTCCAATATTCCAATCTCGCCGATATTCCAATAGCGATATCTCCGATCTCCAATAATATCTCCATCACTGATATCCCAATACGTGTCCCCCTCCGATCTCTGATATCTACCAAGACCCAATATGCATATTAACGATGGTCTAATCAAAATATCACATCGACTTGTATATCAGAAGTTTTAAATGGTAATTTTTTTAGAACCCCCAATAATCCGTTCACCTCCAATGTTTGGACCCAATACAATTTAAAAAAAAATGTGATATCGCATCCACTCCATATCATGTCAAAGCCTCCCAATATCGATGTTTTTTGTTTGTGCACATTATAAAAGGTTATGATGGGCTTACCTATGATACCACTCATCTCTTGCCACATGTATCATCCTCTGACCATTGTTATAGCCACTAAATTTAGAAAATCCACTTAGTTATAAAGTTGGGCATATAAATGATGGTCTAAGGATTGGTATCACATCTTGTCCATAACACCCATATATCATAATATTTGTTGCGTAACTATGTTTGAACCTCCAATATGAATTTCTTTGATACGTGTCAATGCTTACCATTTGTGATCCAAAATGGATTTTGGATAGATTCCTAAGTCTAAGTATTCCTCACTGAGGAAAAATCAAATTCCAAGGAAGTCCCTAGAACTAGCCCCATTGCAGAGATAGTCTCATTCTGAATCTACTACAATTTGAATGGGCAAAAACCTGACTTAGGATGCAGAAGTTATTATAAAATGAAGCTAATTATATCCTGTAAGGACTCTGGACACCACATATCTCCACAATGGTATGATATTTTCCACTTTGGACCTAAGCCCTCATGGATTTGTTTTTGGGCTTTACCCCCAAAAGGCCTCATACCAATGGAGATATTTTTCCATCCTTATATACCCATGATCCTCCCCACTTCTAGTCAATGTGGGACTTTGGTCGTATACCCAACAATCCTCCCCTCGAACAAAGGACCATCCAACCTCCCCTCAAACGATTATCCATCCGTCCACTCTCTACCAACTAGGATTCTCCACTCCAATGCGTTGGAAGCACACGCCTTACATGGAGCACCACTTGCCTCGAGAGCTTTGCTCTATCCAGGTCAACTCCTCTTCACCGTGTTGGGACCAGGACACGTCCATGAAGAATCCGGAGCACACACACCTGTCTAACTAAGCTCATCCATGGATCCCATCGTGATATTACTAGGGCCCACCACCTTCGTTCGGCATTCCGAGGATTCATCCACTTGGCTAACTTCGAACCTGGCTCTGATACCACTTGTAAGGACTCTGGACACCACATATCTCCATAATGGTATGATATTGTCCACTTTGGACCTATGCCCTCATGGATTTGTTTTTGGGCTTTACCCCCAAAAGGCCTCATACCAATGGAGATATTTTTCCATCCTTATATACCCATGATCCTCCCCACTTCTAGTCAATGTGGGACTTTGGTCGTATACCCAACATATCCCTTGTAAAAAGGAGCAAAATCCACTAATAATGGGACCAAAAACATGAATAAAACCATGAAATCAAGCCTATCAGAGGCATAAGCATATATATATATATATATATATATATATGATTGCCTATCAGAGGCATAAGCATATATATATATATATATATACACACACACACTATGGGCAGCATAAACCCTTATTAACACTATCAAGAGCTATCAAAGGAGCAAAGGACGCATTTAACATTATCGGGGACCAAAAGACCCATACATATATGCATTCAACACTGTTGGTGGTCAAAAACATAGGTATAGTGGAATACACTATCGGAGCGGGAAAGCTTTTATATATATCCACACACACACACACACACACACACACACACACACACACACATATATATATATATATCGGTGACAACGTAATCGGTAGGTTCGGTTATAGGCCATCACCCCAAAACTCCCGACTACGATGTATGTCGCGAACTCGATGGTCTGATTGCAACATGGTTCAATGCAATATCACATCCGCATATGTATCGGATCAGCGTGTGTCATAAGGGAAGACCCCCAGGCTATAGCACTACGATACATCGATATGTGATCAGCAATAGCACCGATGCAAAGGGGTCAATAGCGATACGCCGATATCACTGATTGGTGATCAGCAAACCCCCGATGCCAGGGCCAATATACATTGCAACATGCGATATGTGATCAGCCAGACCCGATGGGGTGATAAGCCAGATTTTATATATTTTCAAATCCATCGAAAGGCAGTTTTATATGTATTTCTGCATGTTTTATTGTATTGCGAAATACAAAGGAGCAGGCCAATTGCGATATGCGATGGCGATCCCCAGGTAGACCTGATGGCGCTATAAAGTGGGATTATGAATGTTTGAAGTCTGATATATTGGGTTTTATGCAGATTTCCCATGTTTTCATAGCGTTCTCTGTGTAAACAGAGAACGACTGTTTCAAAAGAATTTAAAGCGTCGATTGCCCTTCTGTGCAAAACAAATGGCCACCATACCTTGGGACGTTATCAATGACTATTAAATGCTCCAAAAGGAAGGTGAAGGGACAGCGACTGGGAGCCAGAGAGCTTGAGAGCTGAAATGAACAGACAAGTGCCGATGGGCTTAAAAAGTTGTTCCATGACAGAAGCAGGGGTTGGCTGAGTCTGAGAGCACGATTAAGAGGTATAAGTAGGCAACACAGAGGCAGAGGAAGCTCCAGAAGCGCAGAGGGGCTTGGACGCTGAGAATTTTCCAAGAGGGCAATCCACAACGTGAAGTGAATGCGTGAGAAGAGTTGGAGTGCTGAGGAACCCATTGGGAAGCTCGGTGTGCCAGAGCGCTTGATAGAGCGAAGCCACCAGAGGTTGGAAGCAACACATAAATACTTCAGTGAAGTATCAGACAATAATATTGAATGGTCGAGCTGTTGTTGGTATTTTTTGAGTTGAAGAGAGGTGAAGGAGTCCAGAGACAGTAAATAATTTTGATGGAGTCAGAGAAGCCAAAAGCTCAAAGGAGCTCAGGCACTGATAGAAAAAATTAGTCCAGAGAAGCTTAGATCTATTTGTAGCTAAAGGACAGCCAGGGGTAAGATGGTATTCTGAGCCCATTGGTTCATTTGTAAACTATATGGAGTTGAGTCATGGACTTGTAAAAGAATTCATCCATAATCCCAAAGTTGATTAGAGCTCAAGGAGATGTAGCCCAAGATATCAGGGTGAACTCCATATTACATTGTTGTCTGACATGTTTGTTTTACTGTTGCATGATACACTATTATATGCATTCATATATATGTTCACACACACTTGAATATCAACATACATAGCAGATTTTAAAAGCACATAACAACCAATAATAAAAACAAGCATACGCCTATAGTTTAAAGTATTTCTTATTTCCGCATTGGTTAATCATTAAAGACTTGGGAATATTCAAGCTTTGGAAGTGGGAGAGGTTCTTGTAAGCTAGACAAGAAGCCTAAGAGCCCCATTTTTAGATTAGGTGGTATTGGAGCTTAAGATTGATTAACCACACCTTTAGGAAGGTTATATCAGAATGCTTGATTGACAAAGCAAAGACTGCTTGTCTGAAAGGTGTTTGAACAACAAAAGGCTGATTGTATGCTTGTTTTGCAGACTGAATATTTCTGAGTTTGCAAAGGTAAAGGGAAAGCTATTGATAGCTCAATCCATGAAGGACAAGAAGGAGAAAGGCTGAAGGAATTCTTCTATTCCCAAAGGACCTAAAGACAATCCAAAGCACAAGAGACTCTTTGATGAATACATGAAGCAAGAATTATCCACCATGATAGATATGGTGAGAGAAATGTATGAGGATGGAAGGAAGAGCAACATACTTAGAAAGAAACTAAATTCCGTGAAGGAAGAGAAGCAATTGCTTGGTGACAGACTACAGGAAATGGAGAGGCAACTTCATATTGCAAATATGAACCTAAAAAGGATGCATGAGTTGGAGTCGCAGTTCTTTGTTGCCAAAGAAGCCTTAGTTAAGTATCAGCTTGAAGAAGAGGTAAGTCATTCCACTTTGTCTTCAAATTCTTTTGAGAATGATTTTATTGGTTCTTTTGAGAAACATACTAAAGGCATAGGTTCCAAGCTAATGTCCAAGATGGGCTATGAAGGAAAGGGCTTAGGAAAGCATGAACAAGGTATCATTGAACCAATAATGATTGAGGAAAGGCCTAAGTATTTAGGTCTTGGCTATGGAAAGTATTATGGAGAGAGTTCCAAAGATGTCGTGCAGGCCATTAAAACTGTCCCAAGAAGGAGTTTTAGTGCAGGTCCTCTATCTCAAGAGTGTGAAGATTGTGTTCAAGAGGAATGCAATGGCTTGAAACATCATTTGCAGGGTGCAAGTGTTTAGAAGCAAATCTTGAACCAGAGAGTTGTGGAAACTCTAACAACCTTGAAGAGATTGATGGGATTCCAAAGGGAGCCACTTCTTTATTTGCTTCACCTCCTCATGAAGGCAATAAAGGTGAAAGAGGCAGGTATAAATCTCGTTCTAGCCATTTTCTTTTGATTGTGCAAAGCATGATAAATTTCCACAGAGATATGGGAAAATAATTGCATGTTCCTTTTTTTTTTGGATAACCATCATGTTTCTAGATGTTGGGAGAGAATGGCCACATACAGGAAAATTTTTAAGGAAAGAAAGCAAGCAGCCAAAGGTCCATTGGACAAGGCAAATCATGTTGTCAATATGACACACATGCAATGCACTTACTAGCATAAGCAAGGGCATATTGCTGAAAGGTGTTGGACTCTGAATTTAGCAATGCTTCCACTAAAGTTGAGGGAGAAGGTGGAAATAGAAGATGGCAGAAATTCCATGACTGATGTGTCTTAGAATGATTCACATATTGATGTTGATGTGTAGACAAAGGAAGGACCTTTGAAATGGATTGGTAAGAAATGGTTAGAGTTCTTATCCAATTAAAGATTGCATGTCTATTGATGCATCTGTTTGCATTCCGTTGTTTATGGAATGCAAGTTTAAATTTTATACCAGAAATGGTGAATGGAAAAAGTTGAGTAGGATGCTTACTTTGTTGTTGCAACATTATGTTTATTTCAGCTTCAAAAGTACAATGTGCTTAAGCGAAAGTTGAAGGATGAAATGCATGCATGAAATGATGTGCATAAACAAAGGGATGTCAATGATTTCCTTGTATTTGAACATGTATGTGTAATTAACTTGTAGGGTTGATTGCTTTGACATGCATGTGATGCCATGTTGACTTGAAAGAAGTTAAATTGGTCTGCAAATGGAGATGATGATGAAAGTTTCATCTTTTGCAAAAGAGTCCTAATGGTATTTTTCTACATGCTTGACTTGAAGAGTCATTTTCTTTAAAGGCATGTTTTGTGGGCTGCTATCTAGTCCATCATTTATATTGAGACATAAGAAATGGAGGTGTTCACAAGATGTGAAATCTATTTCTTTTGTTGAAGCAGGAGTTTAGTCCATTTAGTTCTTGTCAGTATGCCTATTGTTGTTAACAATTGTTGTTGGCAGCTTGTCAAACAGGTACAAATGAAGGTTTTGTGGAGAAGATGTACTTCACATTGTTTTGAGCCACCTTGGATCAATGATAAAGGGAAAGAAGCTCAAAACTACCTTCTATGACCATTGAGCAGAATTTCTGCAGGAAGGCAATGAGGAAGACAGTTCTTCTTAGGAAGACCAACCCATCCAGAGAAGGGAAGTGATTAGAAACTTTGGTTCAGAGGCACTATGCAAAGGAAAGTCCAAGGAGGCTGAAAGAAAAGGGTGAGTCACTCTCATTTACTATTTAGATGAGTATATCAGTCTTTTGGAGACCAAAAGTTCTTTTAGTGGGGAGGCGTAGGAGAAGGAAGGAGAAGGAGTAGGAATTGTTCTTATATCACCAAATAAAGAAAACATAACTCAATCATGTAAACTTGAATTTGAAGTCACTAATAGTGTGGCTGAGTATGAGGCGTTTCTTCTTGGTCTTGAGTTAGCTAGGAGTTTAAAATTAAAAAACTTGAGTGTCTTTTCTGACTCTGAGCTTATAGTAAACCAAATTAGAAATTTACGTCAAAATAAACACCCAAGGCTTAGATCCTACAGAAATAAAGCTTGGGAAACAATTGAGAATTCCTTTCAAGGTTTTAACATAACTGCTATTCCCGGAGATGAAAACATGCATGGTGATTCACTAGCTATCTCAAAAAGCTCCTTTAAAATCCCTGAGACAGTATTGTTAGAATATCAAATCCAAGTCAAATATCAGCCATCAATTCCTGATAACCTTAAACATTGGAATATTTTTGAAGATGGTGAACAATTAAAATATTTTCTTCAAGTCATTGATGAATTTTCGAATATGCCAACTGAATGAGATCAACAAGTTATTCGAGAATTAAATCAACGAAGTCCAGAAACATCATTCAATCCCAAAATTCTTGATCATGATATCATACAATTATCTAATAATTTTATCCCTAAAGGATTAGTCCCATTGGAAAAACTATTTGATAATAATGATGTTTCTAAAAATCCTTTGTTTCACTCACGAGAAGAGGAAATCAAAGAATGTAATATTAGGACTTCGGATGATGTGAGAAATGTTAAATTGTATTCAACTTTACCTTCGGATGTTAAAGTCAAATACCTAAATCATCTTAATAACTATAGAGATGTTTTTTCCTGGTCTTATAATGAATTGAAAACTTATGACACATCTTTTATTGAGCATTAGATTCCTTCAAAACTAGAATCCAAACCCCTTCAACAAAAGTTAAGAAGAATTAATCCCATACTATTCCCAACCATTGAAAAGGAACTTAAAAAGCCACTTGATGCTCATATCATAGTGCCTTTCAGGTATTCTAATTGGGTATCCAACTTAGTTCTTGTTAGGAAGAAGAATGGTGAAATTAGGCTATGTGTAGATTTCTGAAACCTAAACAAATCGTCCTTAAAATATAACTATCCATTGCCTAAAATGGACCATATACTTCAAAAGGTTTCAGGTGCCAATATTATCTCTATGTTAGATGGATTTTATGATTATAATTAGATCATGGTAAGTGAATATGATCAAGATAAAACTGCATTCACCACACCATGGGGTACATTTATGTGTTCCAGAATGCCATTTGGGCTAACCAATGCTGGAGCCACTTTCCAAAGAGCCAAGGACCTTGCATTTGTAGGTAAAACATCTGAATTTATTGACATTCATTTAGATGATTTAACTGTTTTCTCTAATTCTAATGAAAGTTGTTTACAACACTTGAGCAAGGTTTTTGACACGTGTAGGAAATTTGGCATATCAATCAATCCGAAGAAATCCTTGTTTGTTGTGAAGGAAGGAAAATTACTAGGGCATATTATCTCCAAGGAGGGAGTTATAATTGACCCAAAAAGAGTTTCAACTATTCAGACCCTATCTCTACCAAGGAATAAAAAGGAGATTCAAACCTTCCTTGGAAAGATCAATTTTCTTAGAAGGTTTATCCCAAATTATGCTGAGATAGTTAAAGATATAACATATATGCTTAAGAAAAATAATGAAGTGAAATGGACAGTCCCTGCTAGGTATCCTTTTGACCATATCAAAAAGGTTATATCTGAAGCCCCTACATTAGCTAGTCGTGACTATTCCACACCCTTTAGTATATTTTATTTTGCATCTGAAACAACCTTAGCTGTTGTACTTTTACAAAAGAATATGAATGGTGATGACCATCCCATAGCCTTCTTTTCAAAAGTAATGAGAGATGATTAACTTAGGTATGATATTATTGAAAAACAATCTTATGCCTTAATTCAAGCCCTCGAAGCCTTTAGAACATATGACTTGCATTCACATATCACAACTTATGTTCCTAAGCATGCTCTTAAAATTGTCTTGACTCAACCCGATACTAATGCGAGAAGAGGGAGATGGATTGCTAAAATCCTTGAATTTGACCTTGAAATAAAAACCACAAAGCTAGTAAAAGACCAAGGCCTGGCCAAATTTTTAGTTGAATCCAACTACAAAGTTTTGCGGATAAATCTAGTTTCTGAAATGTCATCAGTGGAGAATCCACAAGAACCTTCCTCAATATCATCAAGGGAGAATGCACTAGAACCTTCCTTGAAAATAGAGGAGAATCTGTTAGGGTTAGTCTTTCCAGTCTTCCTCCAGTGATCAAATATGCTCTTACAAAGTGATTTTGAAGTGTCAAGGTCAAATTTTGTCATTTCAGTGAGTCTTCAAGAAAAATTTGGTCACTAGGCATTAGGTCTAGGGTTTGCTTTCACACTTTTCAAAGTTGTCCAAATGTCAGTCCATGTCATCATTCAGCTGAGCCTATCATCATTCAGAGGGTTTCTATCATCATATTAGGTTCCATTGGGTCATGTTACACCTTATTCATGCTTCAGTTGAGCCTAGGCAAGGTCATTTCCCTCTCCTAGGGTTTTGAAGGCAATTTCTCTTGGATGGTCAAATCACCGGCAAAACTTGTTTCCTGATGTTCATACACCTTTCCCTATCCTTAAGGTACCTTATCAAACACTTCCCATCCCTTAGATCCGCCAAATTCCTCATTTTTGCACAAACCGTAGTTTCTAGCTACAACATGGCAATTTTCTAGGTTTGGCTTGTGTTTTTCCCTTTTCGACCCCTTCTCCTCTCTCAATATCTGAGATTTCACTTTCCCCTGCTTCCTAACATCCCTCCCCACTCCCAAAAATTTCCCCAAGAATTTATAAGCCCCCTATCCCCTTCATTTCGCTCCATTTCGACAAAATCCCTTGTTTCACACATCGGGACAAGTTGCACTAAAATGATGTTTCAGAGCAATAAAAGATGAATTTTGGAAACCTGAGAGAGGTTTTTTTCCATAACATGCCAAAGAAGAAAAACCTCCTTCACGTTTTGCACAGGTGTCATGGTGTTAGAGAAATACCAAAATTACAATCGTCGGATCCAAGGAGTTTGACCAAGGCACAAAAAAGGAGAAAGAGGCCCGATCCCCTCCATATCTTGGCTGAAGCTTCACTCAAGGATCATGGCACTCAATAGCCTAGCCAAAACTCAAATCCCAAAAAATTTTGAGAATTTTGGGTAATTTTGGCAATTTTTGGAAATTTACAGGTTTTGGCTCCTCAACGGGTCTCACCCCCGGTGAGACCCTTTGTCATGGCAGCTCCTTTTTGCAAAAACTCAGCATTTCTAGATTTTTCATGCAAATTTACATATGCATATGGATGGACTTGAGTTTTTATGGAGTTTTGGGCCTCCAGAAGTTCAAAATACATGCAAAATTTGACTTTCTGCCCCTTTTTTGAGTTGCAGAAACCAGTCTTGGGAGAATTAAATTTTGACATGGAAAATGACCTCAAAATTAAAGAATTCTAGTTGGGTTGGAAAGTAGACTCACAGATCTTTCCAAAGAGCTATCCTGCACCCAATTCTGACACCTGCAAGTGCCTCAAACAGAGATCCCAATGTGCGCGACCCGTTGAGCAGGGGTGCGCGACCCGTTGAGCAGACTTTGCCAGATTGCACTGTACAGCCCAGAAAACGTAGATTTGACTCAGTTTGACTTTTTGGGGTGGAGGATGATTATATTTGATGTAATTATTGTAACTCTTAGACACTTTTACTCTTGTTTAACACTTCTAGAAGATTCATTCATGTAAAGGGTAAAAATTTAATGAATGAATTGGTTTCCTAGCTTATAGAGGCAAGTTGTTTTGACTGCCTAGATTGTAGTGCTTAGTTTAGAAGTGGTTGAAACAGCTCCTAGAAGGATGAGCTCGACCCCTAGAGGCAAGGGAAGAGGTTGTCTTGCCTATATTATGTATTTTATTAATCATTTTCAAGGGTTGGAAGGTTGGACTCTTGAGGGAGAAGCTATCATTGTATATTTTCATTGTATCTCTGCAATTTTTGGCTAAGGAAGAGCAGGGTTTTGCAGTCATCTTTGGGATTCTTGTGGAATCATGTGTTGATGGTGTGTTTCTCAATGTTCTTGTAAGCTTTTTTATGTGATTCATTTCCTTTCTTTACTGCTGCACATTAAACAAATGAAGTGTTAAAGTATGAATTCATGCTAGCCATGCTCTGCTTTTAAATTTTTTTAATTTCAATGTTTTCTACTGTCTAAAGGGAATTCAAAGTCATTGTTTGCTCTCTTTAGCTCTTCATCTTTCATTCCTGATCATCCATCTCACTTTAAGGCATCAATAATGTTTCCTACCTTGCCCTAAGGAACCCCCTGTAGAAACTGTGTCCAATCCCCACACCCAAAATTGCAATTCCTCAATTTGCCACCAAAAACCCAAAAAACCCCAAATAAACCTTTTTAATCAGTTTACTAGCCTAATATCAGTGTGACCTTGTTGGTCATCTCATCCATCGAAGATCTACCGAGATAGACCGGAGAGAGCCTTCTCCTGCCCCGTAGGGCTAGCTACGAGGCTGAATGGTTTGATGTTTCCTTGAGGTTTGCCTTTCTCAGCCTGAGGTGAAATTTCAAGCTCTAACATACTGGCGACCATACTGGGGAGAACAAACTTGTTTGTGGGTTGATGTGTTTGTTTCATAAGTCTTAGACGGAGCCTGAAGTTATGCCAGGTAGCCTTCGAAACGCTTTTGCTTTGCATTAGCAGAAGTAGATAAACGCTGCTTCAGTCAATCTCCGTGAGCTTGTGAATACAACACTTCATTTGCATTTTACCCCAGTACATGTATCAAGTTCAGATCTGATTGTTGATAGTGGACAATGATCAGACACTGACAAGGCTGAAATCATTCACTTGGCGACTCCTTTCACTGAAGAATCCAGCAACCTATGCTTCATGGTGACTTCACTGCAGAGAGATCAGTAGCTTTGAGATTTTCAAGATGGATCGGATTGCAAGAAGATATGCTCCCTTGAGCCGAGATCACATTCCAGGTTTTCCGAATAAAATTCCGAAGGTAGATTGGTCAAGGAATCTGCCTACATTTAATGATGATGGTAAGAAGGATGCTGCTCTACATCTGGTTAGATTTCACATGCATATTCGCAAATTCAAGGTCGATTTTCCTGAAGATTGCTTGATGAAGATATTCTTGGCCACTTTGGAAGGTAAAGCCCAATCATGGTATGAAAGTTTTCCACCTGCTTGTATTTACTGTTTAAAGGATTTTCATGCTATGTTCATTGAAAGATATAAGGACTCTTATCCATCATTGAATTTAGTTCAAGACTGTTGCAAGCATGCCTATAGTTTTATTGAAAGCCTTGAGAAGTTTTATGAAGATGATAATTTCATGGATGAAGAGATCATGGAAGCCCTGTATGAAAAGTCGTTTCAGCAGCACATTGAAATCTTAGAGGATACTTGTCAAGATCAGCAGGTTGAAGATGGCCATATGGCTGTAATTGATGAAAGAGAAGAGCTTGTTTCAGATCTGCCCACAGAAGAAGACAGCGTGCAGGGTAGCCAAGTTTCAATCTTAGAATGTGATAAAGTCAAGTCAGCCATTTCAGATCTAAATTCAGATCGTGATGATCAAGACTACCTTGTTTTGAATCCCATGAAGGAGAGCTCTGTTGTTGAGATTAGCTGGCATGAAGAAAACGAAGTTACAAATCTAAGTGCTCCCACCTCACCGGAACTAGATCTTCATGAGGAGGTCATTCATTCAGCTCATGAACAACAAGGTGAGATCTTTGCTCAAGCAAGTGAAAAAGTTTTTTTGCATGAATTTGTGGTAGACGATATAAATGATCACCTTGTGCTTCAAGGACCATCTGAAGTTTCTTCTCTTATGATTGATGAATGTAATGAGAATCTGGCTATCATATCATATGAGGATGACTTACCATGTATTCAAACTACAAAAGATCAGATCATTCAGGATTCCATTTCAGATTCTTCCTCATATGTCTCATGTTTTGAAATGTTATTTCAAGAGGAGATCTGCTCATCTACTTGTTTAGAATTTTTTGAGGACCAGGAACATACTCTTTCCGAAGCACATGATGAAAGCATATCAGAATTTGAAGCAAAGGATACCTTGTTCTTTCAGCAGGTGGTGGCAATGTCAAGTCTTCATGTTTTTCACGATCCTCTAGCAAGTTTGTTGCAGTCAACAGTGAAGGTGATTATTGCAATATTCAGTGATGAAGGAGAATATGGTCAACTATGTTTTTAGATGCTCAGTTATAGGTTTGTACTGTTGACCAGAAGATCTAATCAGGAGAATCAATCAAGAAGGCATCTGCTTGATTGGTTGCATTGGAATTTTGATATAGTTTGATGTATATTGTCTTGTAAGAAACACAGGTGGTTTTTATCATGATTTCAAATCTTGATGGACTGCTGCCCTTCAAAAAGCTTTGTAAGTTCTTGTTTTAGTTAAGTTAGTCATGAGTCATTTGTGTTTGGTCTATTGAGTGAGTTTTTTCAAGTTATTTCAGTTTATCATCGAGTCGGTTTGAGTCAAGTTTCAGTTAAGTTTCAGTCAGTTTTTAGTCAAGTTTCATTCAATAAATGTTTCAAAGGTTTTGTGTTATCCGTTCAAAATAATGACTCCATTGCCCAATGATTGTAAGGCACTGGTCTGCTCTCCCAGAGGTCTAAGGTTCTTGGCACCTCCAAGGAGCTACCATCCCCATTGGAGCCAATGTTAGGGTTAGTCTTTCCAGCCTTTCTCCAGTGATCAAATATGCTCTTACAAAGTGATTTTGAAGTGTCAAGGTCAAATTTTGTCATTTCAGTGAGTCTTCAAGCAAAATTTGGTCACTAGGCATTAGGTCTAGGGTTTGCTTTCACACTTTTCAAAGTTGTCCAAATGTCAGTCCATGTCATCATTCAGCTGAGCCTATCATCATTCAGAGGGTTTATATCATCATATTAGGTTCCATTGGGTCATGT
Source organism: Pinus tabuliformis (assembly GCA_031772625.1). Classification (NCBI taxonomy): domain Eukaryota; kingdom Viridiplantae; phylum Streptophyta; class Pinopsida; order Pinales; family Pinaceae; genus Pinus; species Pinus tabuliformis. Next base: position 2,030,967,494 of record CM062817.1, on the reverse strand, counting down.
TACACCTTATTCATGCTTTAGTTGAGCCTAGGCAAGGTCATTTCCCTCTCCTAGGGTTTTGAAGGCAATTTCTCTTGGATGGTCAAATCACCGGCAAAACTTGTTTCCTGATGTTCATACACCTTTCCCTATCCTTAAGGTACCTTATCAAACACTTCCCATCCCTTAGATCCGCCAAATTCCTCATTTTTGCACAAACCGTAGTTTCTAGCTACAACCTGGCAATTTTCTAGGTTTGGCCTGTGTTTTGCCCTTTTCGACCCCTTCCCCTCACTCAATCTCTGAGATTCCACTTTCCCCTACTTCCTAACATCCCTCCCCACTCCCAAAAATTTCCCCAAGAATTTAGAAGCCCCCTATCCCCTTCATTTCGCTCCATTTCGACAAAATCCCTTGTTTCACACATCGGGACAAGTTGCACTAAAAAGATGTTTCAGAGCAATAAAAGATGAATTTTGGGAAATTGAGAGAGGTTTTTGTCCATAACATGCCAAAGAAGAAAAACCTCCTTCACGTTTTTCACAGGTGTCATGGTTTTAGAGAAATGCCAAAATTACAATCGCCGGATCCAAGGCGTTTGGCCAAGGCACAAAAAAGGAGAAAGAGGCCCGATCCCCTCCATATCTTGGCTGAGGCTTCCCTCAAGGATCATGGCACTCAATAGCCTAGCCACAACTCGAATCCCAAATTTTTTTGAGAATTTTGGGTAATTTTGGCAATTTTTGGAAATTTACAGGTTTTGGCTCCTCAACGGGTCTCACCCCCGGTGAGACCCTTTGTCATGACAACTCCTTTTTGCAAAAACTCAGAATTTCTAGATTTTGCATGCAAAGTTACATATGCCTATGGATGGACTTGAGTTTTCATGGAGTTTTGGGCCTCCAGAAGGTCAAAATACATGCAAAATTTGACTTTCTGCCCCTTTTTTGAGTTGCAGAAACCAGTCTTGGGAGAATTAAGTTTTGACAGGGCAAATGACCTCCAAATTCAAAAATTCTAGTTGGGTTGGAAAGTAGACTCACATAAATTTCCAAGGAGCTATCCTGCACCCAATTCTGACACCTGAAAGTGCTTCAAACAGAGCTCCCAATGTGCGCGACCCGTTGAGCAGGGGTGCGCGACCCGTTGAGCAGACTTTGCCAGATTGCACTGTACAGCCCAGAAAACGTAGATTTGACTCAGTTTGACTTTTTGGGGTGGAGGATGATTATCTTTGATGTAATTATTGTAACTCTTAGACACTTTTACTCTTGTTTAACACTTCTAAAAGATTCATTCATGTAAAGGGTAAATATTTAATGAATGAATTGGTTTCCTAGCTTATAAAGGCAAGTTGTTTTGACTGCCTAGATTGTAGTGCTTAGTTTAGAAGTGGTTGAAACAGCTCCTAGAAGGATGAGCTCGACCCCTAGAGGCAAGGGAAGAGGTTTTCTTGCCTATATTATGTATTTTATTAATCATTTTCAAGGGTTGGAAGGTTGGACTCTTGAGGGAGAAGCTATCATTGTATATTTTCACTGTATCTCTGCAATTTTTGGCTAAGGAAGACCGGGGTTTTGCAGTCATCTTTTGGATTCTTGTGGACTCATGTGTTGATGGTGTGTTTCTCAATGTTCTTGTAAGCTTTTTTATGTGATTCATTTCCTTTCTTTACTGCTGCACATTAAACAAATGAAGTGTTAAAGTATGAATTCATGCTAGCCATGCTCTGCTTTTAAATTTGTTTAATTTCAATGTTTTCTACTATCTAAAGGGAATTCAAAGTCATTGTTTGCTCTCTTTAGCTCTTCATCTTTCATTCCTGATCATCCATCTCACTTTAAGGCATCAATACTGTTTCCTACCTTGCCCCAAGGAACCCCCTGCAGAAACTGTGTCCAATCCCCGCACCCAAAATTGCAATTCCTCAATTTGCCACCAAAAACCCAAAAAACCCCAAATCAACCTTTTTAATCAGTTTACTAGCCTAATATCAGTGTTACCTTGTTGGTCATCTCATCCATCGAAGATCTACCGAGATAGACCGGAGAGAGCCTTCTCCTGCCCCGTAGGGCTAGCTACGAGGCTGAATGGTTTGATGTTGCCTTGAGGTTTGCCTTTCTCAGCTTGAGGTGAAATTTCAAGCGCTAACAGAATCCACAAGAACCTCCTCCTCTTAGAGAAGGGGAGAATCCACAAGAACCTCTTCCTTCAGATCAAGCCATTCTTGTTCATATAGATCACAAATATCTACTTTCTGATTGGTATTCTGATATTGTGCAGTTTCTTAGAAATTTTCAATGTCCAGCTGAGCTAAATTTGAAACAATGCAAAGCCCTCAAGCTTAAAGCAGTGAAATACTACATTATTAATGCTAATCTGTACTAGAAAGACCCTCTTAATATCCTTCTTCTATGCTTAACTGAAAATGAGATAGAAGGTATTATAGACCAGTTCCATGCAAGGTGTTGTGGTGGACACTATGCATGGAGAGCAACAGCCTATGAAATTCTCAAGGTAGTTTTCTATTGGCCCACAATTTTTAAAAAAGTTGGGGCAAGAGTAAGAAGTTTCAAAGAATGCCAATTGTTTGCAGGAAAGCAGAAACTGTTAGCACTTCCCTTGGTTCCAGTATCAGTTGATGCTCCTTTTCTTCAATGGACATTAAAATTTATAGGGGAAATTCATCCACAATCAAGCAATCAACAAAGATGGATTTTAACTGCCACAGACTATTTTACCGAGTGGGTAGAAGCCATACCAGTGAAGAATTCCACTGATACTGTTGTAATTAAATTTCTTGAAGAAAACATCCTATCAAGATTTGGATGTCCTCAACAGATTGTTACAGATAATATAGAAGCTTTCAGCAGTGTTAAGATGATTGAATTATGTCAAAAGTATTTAATCATTTTACATCATTCTACACAATACTATCCGTAGGGTAATGGGCTAGCAAAGTCTTCCAACAAGAGCTTATTTAAGGCCATTAAGAATACTCTTGAAGACCATAAAAAGAGTTGGGACAACCTTCTTATTCATTCCATTTGGACAAACAGGGTTTCTCCTAAAAGATCAACACACAAGTCTCCTTTCCAATTAGTTTATGGAAAGGAAGCAATTTTTCCTACTCATTTAGATTTCCCTATTTTGAGGTTCCTCCGAGAGTATTATGAAGAAAAAATGATTTCTCAAGAACGTTTAATCAAATAATTGAGTAGAATGAAGACAGGGATGAAATTCAGTATATGCTAAGGAAATACCAGAACACGATGAAAGAGTTGTTTGACAGAAATGCTAGAGAGAGAAATTTCGAGAAAGGTGAGATACAAGGAGAGAAGACAAAGGAAAAAGCATGAAAAATTTGACAACCTCTGGTTTGGTCCATTTAACATTGCAGAAGTCAAAGGGAACAATACATTTATTCTACAAAATTTGGAAGGAGAGTATTCCTCATTTCTAGTCAATGGGAGATACCTGAAACACTACATTCAGTATTGATTCTTCATTCATTCCATTCATCATCTGTAAATATTTGAAGAGTTTATTTATTTTTTAAAATTGCAAGTGAGTATCTGTTTCAGCAAAGACTCCATAGCTTGAGGAGAAGGCACATGGATCTGCTTGTTCTTTGCATCCCACAGGGGGGAAGCAGTCCCCAGCTGGAGCCGATGTTGTAACATTATCTAGTTTTGATAAGTTAGCATATTAGTTAAATAATTTTAAAAAATGTTAAGATAGGATATGGATGTAAAAGAATGAAAAGTTAAAATGTTAGGAAAATTTGATGTTTTATAGGCATCCATATCAATAAAATGTTAGGATTTAGCTACCCTAAATAAAGAAGGCAAAGGAAAATAAAATTTTAGGGAAGCAAAAGAAAAGGAAAGCTTCATTTTATGTTTTTGAAAATGCACAGGCTGCTAGTCTAAATGCGCCATAATCAAACATCCATTGGTTTTTCATGTGCATAATAAATTTAAAGAAGAGTGAAGGTTACTCTAAGGTTTATATGCTTACTTTGGATATTAACACTATCCTAAGTTTTAAAAAACCCATAACCTAAGTATTAATCCCATATCGCCCCTCCACCAATCCATTCCCTTCATATCATTTCCCTAAAGTTCATAACCCCCTTATATTCCATATTTCCCGACATCACATTAAATATCGATTCCTGACCCCACCAATCCATCCTGTCACATCATGTTAATCCTCCACCATATCACTCTTCATCTCTACCTATCGCCTTTCATCCAACGGCCCTCATGCCATTTCGGCCCCCCTTTGCCATCCGAGCTTTACTACTAGGGGGGTCCGAAATGGGCAGTATACCAAACCACACCCACCCCTACGTGGAAACTCCACAACGTTTCAGACCCTCCATGAGAAAAACCACAAACCACTCACTCGCCCTCTGAAAAGTTGAATTCGTCATTCCCAATATTGCTTACCTGACCATTGTGCATCCTCCATTCCTTTTGTTGCCACCTCATCTATCTGTTAACCCCATCAAATCATATCCATTCCCTCCATAATCAATCTGTTAAGCATTTAAATTTTTTAGCCGTTAACTAAATGAACCCGTGCCATCAAGGAAAAATCATAACTCCTATATAAACCTTCTTCTTGTCTGTTTATAGGTTACAGAATTTTTGTTTTATCACTTCCATTACTTTGATTGCAGGTTGTTTTCCAGATCCCAACGTTGTCAACTGCCAGTGACACTACCTACCTCATCATTATCAGATTATTCCTTCTGTTTCTAGCCCCAAAACTTTCTATCTGTCGATTAATTGTCTCCTTTCCCAATCATGTTTTCACTATCAGCCTTAGTCATCATGCCTCCCAAGGAAAAAGGACCAGATGAAATTATTAATCCTATGATCTATCCTCCTGTAGATATTCATCATATCCCTATGGCTGATAGAGACTACAATATCCATGAAAAACTCTATGAGCTTGACCTCTTTGAGATGTACTATTGGCTCAAAGATAAATACATTGATAAATCAAATTGTATCCAGTTGTGGGAATCAAACCTACCTCATTACATCTTTCCTTGTACCCACAACTCTCCTGATTTCATTAGAAAATGTCATGCCTCATATCTGCCAAGCTAAAGGGCCATAGTCAATCACAATGGAAAAATTATATTTACCATAACCCCTCAAGCTATTGATCAAATGATGCAAGTCCCCATAATCAACAATGCTACCCCATTTTCCTATGAAGCTCTCGTTGAAATATACTAGAATCTAGACTTTGCTAAGAGAGCCCAAACTCTTGAATTATTCTTAACACAAGATGTTGCATTACCAAAGAAAAATTCTCCTTATCCCTCATCCATATTCCCTGAGAGAGCCAAGCAGATAATCATTATCATTTCCTACCTCCTTGGGTACTATTATGACCAAATGGTAGATGAGGCCATTATAGGATTTTTATCCATCTTTTCTAATGATGTTAAGCCCTCAATTGTGTTAAATTTCATCCACTTCCATACAGAGTCTATTCATCAACAACTCCTCAAGTTACCTATAGAAGAGGTATTTAAATATGCCGTTGCCTTAGTCTACATGTTCCTATATTTTTCAAGGGGATAACATGAACTTGTCATTGACAAAAGTTGGATGAGAAAGGAAACCAATAGTGGGTCATTTTCTAGACTATTGTGGTTATGAAAGAGCAGAAAGAATATAGTTACAACAGTTTACTGAGTTGTTTTTCCATCCAGCCATCAGCCTCCTAAGAAGCAGAACCCAATCAAGGATTAGTGAAGAAATCAAAAATTCCTTGCAGCTGTCATAATAGATACAAATAGGAGACTGGTACTTATATGAGAATTACACAGAGATAAGGATTTTTGGATGTGAGATGCCACCATATAAGCTACCAAAATTCCTCCCAATGAGGATTTTTGCCTTAGAATACATCATGCAGATGATCAACATGGATGAAGCCCATTTTGTTACTGCCAAGAAAAAGTCTCAGTTCAAGATAAAAATGTAGGTTGGTTCATTCATTTGCAACAACAGAGTTGCAGGTCAAGAGGATGAAAAACTAGTTAAGGAATTATAGTTTAATCTTAGTTTTACCTCGTCTTATGACCAATAGGGATAATTTCCTGATTAAGGGTAGAAACCAAGTCTACTCCTTATTTTCACACACCTAGGCCAGAGATAGAAAAATATAAGAATCAGCCAGAGTGGGTTGAAAACACATTACAGGAGGCAGAAGAATAGTAGGTCTCCTCATCAACAGTGCAGACTCCTACAATGCAAGAAAAGACAGCCAAGAGGAGTAGAGAGGAAGAGTCTCCTTTAGGGACTGATATCTTTAGTGAGGGATTTAAAATCATGTACAGAAAGAAGGCTAAGCTTAGCTCCAGACTAAGTCTTAGCAAAGAGTCAGAGTAACAAACTCTCATCACCACTGATGAGCCTCTTGTATCTTCATTAGTAGGTGATCAGTCTACACAGTCTCCTACCACTTCCATGACCTCACAAGAGCAGCAACAGATTATGCACATAGGTACATCTACTTCAAGCGAGCCAGAGAAGAGCATCATGGATGTCTTCAAGGAAATAAAGGTTAGAAATGAAGCCTTGAAGATAAACACATACAACCAATTTTGGAAACAAACCTTTGGTGCCCAAAGTAGGCTACTCGCAGCCTTTGACTCATAGAAGGGGAAAATGCATATGGCATTCCTTCAAGCACAAGTTCCTCAGCTCAAAGAAGCATCAGATTATAAGAAAACATATTTTGAGTTTGATATCAAGGACATACATCCCATTAACCAAATGGATATTCATAAATAGACTCGAGAAATGATCTTCTCTACTGTAACTAGAACATCTCTGACCTAGTCCATGCTGTAGGTAACACTAGCAATCGTCGAGTCACAACTAAAGATGGAGAAAGTTTCAGCTCTTGCCAAAGATACCAATATTAAAAACTTGGAAGAGTTCGTAATTAACTTGGTTACGATCCTGCAATCATCAATGCTACAGAAGAGCTGATTAAAAAGAAGAATTTGGATATAGAAGCACTAGGGAAACAATTGAAACTCACAGCTATTGAAGATACTCTAGCCAAGGATATTGTAGAAACTGAAACTGAAAAGGCAGACATGATGAAACTCATCATAGAACAAACTGCTCAGCTGAAACAGATGGAGATAGAGATGGAGAAATTAATCAAGTAAAAGGAGAAGGATGCTAAACAGACTGCTCCTTTAGAAGCACTTCCTATCATAGTCATTCCAACTGCAATATCAGCTACCACTAGTACAGGAGAGGCTGTAGACCAGTTAGCTAGTGCAGTTCAAAATATATCCCTGCAGACTGAAGAGATTAAGAAACTACAAGATCAAGTAAAACTACTAGAGGATCATCAACAGAAGTGTGAAATTTATCATGCAGCAGAGCTTCAGAGAGCTCAAAATCAAGTCGAGACATGGAAGAAGTCATCCACTGAGTCTTCCATTGGCTACACTCTTGGTAGTGTCAAAGAAATTATCCGGAACAACATCATAGAGGAGATTGATGAAATCTAGCCATGTATACAAATCATTTTTGAGCAAAAGGAGTTAATGGAAAAGGCAAACGAGACAATTGCCAATATAAATGCTCAAGTGGGAGAGATGTCTTCTACAACCAACGACATAATAAGGTTTCTCAATTTTAAGGGCAGGTATGAACTGGATGATCTAGGAGTAGATGACAAGGCTGAAACCATTCTGGAGGTAAAGAAAGTCATGACTAAAAATAATCTACTAATACAATTAACTGAGAAGTGTCACACTCTGGAACTTGTAGTTAATAGTTTTTTCACAAGAATTGATGCATTAAACAGGAAGGGTTTCCCTTCACTGTTTGTCATCAATGATAAGCTAATGACCAAGGAGGATTACATGAAGAAGCTACAAGACATTGCCAAGGACATATCCAAGTCCTCCAACATCAAAGGTTCCATGACATGCAGGGCATTCTACGAGGCCATCAGTAACATATTTTTTATTCAAAATGAGATAAAACATATTTTTACTGTAAAACCAACTTTTTCGAAGTATACCAAGGTAGATGAGATCTACCGTAGAGTAACTAAAACATCAATTCCAAATGAAGAACGGTGGGAAAGCTGTGAAAATTTCAGTATTAGAGGACAGATTAGCTTGGCTAGCGCAGCACCAGAATAGTGGCCACTTAACAACATTTTTCAATCAAAACAGGGCGAGATGTTCAGATTCATTCTTTTGGACCAAATTGCTTCTCTTTCTCTTAAATTTTAAGTAATAATAGCATGCCTAGTCACTCAGGCATTAATTGTAATATTTTGTATTTTGTTTAAATACTTCATTCTGTCGAAGTATTCAAGGTTGCACCCTTGAGCTAGTTATTAGACAGATTCGTGCTAAGCTAGAGCATTTTTTATTGAATACAAGAATTTGGATTTACTTCATATGGATTGTCTCTTTGTGAGTTATTTTCTTATGTTTTTCATTATGTATTCCTCATATAATTTATTTCATTTATAGTCATCCAATTGAAAATTTAATTGAATCTCAGTTTCATTTTGAATCCATTGTGAAGTTGTAGTTTAATTAAGAGATTAATTTACAAGACTATATGTTCTTGTAAATTCCTCTTTGGATTTAAATTGCACAAGATTTCTGAAATGACTTGATTATATTTTGTTAATTAGGAAAACACAATTTTCTCAATTTCTGCTTGTAAATGGTGAAATACTCTATCTGAATATTAAATCATTTATATTTCTCTATATTCTTCTTATCCATCACATTTAAAATCAAAATAACCATATGTATTTAAAGAACAACCTTTTGTTTTATTAAAGATCTTTCTAAGTTTAAAGCACTTGTTAAAAAGCAGTTCACTGGTCATCCAACCATTAAAATCAAACAAAATATTTTAGATGCTTTGGCATAGCCAATTGACCTTAGGTTATCTCAAAGGACAACATAATGCACAGTCAATGCAATTTAACTGCGAGGTGAATGTTATAGTCCCTTCCCCATCCTTAGTAAACATTCATATGATATATGATTTGGAAATATGTAGCCCCCCTCATCCACCCTAATTTCCACATGCCCCTCGAGTCTCCCAAAAACACCTTGTCCTAATAAAACCTTCGCACAATGATATCTCCTACACATACCCCATGCTGTGAAAAAGATTCAATTCTTATACCAATGCTCATAGCAATAACACACAATGAGAGCATTCATGAAACCCCTTGTTCTCCCCCACATACAATTTCACAACAAATACAGTGTGCACAAAAAACCTCACATATGAACATTAATAGTTTTGCAATGCCCTATGCACCGACCACACCGTAGAATGGAAATTAACAATATTAATAAAAAACTCTACCCAAATTCTCTCTCGAACATACTTTGTGCCCCACATAGTAAAAACTTTGCACAATGAAACACAATAATATTGCATGTTCTCCCCCACATACCCTGTCCCACTTAAACATTCATAAAAAATATGATCTCTAAATGTATAGCCACCCCCACCTCTTGCCCACACAAAAGACCATCATTTCTATCATCATTGGGAAGTACAATATGATAACACTATAAGTGTGAGTGTTAATGTTAGAGCACTCATGAAAAAAAGGCTATTAAGATTTTATTATTATTATTTTTAAATCAATTGAGGTACTCACAAATATAAAAAATAAAATGCTCCCATCTGAAGTTTCTAGGCCAATCAGAAATTAGAAGTAAGATTTCTTGAAAATTAGAAATTGCAAAAAACAGCAAAATAATGCAATTGGACAACAATGCAAATGCTATAGTCCTTGACCCAGCAATGACCAATAATACATACACAATTATAAAATGTAAATTAAGCCTTTTTAACGAAATATGTAAAAATAGTAATATTTGTAAAATTAAAACTATCATAATTATAATAAAATTAAATATGACATAATAATTTTTTACATGTTTGAAATTTATATGATAAATATTTTAAAATGGAAATTATAATACACCTTTTGTGTCCAATCCTTTCCCCCTTCATAGTGCTTGTTAGTGATGATGGTCCTCAACATCTAAATGTTGCCTTCCACTGGATTATTGTGAAAGTGCCCTATCTTTTCTTGGATGCATGCGTTTCATCCCTGTAATTTAAGGTTGTTCAATCCAATGAGTCTATTTCTCCCAAACTTGGCAATGACTTGCCATTGAACAGATAGTTAATGAGGAGGAGGTTACAAAGATATAGGAGGTTTTAGGGCCAGGTTTATAGTTAAGCATATGCATGGCATTTTTAGGACCATACCCACGAAGGTTCAATATTAGCTTCATGAAACCAAAAAGGAGGTTAGGTGTGACTATCGTTCGACTTTTGGCATTGAGGTTTTGAATAACATTGTTGGCTGGATCTGAACTCAGAAAACACTTACAGACGATAAAATCACTGTCTAGACAGTGTGCATCTTTACTGGCATCGAAATATGCGACTAGGAAGGGTGTAGCTCGACTGTGAAGAATCTAGGAACGAAATACTGAACGACTTGTATACGTTGAAGCTTTTGCTTATGCAATTTCAGTTATTATATTTTCTATTCATGGAGGCTGGAATAGAGTTTATTTTACTTTTTTCAACTGGTTTTCCGTATAAAAAGACATCTCTTGGACTTTGTGCATAGTTAATTCTCAATTTATGTATTTTTGATAAATACACAATGGATTCTCAATCTTTTATACTCCGAATAATATTTAAACTTCGTACCATAAAATACCCAAATTAAATAAATTAAGAAATATTTTAATATTTACATTTAATATCATAATACTATTTTCTCTGATCTTGCGTAATCAGAATATTTGAAAATCCAGAGCATGGTTTTAAAATTTACCGTCAAATGTCCTACGACTGCACAGTTTACAGTTTTGGAGTCGTCGACGTCTTCTCGCATTATGTTGTTGAGGTTGCTCTGTATCTCTTATGGCGCGAGAATTCCAGAAATATCACTATACTTGGCCTGGATCAAGAACGAGCGCCTCGTCTTAGAATTTGAATGTTATGTGGACGTTCTGGTGAATGTAGTTATAATTTGCATTACCCGCTTACAAGGTCTGAATGCAGATGTTGCAGTTCATGATGGTGACACTGGTTCGAGTTTTAATATCGTCAGCCATGATATTTATATGATCAGTATGGCACTTACCGAAGGGTTGAGGTCCATTGATTCCTTAGTCACTGCTCACAATTTACATTTTGATGAAAAGGAGAAGTTACAGAGGCTGGATATAATAAAGGAAGTCGTCCGAATTGCAGAACTTGTGGAAGGCGGTTTCAAAATCTTTGAACCAATTCAATTGTTATATAGTTTTAGAATTACAATGGCATTTTATAAACAATGCTGTCATAGTGTGATTAGAGGAGACCATGTTGAAGTTTTTGGAAAACTTCTTCAAAGCGGTATTGTGAATGAATATAGTGTGAAGGAATATGGCGAAAATATTAGGATATTGCTTCAGGGATTTCGGGTGCGGTGCACAGTGATGACTCACTGAGTCATTAGTGCCATCGATAAAGGCGAAGCAGCCTGTTTACACTTATACATAAGTGTGCTATAGTGGATTCGAGCCCTGGTTCTAATGAATCGAACCTGTCATGCAAGTTCAAAGCACGCGAAGAAATCCATTACAATCTCTGACTTCATCTACGAATTTGACTCCATTTGTTGATTGGCTGTATTTATTTATTTGTGTATTTTCTCTGAGCGTTGAACTCTATCACTGTGTCCTATAGCAACCAAACCGGAGGAGTGCAATTTGTTTGGAAATAATGATCCCAATTACTGCTTCAAACACACTTACAAACACCATGCTTGAAGAGTTAATCACTGCACGGTTGCGATTTTGTTTGCATGCAAATGAAGTCAGAGAAGAAGTATAGGCTGACCATTCCACAACACAGCGAAAAAGTTAAAGGCAGTTGGTAAATAAATATGGGCAAGAATTCACTCCGCCAATGTGCACACTCCACAACACCACAACACCTGCAAGTTAAGAAAACCATTTATTATCTAAAATCAACCATGCTGTCTATTAATTATTTTGACCTCATGTATTAATGTCAAATTTGTATGTTGAGATAAATATGGATGTAAAAGTCATTTTGTATGTTGGTAGTCATTTTACATAAGTTTACTCCACAACCCCAGTGATTACTAAATCAGAGTAAGTTTGATGTGTTTTTCACTTGGAACCACAGCCTCCATTTTTTTCTAACATGGTGTTTTTACTAGCAGTTAAAATTGTTTTGAGGGCATATTGTTTTTTACGGTATTTACCAAGGTAGAAAGTTTTTTTTTTTACATTGAGAAATGGCAATATCAAACACAAGATTGACTAATCCTTAGATACCTCAGTTTAATGGAAAAAATTATGATTATTTGGCTATTACAATGAAGGCCTTGTTTTGGTCTCAAGACATATGGGATTTGGAGGAGAATGGTTTTCAAGAACCAGCAAATGCAACAGCATACAATGCCTTGTATCAAGTAGAAATGGATCTGTTGAGGGACAACATGAAGAAGGATGCAAAAGCCCTCTTCTACATTTTTCAATCAGTTCATGAAAGTATTTTCCCAAGGGTTGTAATAGTAATGCAGTCCAAGCAAGCATGGGACACCCTCAAGACAACGTACCAAGGCATGGCAAAAGTAAAACAACAAAACTGCAAATGTTAAGAAGATATTTTGAAACACTTTATATGATAGAGTTTGAGAATGTAAACTCATTTTTTAGACGTGTAATTGGGTTGGTTATGCAAATCAGGTCTCATGGTGAGACACTTGAAGAAAGGAGAATAGCTGAGAAATTTTTCAGAACTTTGCCAGCAAGATTTGATGCCATTGTTGTGGCCATAGAAGAGACAAAGGATCTCTCATAGTTCTCAGTGGATGAGCTTCATGCATCATTGATTTTTCATGAACATAGACTGAATAGAGCAACAAGCTCCTCACTGGAGCATGCCTTCAAGTCACAAGTTTCATTTGGTCAAGGTCGAGGCAGAGGAAGATCACATGCTAGAGGAAGAGGAAGAAGCCCACAAAGAGGTGGAAGAAGCAACCCTTCAAGCTCAAGAGGAAGGGTCGGCAATCAAAATCCAAGTCAAGGCCCAAGCCAAAATCAAGCACAAGGTCAGAGGTATGATAAATCTCCATTTCAAAGTCATTACTATAAGAAGTATGGTCATTATGCAAATGAATGTAGGAAGAAGCAATATGACATAGGTAACAAACCAAGTGTAAATTTCACAAAAGAAAATGAGAACAATGATAGCATGTTTTTAGCTTGTAATATAGCACAAGAAAAACAAAGTGATATATGGCATCTAGATTCAGGGTATAGCAACTACATGTCAGGAAACATAGAAAAGTTTTCCAATCTAGATGAAAGTGTGAAATATGAAGTGACATTAGGGACTGATAGCAAAGTCTCTGTCATGAGAAAAGGAAGAGTTAATATCCTAACAAAGAAGGGGGAGAAGAAGTACATCTTAGATGTTTACTTTGTCCCTAGTCTGAAGCATAACCTCATGTTGTGGCCACCAACAACCCCCCTCTTTGTTTGGTATTAGCAATAACACCAAGCAAATGGGGACCCTTAATAAAAAATCCAAAAAACATTTTATGAAAATTTTTGTATTTAACTCCCTAAAACTGTATCGCATCGCAAGAAGAGAGTGAAACGTTTTCCTATGAGCATAATAAGCTGCGAAAAAGCGACGCGAAATTCATCGCATCACATACATTATGAAGCGCTCTTAAATGAAAAAACTTAAGGAATCTTCGATGGCCGATATGCGACGTCGCATATCGCAACATCGCGTAAGCAGCACGCAATGATTGAATGACTAAGTGCGATTTGCGATCTGCGATTTGTGATGCTGTGATCTGCGATGAATGCGATTTGCGATAAATGCGATCACGAATTTCTGCGATAACACATCTTGACGACGCGATCCGCGATGCTGCGATGCGAGTTGCAGAAATCACCCATCGCAAAATTCCCTCGGCACAATATTCAAGGAAAGCTGTCCGTAGACCAAAATTGGGTGCACGCCTTAAAAGAAATTAATGATTGTACGCCAAAGTATTCAAGGACAGTTTGTGTTTTTCGAAGAGTCAGTTCGTTATGGGTGTCATGATTATGCATTCATTAGAACTTATAGCTTTCATGTCAATCTTTATTATCATTACTCTTTTCCTTTGCGTAAACTGTAAGACAGGAAATAACATAAAGCAATGTGCAGGAAACATCTAAGGAAAAGGGGAAAGCGTCAATACTCGGAGAACAGAGAAGAGATGCCTTCACAAACGAATGCCGCATGCAACAGGACCACAGATTCCAGAGTATCACTCAACAGATGCTGATGTCAATAGGCCATCCAAAACTCAGAATCAAAGACGCACAAAAGCAGCATGTTTACAAAAGATCCTGAAGCTTATGCTCGGTAAAGCAAAAAGAAAAAAGGCGCTAAAGAATGAAAACGCACCAGAAAAGCCTAGAACAAAGAACGGAGACAGTGTTCAATGCAAAAAATTGTTCAGAGAGCAAATTCCTTAACTTATTCAGTCATTCGCAAGGCCGGAAACCGAAATAGCAAAAGCAGAATCAGTTTGAGAGAAATTTGGGTTATTACCAAGTATACACGCAGTGAATACACCCAGCTAGAGGAAGATTCTCGAAAATATCTTCTAGTTTACCAGAAAGTGGTGCCAGCGCTTGTTACTTCTATTTTCATAGCTCAAACGAAAGCAGAAGGCGACCATCTGACTCTTCCCAGGCGAATGTTGCATGCTTGCAGCACTAAGGAGCAAATACAGAAATGGTTAGGAATTAGATTCAATTTTTAGAAATAGTTTTGCTTTAGAAGAAGGGCGGTCATTTAAAACCGTATCCTAAATTTATGTAATTAAGTTAATTAGTTAGCAGTATTTAAACCCTTCTCAGGCATTTGGAGAAGGGTCCAGAAATTTGTCAAAAAAAACTTGTCCTCAGAACATGCACTTTTGCACCCTCGGAGGGGGTTTTTGATGAATGGTTGGATCAAAGTTTATTAATGTTTGCATTTGATATTTGCTACTGATGTTGCACTTCTGTACTCTTAGTAGATGTTAGAGCAAGGAGAGATAAATCATTGTTGCTTGAAGCTTATGAGTGGAACCAGTCATAAATGGTACTTTTATCTCTTGACCATTACTGCTATATTCTTAAAGTGATATACATTTTTCAGTTGTTTATATGTTACTACATGAATGTGTGAGTTACCATTTGGCACTTTTGTACGGTGGAGTCATTCATTTATGTTTGATATATGAATAAATTATTATGCGATATGCTGTTCACAACTGTTTTGTTTAACTTTTTATGCAAAGTAGTTTATCTTAATTGATTTCTATTTTTATGATAGCTGAATGATCTTTATTACTAGTTATTGTTCGAAATCTCTTTAGATCGCATAATAGAAGAAATACACCCCAGGTTAGCGTAGATTAGATGTGTTGTTTCTCATTAGATTACAATAGCATAGAGTTAGTTTAGAAGTTTGAATTAAATTAGCTTTAAGTACTCTTAGATCAACATCATCCAACTCTACACACACACACACCCTTGAATTGGGAATCTGGTCCCATTATCCCCAGTCGGACCCGCTATACCAAACGGATAAGGAGCTTCCAATCAAGGTCCGGACCGGGTGGGTATCCCCCTTGTTGTCGACCCGATTTTCGGGGCTTCAACATATTTGGTGCTAGAAGGAGGGCCCGAACTATGAATGGCACCTAAATCAAAATCTAAATACCATTCTGAGAGTAAATCGCCCTCATCAACTCCCCCGACTTCCCAAGTACGTTTAAATCCAGACTCAGAAGTCGCTCGAGTATTAACCACTGCTACATACCCTAATATTTCAGACCAATCTACCATTGAACCCCCTGAAGTTCAAACTCTGATTCGCAAACTCCAGGGATTTTCTATTTTTACACAGAGGTCTGATAAATCTCAAAGCAGCGTGACTTCGCAGTACAATCTTGCTCATCCCCTGACCAGATTAAAGAGCGAAAAATTTGGCATCCAGCCAACTGAATTCCCTCTCCCCACCAGGAAGAGAGCAAGGAAAACAGCACCAGAGTCTGACAGTGAGACTCTTTCATCTACATCGTCCATTTCAACTCCCTCACCGCGAAGTCAGCCACCCACATCTTCATTCCAAACCACTCATCCATCTTCCACAACCCCTCTTCTTCAATCATCTAAGATCATAATATCTTCATCTTCCCAGCCTCAGGGATCATCCTCTGCACTTTCATTTACTAGCAGCTCAACGATGGCCCAGTCTCCATGGAACAATCCAGGGGCAGTTTTAATGCCTCCACCCTTGAGCCAAATACCGGCCCATCCTGAGAAATGGCTACCCAAATTCAATCCAGAAGTAGGCATGCTAGCTGAAGAGCACATTAATAATTTCATGCTTTCTGTCAATCTCAACGGAGTTACCAACGAGGATGCTGTTGTCCGGCTTTTTCCCTATACAATGCAAGGAACAGCCGGGTCATGGTACTTTTCATTACCTTCCGGGTCTATCACAAGTTGGGACATTTTTCAAAGTCAATTCCTTACCAAGTTTGGTGATGATAGATCAATGGCAACGTTAATCAATGACCTATCCAATCTTAAAGCCAAGGCTAGAGAACCGATCAAAGATTTCAATTTACGGTTCAATCAAATCCTCAACAAAATTCCCACTGCTTCCCAAACCAGCGAAGAAGTACGATGTGAATGGTATATTACGGCCTTACCATCAAACTTAGCAATCTTCGTGGATAGGGCAAATAAAACAACCTTAGTTGAAAACCTGACAGAAGCGCTAGCAGTAGAGAAACGCAAATCTAAGAAAGTCACCTTCAAGGAAGACTCCAAGAAGAAGCAAACGAAAGATCCTTTCGATTTAGAAGGATTACAAAAAGTATTAAAAACCATGTCCAATGAGATGATTGACATAAAAAAACAAGTAGCAGAAACTTCTTCAAAAAAGCCCTATAGAGCTTTTAAAAGAGGCCCTTCAATGGATGTGAAACCACCCAACGCTATCTCAAATGTCGAATCCAAAGAAGAGGAAGAAGAAGAGAGTACCACTGAAGGGCAGACCGATGACGAAGAAGTTGTGGAACTACACGGAATGTGGGATTTGATCCTCCCACAAGAAGAAGATCAAGAAGCATTTCCGGTTAGCACACGAAGCAAAAATCAACTTGATCCTCCCCAAACTACCCCTAAGCAGAAGGGCGCAAGCCCTGTAGCAAAAGATAAAGTCGCAATAAAGAAAACGACCGCTAAAGCGACTCAATCTAGCCCATTCGAATAAGATCAAACACCTCCATCAAGAACACTGATAGTGTCAGATGAAATGGAATACAATATTATTGATGACATGAAAAAGACTAGGGCTAATATCACTCTTTATGAATTGAGCAAATTGAAACATCAACAAAAGATAATGATGAAAGAATTACATGTCATGCCTATTACATCTTTGCCTACAGCTGTAGCTTCCCACAACATGGGAAGACCTCCAACCAACATGATCAATAAGGTTGATCCAAATGACATCGCCTTGATTGGAGGAAGATCAAGGTCTCACACTCCCCCTTTTCTTCTCACTTATAAAATTTTCAATAAAAATGTGCACAATTGTTTGGTAGATTCTGGTACTTCAACAAATATTTTACCCAGATCAATATGTGCCAAGTTGAATGTTCAACCACAAAAATCCGCAGTGCGCATAGTTCAGCTTGATCAATCTCAAGTCGAAGTGATTGGTGAACTTAATCAAGTGACCATAAGATTGTCGTCTAACCCGAAGGTATGTCAGGTTATTGACATTCTAGTAGCTGATATCCCAGAATTCTATGGCTTGATTCTTAGCAGGGATTGGTCCGAAAAAATCCATGGATACTTCTCAACCGACTGGTCGCACATGTGGTTACCCTACAATGGTAAACCGAATCAAATAAAGGTTGAACGGGAGTTACACCAGAAGTACATAGTAACGGAATTGGAGGGAGAAAATGAAGCAATAGCATACAACAGCAGTATCATAGGCAATTACTCGGTAGATTCTTTCCTCGACAATTTCAATGCTCATATATCACCTTACTTAGAAAATTCAGTTTTGTCCCAAGTCGAAAATTTTTCCCAAACTGATAATTCAAAGTGTGTTAATTTTTTAGATAAACCTGTAAATACATCTTTTTTTTGGAATTATATTTTGATGGCTCTAAATATAACGAAGGAGAAGGAGCAGGATGCATTCTGATTAGCCCAGAAGGAAATAAGACGATGCTTACGTGCAGACTTGAATTCGATTGCACAAAAAATACAGCAGAATATGAGGCCTTGGTGCAAGGCCTATACAAAGCAATCAGACTGAACGTCAAGTATCTTCAAGTCTTTAGAGACTCTAAGATTGTCGTCAAACAGGTACATAACACCATACATTTCCTATCAGGTCATTTGAAACACTATCAATCTTTAGTACAAGATCTGACTGAGCATTTCGTAGCATTCAATATTTCGTCAATCCCAAGACTCCAAAACGCGAGCGCAGACCTTTTAGCTAACGTAGCCTCTAGACTTATTCCCTCCGAAGATTTTAGTCCAGATAGATTCTCAATAGAATTAATATTTAGACCGTCCATCCCTGACAACATTACAAATTGGAGAGTATTCAATGACGATCCTGATATTGTAAATTTCCTCACTTCTGAAGGATCCTACTCCAATCAAATAATTGACGAAGACCATCATGATCGAAAAATACAACAAGATAGCACTGATAATGCTATACCTAAATCGGTGGTTAAGTTGGAAGACTTATACGATTTGAAAAGTCAGTTTAAAAGGTCTACCAACTCTAAGCTCTACAGTTCAACTCTGAACTATGAATTAGTAAACCTAGGAACCAATGATAAACCACAAAACGTTAATCTAGGCCATGGCCTAGCCCCTGAAGAAAAACTGGCGTATATTCGTCTTTTGAGACAATACAAAAATGTTTTTGCCTGGCATTACGATGAGCTGAAGACATACGACACTTCTATCATTCAACATACTATCCCTATGATTGACAACGAAAAACCTGTCCAACAGAAACTTAGAAAAATCCACCCCAATTTAGAAAATCAAATAAAGATTGAGCTAAATAAGTTATTAAAGGCCAGAATAATTTTCCCCATCATACATTCCAAATGGGTCTCCAATATGGTACCCGTTAGAAAGAAAAATGGAGATATTAGAATCTGCATCGATTTTCGGAATCTCAACAAAGCCTGTAAAAAAGACAATTTTCCCCTCCCACCTATGGAGCAGATATTATAGGCAGTAGCAGGCTCAGAACTAATGTCTTTTTTGGATGGATTTTCAGGATACAATCAAGTGCTGGTACATCCCGATGATCAGTTAAAAACCACATTCCGAACTAAATGGGGCACATACGGATATCGAAAGATGCCATTTGGTTTGATCAATTTCGGCGCTACATTTTAGAGAGCCATGGACATCGCATTCAAGGGTTTAGTCAATAAATCTGTAGTAATTTATTTGGATGATATAACAGTGTACTCCAAGAAGCGAAGCAACCATCTCAAAGACTTGAAACAAATCTTTCAACGATGTTTAAGGTATGGGATTTCACTTAACCCAAAGAAATCTTTTTTCGCATTAAGTGAAGGAAAACTTCTAGGATTCATAGTGTCAAAATCTGGTATTCACATTGAGCCTGACAAAATCAAAGAAATTTCTGAGATATCCCTACCTCATAACAAAAAAGCCATGCAATCTTTCCTTGGTCAAATCAATTTTGTGAAGAGATTTGTCCCAGATTTTTCACGAATTGTTTCTCCTTTGCAAACCATAATTAAAAAGAATTCAAATTTTAAATGGGGTCAAGATGAGCATGAAGCATTCAACCTGATCAAACAAGCTATCATTAACGCTCCATCTTTGGCAACCCAAAATTTTTCAGAATCTTTTATCTTATACACATTTGCCTCAGAGAAATCATATGCCGTGATTCTAACTCAAGCAAATCAAGAGAAAGCGGAAGCTCCAATCACATTTTTTAGCTCGAATTTACAAGGTGCTGAACTCAACTATTCAGACGTGGAGAAACAGGCATATATTGTTTTCAAAGCGATCAAATATTTCAAACCTTTCTTACTTAAAGCCCATACTAAGGTCATAGTATCGTTTCCAGCAGTAAGAAATCTTCTAATACAAAAGGATGTGGGTGAAAAAAGAGCAAATTGGATCACCGCTTTACAAGAATACGACCTTGAGATCAAACTAGCAAGCATTGTAAGAGGTCAAGGCTTCTGCAAAATGTTGGCTGGAGCATCGCAAATTCCTGAGAATTCATCTGAAGAGGTACAAACGTATGAAGTAAGCCTAAATGATGCAGAATCATTATATGCTGACACCATTTATTATCTTAAGAATGGGTATGCTCCATCACACCTGGATCACACCAAGAAAAGAGCTCTGAGATTGAAAGCTAAACAATATCAGCTCATAAATGATGTTCTGTTTAAAACGAATTATGATTCTGTTCTTCTTAGGTGTCTTGAGAAAACTGAGGCCAAAAATGTTTTGCAAGAACTCCATGATGGACCAGCAGGCGGACACTATGCTGGAGATGCTACTGCACATAAAATCTTACGTGCAGGATACTATTGGCCCACGCTGTTCAAAGACTCACACAGTTACGTGAGGAAATGCCAAGTCTGCCAAACTACTGCAGGGAGACAAAAGAATTCGTCCATGCCACTACAGCCGGTAAACATCAAGCAACCATTCAGTCAGTGGGGCTTGGACATAATAGGTGAGATCGTTCCTCACTCTTCTAAGCAGCATAGATACATCCTCACGGCAACAGATTATTTTACTAAATGGGTAGAAGCAGTTCCTCTCAAGACAACTAATTATGAAAACATCATTGAATTCATAAATCAATTTATAATCACTAGGTTTGGATTGCCAACGGCTTTAATGTTTGATAATGCCTCATACTTTTCTGGGAATGCAATGACTGAGTTTGCACTTAAAAGAGGGTTCAAACTGAAATATTCGGCCAACTATTATCCGCAAGGTAATGGATTGGCTGAATCAACAAATAAAAACCTAATCAGGATTATTAAAAGAACAGTTGACCAGAACCAAAAGAATTGGCACAAAGCTTTGGTAAATGCTTTATGGGCAGATAGAATAACGAAGAAAACTTCAATCGACACTTCTCCCTTTAATTTATTTTATGGGAAAGAAGTGGTTCTTCCAACTCACTTAGTCATCCCCTCTTTGTATTTAGTACAATACATCGATGAAGTATCTACTTCCTCCTTACAATTAAGACAAATGGAAATAATTAAATTAGAAGAACGATGAGAACAAGCTAAGAAAACCCATGCTCATCACCAAGCGCTAATAAAATCCTCTTTTGACTCGAGCATAATGACCAGAAAAATTTTTCAGATGGGAGATTTAGTTTTGAAATGGGATAATGCTTACGAAGAAAAGGGCAAACATACAAAATTTCAGAAGATGTGGCTTGGTCCTTTTCAGATTGTAGAAGTCATAGGCCCATCAACGTTTGTGTTGCAGGATTTAGCAGGTAGATGGGATTCTTTGCCTGTTAATGGACAGATCCTTAAAATATATTTTCCATAGAAGATTATTCTTCTATTTTGTAGGATAGTTTTAGTTTTTTCTTTTTTTTTTTCTTCCTTATAAATAAAACCAGTTGTAGATGGTTACTACAGGAGTTCACGAAAAAGACACCAATTCTCTACCAGATTTTGAGCTTTTTCGCTTGTACAAGTAGCAATTTTTTTTTAAAAAATCTGAACTTTATTATTGACAGATAAAGTTAACTTTAGCCTAGATATGATACTAGTTTCAACTTCAAAAAATTTGATGAAAGCAACCTTTGGAAAAAAATTGTTTTATATCAGCGCAATGAAGGTATCAATAATAAAATAAATATTCTCTGTAAAACTGCTATTTTCAAACTCTATTATTGTCGTCCAGAGCTTTCTTAAGGAAAAACAATGACTTCCTCCCTGCTAAAGGAAATCACAGCATTCAGAGGAACAATCCGAGAAAACACTATATCTCAAAGAATAAGAGGTCTCATCACGAGCCGGCTTATCATGATCACAAATATTATAACTTGCTGACTTTGCCAATACTGTCCACCAAAACAGGGCAACGACTCAAGATTGTTCCAATCAAAAGACAAGGGGTCTCATCACGAGCCAACTTTTTCAGCAAAAGTGTAAATCAAGTGAATGACTGTGTCATAATTTGGCCACCAAACCAAGACATTGTTCTTTAGAGAATAAAAAAGGAAAAAGTGTCAAAATCGGTTTTCCTCTGAAAATTTGTAAATAGCCTTAAGCAGGATAAAGGATCATTGCTGGGTAACAGGTAACCCTGTCAAGGCTATGGACGCCTGCTGGCAGCAGAGGCTCTACCTATGACAAATGAGCATATTTTAAAAGCCAACACACAGAGAAGACCTTATTTTATCTTTAAAAGACCAAGTAATGGCTGATGTAAATGCAAGGACAAAGCCTGAGGAAGCAAACAATTGGAATAGAAAAAGGTTGAAACAAAATATCATTGATAGGATAAGGCATAATATACTCTATCTGTCCATAACAAAATTTAGACTTATGAAAATTTTTCTGCTTTGGATGTTAAAATTCAATAGAAAAGCAGAGGTAACTGGTTCTTCCCAGTGAATCGCCATTGTTGTGGCCACCAACAACCCCCCTCTTTGTTTGGTATTAGCAATAAAACCAAGCAAATGGGGACCCTTAATAAAAAATCCAATAAACATCTTATGAAAATTTTTGTTTTTAACTCCCTAAAACTGTATCGCATCGCAAGAAGAGAGTGAAACGTTTTCCTATGAGCATAATAAGTTGTGAAAAAGCGACACGAAATTCATCGCATTGCATACATTATGAAGCGCTCTTAAATGAAAAAACTTAAGGAATCTCCGATGGCCGATATGCGACGTCGCATATCACAACATCGCGTAAGCAGCACACAATGATTGAATGACTAAGCGCGATCTGCGATTTGCGATGCTGCGATCTGCGATGAATGCGATTTGCGATAAATGCGGTCATGAATTTCTGCGATAACACATCTTGACGACGTGATCCGAGATGCTGCGATGTGAGTCGCAGAAATCACCCATCGTAAAATTCCCTCGGCGCAATATTCAAGGAAAGCTGTTCGTAGACCAAAATTGGGCGTGCGCCTTAAAAGAAATTAATGATTGTACACCAAAGTATTCAAGGACAGTTTGTGTTTTTCGAAGAGTCAGTTCGTTATGGGTGTCATGATTATGCATTCATTAGAACTTATAGCTTTCATGTCAATCTTTATTATCATTACTCTTTTCCTTTGCGTAAACTGTAAGACAGGAAATAACATAAAGCAATGTGCAGGAAACATCTAAGGAAAAGGGGAAAGCGTCAATACTTAGAGAACAGAGAAGAGATGCCTTCACAAACGGATGCCGCATGCAACAGGTTTACAAATTCCAGAGTATCACTCAATAGATGCTAATGTCAATAGGCCATCCAAAACTCAGAATCAAAGACGCACAAAAGCAGCATGTTTACAAAAGATCCTGAAGCTTATGCTCGGTAAAGCAAAAAGAAAAAAGGCGCTAAAGAAGGAAAACGCACCAGAAAAGCTCGGAACAAAGAACAGAGACAGTGTTCAATGCAGAAAATTGTTCAGAGAGCAAAGTCCCTAACTTATTCAGTCATTCGCAAGGCCGAAAACCAAAATAGAAAAAGCAGAATCAGTTTGAGAGAAATTTGGGCTATTACCAAGTATACACGCAGTGAATACACCCAGCCAGAGGAAGATTCTCGAAAATATCTTCTAGTTTACCAGAAAGTGGTGCCAGCGCTTGTTACTTCTATTTTCATAGCTCAAACGAAAGCAGAAGGCGACCAGCCGACTCTTCCCAGGTGAATGTTGCATGCTTGCAGCACTAAGGAGCAAATACAGAAATGGTTAGGAATTAGATTCAATTTTTAGAAATAGTTTTGCTTTAGCAGAAGGGCGGTCATTTAAAACCGTATCATAAATTTATGTAATTAAGTTAATTAGTTAGCAGTATTTAAACCCTTCTCAGGCATTTGGAGAAGGGTCCAGAAATTTGTCAAAAAAAACTTGTCCTCAGAACATGCACTTTTGCACCCTCGGAGGGGGTTTTTGATGAATGGTTGGATCAAGGTTTATTAATGTTTGCATTTGATATCTGCTACTGATGTTGCACTTCTGTACTCTTAGTAGATGTTAGAGCAAGGATAGATAAATAATTGTTTCTTGAAGCTTATGAGTGGAACCAGTCATAAATGGTACTTTTATCTCTTGACCATTACTGCTCATATTCTTAAAGTGATATACAGTTTTCAGTTGTTTATATGTTACTGCATGAATGTGTGAGTTACCATTTGGAACTTTTGTATGGTGGAGTCATTCATTTATGTTTGATATATGAATAACTTATTATGCGATATGTTGTTCACAACTGTTTTGCTTAACTTTTTATGCAAAGTGGTTTATCTTAATTGATTTCTATTCTTATGATAGCTTAATGATCTTTATTACCAGTTATTGTTCGAAATCTCTTTAGATCGCATAATAGAAGAAATACACCCCGGGTTAGCGTAGATTAGATGTGTTGTTTCTCATTAGATTACAATAGCATAGATTTAGTTTAGAAGTTTGAATTAAATTATCTTTAAGTACTCTTAGATCAACATCATCCAACTCTACACACACACACCCTTGAATTGGGAAACTGGTCCCATTATCCCCAGTCGAACCCGCTATACCAAACGGATAAGGAGCTGCCAACCAAGGTCTGGACCGGGTGGGTATCCCCTTTGTTTTCGACCCGATTTTCGGGGCTTCAACACCTCATAAGCATTGGACAGCTCATGCAAAAGGGCTACAATGTCTTTTTCAAAAATATTGTGTGCACAATTTTGGATAGGCCTCCAAGCAGATAGCTGATTGCAAAGGTTCAGATGACAAACAATAGAATGTTTTCCCTAAAGATAAGATCAGATTTGAAGGAAGAAGGTGCACAAGCACAACTCTCAATGGACTCACAAGAGGATGGAAGAAAAGATGCAACTCTCACACAAGTAAACTTTCAAGCAGAGGTCAAAGATGAAAATTGGTTATGGCATTTGAGATTTGGACATCTCAACTTTGGAGGTTCGAATTTGTTGCATAGGAAATGCATGGTGAATGGTTTTCCACTCATAGGAAAAACGAATAGCCTATGTGAAGGATGCATCTTGGGCAAGAAGCATAGAGAGACATTTCCAGCTAGAAAATGAGTAAGGGCAAAGGCACCTTTGGAGATTTTCCACTCAAAGTTATGTGTACCAATGAAGACACCATCAATTGGTGGCAACCACTATTTATTGACCTTCATAGATGACTCCACAGGGAAGACATGGGTCTATTTCCTGAAATCGAAAAATGAAGTGTTTGAGCACTTTCGCCAATACAAAGCTCTTGTTGAGAAGAAAAGCAGACACTACATCAATGTCCTCCGGACTGACAGAGGTGGAGAATACATCTCAAATGATTTCCTTGGATTTTGCAGGGAGCATGGAATTCACAAGCAATTTACAAGATATGCACCTCAGAAAAATGGTGTGGTGGAAAGGAAGAATATGACCATTATGGAAATGGAAAGGAGTATGTTGAAGGCAACGCATTTTCCAAATGATTATAGGGTTGAAGTTGTTGCATGTGCAGTATATATCTTGAATAGATGTCTAACCAAAAGCGTCTAGAACATAGTTCCTGAAGAAGCATGGAGTGGAAGAAAGCATAGTGTCACTCACATGAGAGTCTTTGTATGTGTGGCATATGCACATGTCCCAGATGAATTGAGGCAGAAGTTGGATAACGAGGGGGAGAAATGTATATTTGTTGGATACAGTGATGAATCCAAGGCATATAAACTCGACAATCCATTAACCAAGAAGGTCATAATCAATAGAGATGTGCAGTTCATAGAATAGGAAGCATGGGATGGAAGTTTAGAGAAGACAGACAATGTCAAAGCATGTATACCACATAAGGACAAAGAGGAGCAGCAACAAGCAATTCCTCAACAATGAATCCCTCTACTCCTATTCAAGCGCAACAAAGCAAGAAACAAGGAACACCATCAACAAATAATAGGACAGCGTCACATAGTCAAGCAAGTGCTTCTCCAAGCACGCCGCAAAGTGCAACACCAAGTGACATGTCAAGCCCATCTTCAGCAAGCACAAGAAGACCAAAATTCAGAAATCTAATTGAAATTTATGAAGAAGATGAGGTTGATAGCAGTGCTGGTCTGAATTCATTATTTGCTTTGTTTTGTCATGTAGATGAATCAATCCACTTTGAAGATGCAGTGAAAGAAAAAAGTGGGTTGTGGCAATGGAGGAAGAGATAGGAGCAATAGAAAAGAATGACACATGGAATCAGTGAACCTTTCGTAATGAAAATAATTCATTGGAGTGAAGTGGGTCTATAAGACCAAGAGAAATGTTGACGGAAAGATTGAAAGACACATAGCAAGGCTAGTTGTTAGAGGATACAAGCAATAGCATGGAAGAAATTATTCAGAGACGTTTACGCTAGTCGTGAGGATGGAGACAGTGTGTACGGTTGTGGTGATTGACACATAACATAAATGGAAAGTGTATCAAATGGACATAAAATCAATGTTCTTGAATGGCATGTTGAAGGAGGAAATGTATGTTGTGCAACCCCCTCATTATGAAGTAGAAGGCCATGAAGACAAAGTGTATTGGTTGAAGAAATCTCTTTATGGGCTGAAGCAAACACCACGTGCATGGTATAGTAGGATAGATGCTTACTTGTTGGATAATGGTTTTGACAAATGTGACAGTGAGCCTACTCTCTATATCAAAGAGAATGATGGTAAGATTCTCATTGTTGTCTTATACGTAGCTGATTTATTTTTTATAGGAAGTGATGATTTCCTCATCGCTGATTTCAAACAAGCTATGAAGAATGAATTTGAAATGACTGACTTGGGGTTGTTGGGGGTTTTTTTTGGGCATAGAAGTAAAGAAAACAGAAAATGGCATTTTTATCTCTCAAGAAAATTAGGTAGCATACATTTTGGAGAGGTTTAAGATGTAGAATAGCAAGCCTGCGCCAACTCCAACTGTCATCAGGTTGAAGTTGAGCAAAGATGATTGCAACAACAATGTCAATCTGACTTTATACAAAAGTATGATAGGAATATTGATGTATTTGACCACCACTAGGCTGGATATAATGTATGCAGTGAGTTGGGTGTCGAGGTTCATGGAGACACCCAAGGAGACACATTGGCAAGCAACAAAAATAATTCTAAGGTATGTCAATGGGACAAAACAATATGGCATTTTGTACACCGCAACAGATGATTTCAGGCTCGTTGGTTACACTGACAGTGATTGGGCAAGAAGTGTCGATGATAGAAATAGCATGTAAGGATATGCTTTTCATTTGGGTTGCAGAGCCATTTCATGGGCTTCTAAGAAGTAGCCAATAGTTTCATTGTCAACAACAGAAGTTGAATATGTCACCGCAATAGCAGCAACGTGTCATGTGGTTTGGATGAGAAGTGTCACGCCCCCAAGCCGGTGGTAGTCTTTCAACCGCTCTTAGCGAGGCGCGGCACCACTGAACACTTTCTTTTCACCAATAATTATGTTTGTGGACTACGCCTAACCACTTGTCCTACTTAGTTTGTGTTTCGCAACCAAGTATTGTTATTGTTTCCTTTATACCAATGAACACCCATACACATTCATTATCAACAACAATTATACATGAAGAACACAATTGCAATAATGAGTCTTCCCAAATAATATATTATACAATCTTTCAATATTACAAAGCTTTACAAGTATACTAGGAAACATCGAGTTTCATACTTAGCCAAATTTACAACCTTGTCACACCTCCGTGCAACAACCAAGATTTCCTTGCCAAAGGTAGGCAGGCGCGCCCTCACATGAGCTGCCTTCTGCACTTCACAACCGAACCTTGTCTTCATGCACAATGAGTGGGTGACTCCACCAAGTCACCAAGACACCCCCTTCACACAACCGGCTTCACTAATGTTTCACCGTGCACCCGGCTTCACCAACATTTCCACCGTTCTCCAACTTCGCACCAGCGGGCGACTCACCAAGTCTCCACCATTTAC
This sequence comes from Pinus tabuliformis, assembly GCA_031772625.1. Taxonomy (NCBI): domain Eukaryota; kingdom Viridiplantae; phylum Streptophyta; class Pinopsida; order Pinales; family Pinaceae; genus Pinus; species Pinus tabuliformis. The sequence goes on along the minus strand of CM062817.1, from coordinate 2,030,939,130 downwards.
CCTTGCATGACGGGTGGGTTCTCACCTGAGCTACCAAGACACCTATGCCAAGTCTCACCCAAAACTGAGATATGTGCTACCTCCGTGCTGCCCAAGGATAATTTTAGGGGAGAATGTTTGGCCTTTGGCGAAATTAAGGGGTTTTAAATTTTTAGTGGGCGAATATTTTGTATCATAGTACATTTTTACAAATAGCCCACCTTATTTTACGGGAGAGGGTAAAAAAGGTAAATTTAGCCCTTGAAATTAGGACTTACAACCTTCCATTCGCCCATTTTCAAGAATAGGTTTTATTTAAGTGAATCCATTCGCCCATTTTCAAGAATAGGTTTTATTTAAGTGAATCCATTCGCCCATTTTCAAGAATAGGTTTTATTTAAGTGAATCCTATGGGCCAAATACAATATTTATAAAAGAGGTATGGTAAATTAATAAAAATATAAATAAATGAGAGGTATGGTAAATAAATAAAACATTTTTTATATTTACTCCATAAGTCACCTTATATACATGTAAGGGTGTAAACAAATAAAAATATAAGTAAAGTGGAGGTATGGTAAATAAATAAAACATCTTTTTATACTTACTCAAAAGGTATGGTAAATAAATAAAAATATAAATAAACTAGACGTATCGTAAATAAATAAAACCTCTTTTTATATTTAATCCATAACCCTCGTTCTATTTATGAAGGCTCAAGAAAGAGGTTTTATTTAAGTGAATCCTATGGGCCAAATACCATATTTGTAAAAGAGGTATGGTCAATTAATAAAAATATAAATAAACGAGAGGTATGGTAAACAAATAAAACATTTTTTTATATTTACTCCATAATTCACCTTATATTTACGAACACTCAAAAAATGGGTTATATTTAGGTGAAACCTATGGCCAAAATACTATGGGACAAATACCATGGACTAGATTGTTATTAATACATTGCAAAAAACCACTATTAACCCTAATATTAGAATTAATAAATGGCACATGGTATTGACCCATGGTATTCACCAAAATGGCACATGGTATTGACCCATGGTATTCACCTGGAATGTAGCCTATTTAAATGGGGGAATTAAACCAGCATGTAGCCTATGCTAAGATTCACTAGGACTTTACAAAGTTTTATTATTTAGTGAAAGACTCGCCAAGATCTTACAAGATTTTATAATTGAGTAAAATATTCGCCATGCCTGGTGAGAGATTCGCCAAAAAATTATATATACATATTATATTATTGATAAAATCGCCTTCCATTTTTCCTATATACCATGGAGATTCGCCCATTTATTATATTTATAAATTTAGGGCGGGTTCTTAAAATTTTCCCTTGTGTCGCCTTGCCCAAGAGCGGGCGAATCACCAAAATATGCGCCTTTCATTCTTGTTGCGTCCACCTACTATATCTGTGCACTTCTATACATGATGAGCGAAGTTGTTGCTTGTCCAAATGAGCTCCAATAGGTTCTAACTTATATGAGCGGCCAAGGGATGAACCAACTCGTTGCACCAACCGGAAGGTCGTGCCAAGGATTGCAGGGCCTTACATCCTCCTCCACCTGAAATCATTGTCATCCTCGACAACATACCATCCTGGTAGCCATCCACTAATATCAACATCGATATCTGTCTCATCCTTGGTCCATGATGTCAACTCCTCCACATACTGTAAAAATCCTTGCAACATATGTAGAATTCCCATCTCCATCATGTGTCGTCCTCATCCTGTGAATTGTCCTCCTTGTCTGCCTGATGCCAACATCTCTTTGGTACACTGCTATGCCTCATGACTTGAACTAGTCAGGTGATCTGTCCAATTGTCATGCTCAAATCATAAGAATGTCCATCCTTATGCCTTCACCAGTCTATCTCGGATTCTGCCACATCCTGGACTCACCAAGAATCTCTCCCATGCTTAGGTCCATGGAAACTCCATCCCATATGCAACATGTCATGATGCTTGATGCCAAGCCATCCCTGCACCATCTTTCATACCTGCTCAACCTATTTTAAGGACTCACTGCCATGAGTAGCTAACAATGAGCCCCATCTTCTTGTCATCTAAGAAGATGTGGAGGGAGTAGAGCCTGAAGTCTCACCCTCACTAATCATCTCAATCCATCTATTAGGATTTTCTTTCTCCATCCTTTGTAGATAAGTGACCCGATCCTCCTCTTGGACATTCGGCCTTACATATGCCTCATCATCATCATCATCATCCTCGACCACTTCTAGCCTTCTTGACAAATCCAAGATACTATCTGAAAGAGTCTTGATGACCAATGATTGCTCGGTAGGCTTTGTCTCAACTGTGGACAACCGCTTACTCATGTCTTCCATTCACTTCTCATCCTCCATTTGCATTACTACCAACTTAAAATCAAGCTTTGTCACTCCAATGGTTGGAGAACCAATGGGTACATCTTCCCTTCCATCGTAAATGTACAGCTTCTTCAAATGTGGAACAATCATAGCATCGAATTGTTTCAAGAATTCCATTCCTAGCATAGCTTCATAGTCATCTATATGCACTATAGTGAAGTCGACCTTCCCTGTCCACTCACCCAGTGTTGTGTCCACCTTTTCAGGTACACCAAGAACACAATCAGGAGGAGAATTCACTATCTTCATCTGTGCCTTCACCGGTACAAATTTCAGCCCAATTATTCTCGTAGTATCTTCACTCATGAAGTTGTGAGTAGACCCACTATCCACCATAGTGAGTATATCAGCACTCTCAATCTTCATTCGAACATACTCCATACTGTTCCTCTCAGGATCCCTTCAAGAGATCACCTCTGTAGCAGCAGCAGCACCAAGTATCTGCATCATCCCCATAGAACCTTCTTCATTCTTTGTATTAGATTGTGTAATCGCAGCCACTTTCGGTCTGGAAGGACAATTGTTCACCGTATGTGGTTCAGCACATATCCAACACTTCAAGGCTTTCTTCATCTTCGACTTATCATCTGATTTCGAAGCGTCATGCTTCTTCTTTTCTTTCGGCTTATCGGACTTATTCTTCCTATCATCAGAAGTCTCATCATAATGCTCCACCAACCTGTCCACAACAGCAAAATATTCCTCCAGTGTTTAAATCTTCTTCCTCTTCACTTCATTGCGTGCCCAAGGCTTCAATCCAATAATGAAGTTGAACACCTTGTCCCTCTCCGCCATGTCAGGAAGTTCCAGAACCACACTTGCAAACTCCTGCTGATATGTCTGAAGGTTCCCTGTCTGCTTTATGAACTTAATCTTCATCCTTGCTTCCCACATTTCATCCTGAGGACTGAAATGGGTCTGCAAATCTTTCTTCATATCATCCCACGAAGTAATGTCACCAGCACTGCCATTGGAAATCTGATCCATCCTCCTTCGCCACCACATCCTAGCATCCTTTGTCAAGAACTGAGCAGCTACCTTCATCTTTGTCTCATCATTGGATAGACCCAAGCATTCGAAGTATTGCTCCATGTCCCATAGAAAGTTTCCAAGAGTATTTGCACTCCTTGTACCATCATAAGATTCTGGTTCTTTGACTTTCACATGAGGCACTCCTCCACCTGAGTTATGCCTCACGACCTTCTTCAACACTGTGATCTCATCTCTGGCTTCGTCAAGAGATTTCTACAAGTTCACGATCTCTGCCAAGCCTCGGTCTCTTGCCTCTTCAATCTCCTTGACCCTTACTTCAAGTTGTGTACACATAAGATCAGTGTACTCGTGTTGAGTCCAGAGTTCCTCGAGCTCTTCCCTCATCTTCGAATTGGCCTCTTGATCTTTCTCGACCAAGTCCATCTTCTTAGTCTAGTAAGCCTCTAAGTCCTCCATCTTTTCCAAAAATTTTCAATGAATGCCATAGTAGCATCCTTTGCACTATGACTAGACCCAACCTGAGATATAGCTGCCATTGCTAACAGCTTCCTTCTTCTTTGAAATCTAGTTTTGACCAACCAACAACTTCACCAAGATGCCTGCAACCTGAACCAGCTCTTGTTCCACTTGTATGTGAAATAGCTTCCTTCACCTGCAAGTACCTGCTTCATTGTCACCAACTGTGAAGTGTATGTACACCTGCTTCACCCAACTCCAACCAAGCTCTGATACCACCTATCACACCCCCAAGCTAGTGGTAGTCTTTCAACTACTCTTGGCGAGGTGCGGCACCACCAAACACTTTCTTTTCACCAATACTTATGTTTGTGGACTACGCCTAACCACTTGTCCTACTTAGTTTTTGTTTCGCAACCAAGTATTATTTATTTTTCCTTTATACCAATGAACACCCATACACATTCATTATCAACAACAATTATACATGAAGAACACAATTGCACAATATAAAGGGAGGGGCAACTCCCTGAACAATGAGTCTGCCCAAATAATATATTATATAGTCTTTCAATATTACAAAGCTTTACAAGTATACTTGGAAACACCAAGTTTCATACTTAGCCAAATTTACAACCTTGTCACACCTCTGTGCGACAACCAAGATTTCCTTGCCTAAGGCGGGTGGGCACGCCCTCACACGAGTTGCCTTCCACACTTCACAATTGAACCTTGTCTTCGTGCACGTTGGGCGGGTGACTCCACCAAGTCACCAAGACACCCCCTTCGCACAACCGGCTTCACCAACGTTTCACCATGCACCTGACCTCACCAACATTTCCACCATTCTCCAACTTCGCACTAGCAGGCGACTCACCAAGTCTCCACCATTTACCCTTACACGATGGGCAGGTGCTCACCCGAGCTACCAAGACACCCATGCCAAGTCTCACCCAAAACCGAGATATGTGCTACCTCCATGCGGCCTTGCCCAAGACTGGGCGCATCACCAAAATCTGCGCCTTTCCTTCTTGCTGCGTCCACCTACTAGATCTGTGCACTTCTCTACATGATGAGCGAAGTTATTGCTTGTACGAATGAGCTCCAACGCGTGCTAACTTATACGAGTGGCAGGGAAAGGTCTTCGCTACCTAGCTGGCCTGCCCACGCCCTCATCTCCATCACAACATCATCAAAACATGAGTTGGCCTTCGTCCAAACGCCCACAAGTGTAGTCGGCCTTGCTATGTTTGTTGGTCGGCTATGGGTTGAGCGTTCATGCTCCCCACACATATAAAACAACTCTCTCTCCTCCTTTATGCTCATATCGTCACATGACTCCATTTCAATGTAAGTCTGAGCTCCACACTTCGTCAAACTGCGTGCCCGAGGGATGAACCAACTCGTCGCACCAACTAAGAGGTCATGCCAAGGACTACAGGTCCTTACAAGAAGGATGTTGAAGGATCTTCACCATGACCAAGAGGGAACACCAACTATTTTCTGTGACAACACTTTAGCAATTACATTGTCAAAGAATTCCATCTTTCAAAAGAGGACCAAGCATATTGATGCTAAATATCATCTTATCGGAGAGTTGATTAACAATCATGAAATTGTGTTGCAGCACTGCAGGTCATAGGAACAATATGTTGATATTTTGACAAAGTCATTGGCATGTGAAATTTTTGTTTATCTCAGAGATTGTTTGGGAATTCTCAATGCAGGCAGTTGTTATTAAGGGGGAGTGTTGGAAATAATAATCCCAACCATCGCCTTAAACACATTGACAAACACTATGTTTGCCTAGTCAACTACTGCATGGTTGAAATTTTGTTTGGAGGTGAAAGCACTGAATTCAGAGTGGAAGCACATCGCTGACCATTCCGCAACAACAAAAATAAGTTAAGGGAGTTAATGAAGTTGGTAAATAAATATGGGCAAGCATTCACTCTGTGACTGTTGCCCACACTCCACAACACCTGCAAGTTTAGAAAACCATTTACTATGTAAAATCATCCATGCTGCGTATTAATTATTTTTCTCTCATGTATTATTGTCAAATTTTTATGTTGAGATAAATATGAATGTAAAAGTCATTTTGTATGCTGGGAAATTTAGAGAGCGAGAGTGGGTATCTGAGATAGTGAGGATAAAATCATGGAGGAAATACTGGTGGGCGTGTGAAAACCAAATTTAGGGAGTTTTACAGAAGTTTACTCTGCAACCCCAGTGATGTGTAAATCGCACTAAGTTTCACTCTAAGTTTGTTGTGCTTTTCACTCGGAGTTGCAACCTTCATTTATCATGTGAATGTATTTCCTTAAGTTTTGAGATATAATCTAAAGTGTGACTTGTTGCATTATGGTATTAATCTTTCACAAGTAGATTTACGACAACTTCTTTTGTTTTACTATGTTTTCTCGTGAATGAGTTTTGTATTTTATGAAGCCCCTGTGTAGTTGCAATTTCTTTGCTGCAACTGATGTTGACTTCGCCACAACTGAATTCTGAGTGATACTCCTGTCTTCTACCCCGTAAAATTGTGAGACTCCTCTCCTCTTCCCAGAAAAAAATTTCTAACATGATATCAAAGCTCTATTTATGGATTGGCTGTATTTATTTGTTTATGTATTTTCTCTGAGCATTGAGTTCTATCCCTGTATCCTATAGCAACCAAACCCTAGTAGTTCACTGTTGATTGTGCCCTATAAAATTGAGTTTAGAAGTGCCTGATCGCATAGTGTGTGAGCGTTTGAATGAATAGTGTCGTGTGAATGAATGTGGCGAAGATATTAGGATATTGCTTCAAGGTATTTTCGGTGTGGTGCACAATAATGAGTCACAGAGTCATTAGTTCCATGGATAAATGTGAGGGAGCCTATTTACACTTTTATATAAGTGTGTTGTAGTGGATTCGAGCCCCAGTTCTAATGAATTGAGCCTGTCATGCAATTTCAAAGCACGAGAAGCTATCCATTGCAATATCTGATTTCATCTACGAATTTGTCTCCATTTATTGATTACATGTATTTATTTATTTATGTATTTTCTCTAAGCATTGAGCTCTATTCCTATGTCCTATAGCAACCAAACCCAAGGAGTGCACTATTGGTTGTGTCCTGCAAAATTGAGTTGAGAAGTGCCCGATCGCACAGTGCGTGAGCATTTGGATTAGTGCCAAATTCCTTCAAGTATGAATGTGGGACTTTGTGGGGAAGTCAACAGCATGACAAAAACAAAAAGTAATTTGGTTAACTTGTTATTTAATTCAATGATGCGAAAATCACGATTTTATAATTTTATCGTGATTTTTTGAAAACAACGATAAAATTGCCCGATTTTTAAACATTTTTTTTGCGATTTTTTCCAGAAAGAATCACGATAATTTTAAAAAGTTGAAATAATTTCATTTTTATCATGATTCGATGTGTTTTTTATTGTCAGTCTGGTGGATAGTAGGTTATAAACACCAAAAAAATGAAAAAAAAAATTATTCATTTCATCAGACGACAGCAGTGGTGGATTGGGAGTGACCTAGGAGAAAAACCTTGGTCAATTGGGCACTGATTGGAGGAGAAAACGACTCAAAACCTCCGATGGATTGAGAGCTGAGGAGGAGAGGATCAATTTTCTCTGGTAGACCGATATGGGCACCAAATTTATGTGTTTTGTTTTGTTTTTTTTTTTTTGGTTGGGTTTAGATAACCCATTGGTTTATCAAATATTTTTTTGTTACTTTGATGGTGTTTGTGTTTGTTAAATTGTCAAAAATTCAATGTGTTTTGTCATGTTACTCATGTATGTATTTTTTTTTAATTTTTGTAACTTGCAATCCTTATTTTGCTATAGGTTCACCATTCAAATTCAAAGTTCAAACTTCATCTTACAAATTTAAAACTCAAGAGTGAAGAGTTCAATCAAGTTACAAACATGCCAAGGAAATTGGACCCTCTGTGGGAATTTGTTGAACCTGATGGAGGGTTTGATATAATAAAATTTTATTTCAAGTTGTGTGGGAAGCATATGTCAGGGGGAATTTATAGATTGAAGTATCACCTTGCACAAATCCCTAGATTTGATTTAGGGCCTTGCTCAATTACAATTCTGAAAATCATCTGAAGAGCCATGAGATCATTGGAAAATTTAGAGCACAAGAGAGAGGCCAAAGAAGAAATGAAGAAGCAAATAGCAAAGAGGGTGTTAGGCTTAGGTGAACAAGGAAGTGGCACTGGTTCTACTTCAACATCAATATCTACAACCAACCCAATAGCTGCTTCATCATTTTTTGTTCCGAGAACCACACCTGGTTCACAACCATCTATCACTTCAATGCTTCAAAAAACCGAGAAAGAATAAGTTGACAAGTTGTTGGCCAAATTTTTCCTTTTGAGTAATATTCCTTTCAGCATTGTAACAAATAATCCATTTTTCCAGCCTGTTGTTGATTCTATTGCAACTGTTGGCCCAGGGTACAAAATCCCTTCTTATGATGACTTTAGAGGTCAGATTATTCAAAATGAAAAGTTTGACTGCACCAAAAGATTGAAGGAGTTTAGGGCATCATGGGCACAAATAGGATGCACTGTGATTTCAAATGGTTGGACTGACCAAAAGGGGAGGACCCTTATAAAATTCTTGGTTAGTTGTCCCAAGGGGAAAATGTTTATGAAATCTATTGATGCATCTTCACATATCAAAGATGCAAAAAATTTATGTGATTTGTTGGATGCGTTTATTTTGGAGGAGGGTGCAGAACATGTTGTCAAAGTCATAATGGACAATGCTGCAAATTATGTTGCTGCTGAAAGGATGCTTATGGAGAGGCATCCTACTTTATTTTGGACACCTCATGCTACACATTGTATTGATTTGATATTGGAGGACATAGGGAAAATTTCCTTTGTCAAAGATATTGTTGAGTCATGAAAAATCATTATGAAATTTACATATAATCATACATCTGTGCTTAATTTGATGAGAAAATTCACCAACAACAAAGAGTTGGTGCACCCCACCATTACACGGTTTGCCACCAGTTTCATATCTCTTCAATCCCTCTTGAATTCTATGTGGTATGTGAAGAGAATGTTTCTTTCAGATTAGTGGCGTGCTTTGAAAATGAGACACAAACGAGAAGGAGAGGCCATATGTAGATTAGTTTCATACTAGGAATACTTCTAGGCAGGAGTGCAGGAGGTGTGCGCTGTTACTGAACCTTTTTGAAGGTCCTTCGATTAGTTGATGGTGAGAAGCCGCAATGGGCTATTTGTATGAGGGCATGGAAAGGGCCAAAGAATCCATTTGGGCCTACTATGATGATAAGGGAGATGAGGGGTTTCAGAGACAACTCCTCCTATGGGAAGTGATTGATGAACAATGGAACAACACACTCCATCATCCCATTCATGCAGCAGGGATCTACCTGAACGCCACATTTTCTTACCCATGTGGGTTCGTATTTGATTCTGAGATCATGGATGGGTTCTTAACTTGTGTTAAGAGGATGGTGCAATTTCCATTAGAACGTACTAAAATCTCGAAAGAAATTGAGACATACAGGATGACAGGTGGCACATTTGGCTTTGACATGGTTGTGACTGATAAGATGACTAAAATGCGGGGTATTTTTTAGTTTGTTTAAAATTTCATTGTCTATTCAAGTTCATAACTTCATACTTTGCTTAAACTTTGAAATTTAATAATTTTTATTATGTTTATTTAAAATTTTATTTGTAATTTTGTTGTAGATGCATGGTGGAGAATGTATGGTGCTAGGGTACCCCTTCTGCAAAATATTTCCATTCGAATCCTCAACCAAACGTGTAGTTCCTTAGGATGCGAGCACAACTGAAGTTTATTTGAAAAAGTACACAACAAGAAGCACAACAAGTTAAACTTAAAACTTAAAATATTGAAAATTTCCAAATAATTTTTTGAATTCATTAAACAATATTTTTTTATAATTATTATTTCATGATCTTTGTACAGGTTGGAGTCCCATCGACTTAATGACATGGTCTACGTCTACTACAATCTTCGATTGTGGGTGAGGCAACTTGAGAGGATACCTGATATGGAGGCAATCTCATTGGATGGGATTTACACCACTGTTGCATGGAGGGTTGAGGCTGAGGGGCCTCTCATGGAGTCTGCCGATGATTGGTTAGAGCAGGAGGCAGTGGAGGGGGGGGAGGAGGAGGTGACACCACCTAATCAGGCTAACCCTACTACCAGTAAGGGGATGTGGTATACCTCTTATAACTCCTAGTTCTTCAGTTTCTAGAGCACAACAGAGTCCACTGCCAACTCCACCAGCATCTACATCTAGAGGGAAAGGGAAAGCTATTGCATTTTCTCGCAGAGGGGTAGGGGAAATCAGTAGTATTACACTTTAGTTATTTGGTTCATTTCATTGTATATGACATTATGACTCATGATATGAGATACATTATTATATTTTTTGTTGATATTTTGAGGCCAAGTTGGGACTCAGGAGTCAAGACTTACTATTCAGGACATGATTCACTGTTATGTGTGATGTAGCACTAGAAATGATATTACACATCTTATATATTAGTTATTTTATCATATTTATGTGTCAATGTATTTATTTTATGTTGTATATGCTTTAGTTATTAAATTTTTTATTAAAAATTGAATACTTTTGTATTTTACGATTTTTTCTTAATTATTTCCTGATTTTTACGATTTTTTCCAATTTTTTCAATTTTTTCCCCTCATCTATAATATCCTGATAACGATAACTACAACATTGATTTTGTTGTAGATGCATGGTGGAGAATTTATGGTGTTAGGGTACCCCTTCTACAAAAGCTTGCCATTCGAATCCTCAGCCAAACATGTAGCTCCTCAGGATGCGAGCGCAACTAGAGTGTATTTGAAAAAATACATAACAAGAGGTGCAACAGGTTAAACTTAAAACTTAAAATATTGAAAATTTCCAAATAATTTTTTTAATTCATTAAACAATGTTTTTTTTATAATTATTATTTCATGATCTTTGTATAGGTTGGAGTCCCAGCAACTTAATGACATGGTCTATGTCTACTACAATATTCGATTGTAGGTGAGGCAACTTGAGAGGATACCTGATATGGAGGCCATTGCATTGGAGGGGATTGACACCACTGCTACATGGAGGGTTGAGGCTGAGAGGCCTCTCATGGAGTCTGCTGATGATTGGCTAGTGCAGGAGGTAGTGGAGGGGGAGGGGGAGGAGGAAAAGGAGGAGGAGGAGGCGGAGAAATGGGAGGAGGAGGTGACACCACCTACCAGGGCTACCCCTGCCACCAGTAGAGGATGTGGTATACCTCCTATAGCTCCTATTTCTTCAGATTCTAGAGCACAACAGAGTCCACTACCAACTCCAGTGGCATGTACATTTAGAGGGAAATGGAAAGCTATTACATTTTCTCGCAAGAGGGGCATAGGAAATCAGTAGCATTACAGTTTAGTTAATTGGTTCATTTCATTGTATATGACATTATGACTCATGATATGAGATACATTATTATATGTTTTGTTGATATTTTGATGCTGAGTTGGGACTCAGGAGTCAGGACTTAATATTCAGGACATGATTCACTGTTATGTGTGCTCTAGAACTAGAAATGATATTATACATCTTATATATTAGTTATTTCATCATAATTTATGTGTCAATGTATTTATTTTATATTGTAGATGCTTTAGATATTAAAAAAATTGAAAAAAAATGAATATTTTTGTATTTTCCTATTTTTTCCGCTGGCCGATAATATCCCAATAACGATAAGTGCAACATTGGTTTAATTATTATAAGTTTATAATTTTCTTGTCAGGCTATGGTGATTTTTTAATAAAATTATAATATTTTGTTACTTAAAATGTTTTTTTCTAATGCATGATTTTAGAACTCTTAGAAAAAGCTCAACTATCTAGGAATTAAAATGTGTTTTTCTAATGCATGAGTTTAGAACTCTTAGAAAAAACTCAACTATATGGGAATTTGGATGGTGGAAAATTTAAAACAAAAATATGCAATTGCAACAAATCCATGGTAATTCCAAATAAATAAATAAATAAATTCTAAATAAACTCCAATGATTATAATAGTTAAAGTAGGTCATTTAATTAATGAAAGAAGCCCTCGGATGCGGGTGACTGCTGCGGCATTCAAAGTGAAAAGACTGGGCTGGGGCGAGGCAGCTCGACACCTACCCACCCAGTACGCAGTGTTAAATACTTGTAAATGGGAGAGCGCTTGGCATGTGCGCAAGGAAAGTCATAACAACTCTCATTCAAGTGGCCCTGGTTCATTCTTCCTGTCCTCTACAACGGCTCTTCCCTCCGCACGCTACAACCTGCAAGAGATGACGACGATCATCAATGTTGTAGTTATGGAAGTGGTTTCTCGAGAAATGTTTGGCAAGTTTAAGGCAAGGCTCTGTTCTGGGTCTACGTTGAAGCCTTTCGAGCTGTCTCTTTGCGCTCATCCCCTCGCCTCTGCTCAAATTACGGTTCTCTCTATATTCTCTTGGCACTTGCCGAGGAAAGCCTTTCTGAAGCTTAGCTCGGCCATCCAGGGGCAGCTCCTGTTGTTCCTCTCTCTCCTCTAGGGGGTTTTGGGCTATAGTCTGGCGGTCTTCGTGTCGGCTTTTCATCACCTGGTCTCAGGTCTTGCCTTTGGCTTTGGCGGGTGGTTTTTGAGTAGTTCCTTCACAGCCTCTGTCCCCTCATTCAATCGTTTGGTCTTAGGCCTGGTCTTTGATACTGGGGGGTGGGAGATTGGTCCTGTCAATTCAAAGGTTGCTTGTTTTCACTCTGGAAATTATCACTCTGTGCTCAATTGGTTCCCGCTGGCGAAAGGCTTCCGTAGGCTCCCAACCTGGTCCTCGCGTCTTTGTTTCTCCACTCGCCTTATAGTTTCCCAGCCTGTCTGCAACCTATCTAACGCTCCCTCAAAGATGGCTCGACTTCGACAAAGAATGGGGTGCCATAGAGGCCAACCCCGACGCGCTCCGACAAGCTCGTCTTTGGATTCGCCTGCCCCCTCCAGTGAATTGTTTACTGGTCTATACCCCGACACTCGCAGTGGGAGAGGGCAGCATCATGCCCAGTCACTACCGTGGGCCTCCTTCCTTGACCGGCTCTACAATTTTCTCTTTTAACAGTTCCCTGCATCGGCCTCGGATAACGGCCCACATAACAGTGGTTTTCCATGAGACTACATAGATGGAGGACTCATACTCTCATCCAGGAGGCTCGGGGGCAGTCTTTGGTCCTTCTCCTTCTATTCAGCTTGGAATTGGTATGGTGCCTTAGCAAGTTCAGAATGCTCCTGGTTGCAACACTCAGGATGCAGAGATGCTGCCTGTCGACCCCGATCCCTCTGATCAGAACGTTGCTCCAACTATGGGTGAGCCAGAATTCAGATGGTGCCGTATTGTGGAAGAACCACAAGTTGACTAGCGTGCTCTCATTGGCGATGGTCTATTTGGTTATGCTATGGCTATCACCGAGCAAGTTTGCTATGTTAACTATGTTTTGGATTTCCTGTGTTCTTTTTGATTTTTTGTTCACTATGAAGAACCAGAAGAGTATCATCTCGGTCCCCTGCGTGGGTTCTGAACTTGGTCTTCTTACCTTTTTTTTTCTTGAATGTTTTGCCTCTTATCAGAGCAATGTACTGACTTCGGTCTCTATGTAAATATTTCTCTACCTTGTTAATAGAATTAGTCTTACTCGAAGAAAAAAAAATTAATGAAAGAAGCACTTAATGTAATGTTACAAAGTATGCCAATAAATTAACCCTGATAAAAGTAATTTTTTGAAATATATTTTTTTCATATGAGAATGAAAAAGAAAAAATAGTTTTAGTGGTGCAATTCAATTGGTGATTGAAATACTCTGAGTTTTCCCTAAATTAGAGATCCTCACACATCACAAGTCCTAGTTTATTGAGAGGACTAGTGGTAGACCACATTTTCTATTGTTCTAAGTTGTATATCCCTTAAACAAATAATATTATATAAATACCAAAACTCTAAGCATATTAGAATGAGTACACATAGACAACATTGGTTCACTAGTATTACAATCTCTATAAAAATCATATGGAAGAAATTTAATAAGATAATTTACTTACACTCTATATATGAATCATACAGAGGGAATTCAATGAATTAAATGAGGCCATTTACTAGAATCATATGGACTGAATTTAATAAGAACCTTTAGTCTTTCATCTCATGGACGCCATTCTTCAAACATGCACTAGAAGAAAAAAAGGTCATTGGTGGCGGTCCATCACCAATGTCCCATATGGTGACGGTCTTTAAAAAAGCATTGTTGTAAGTGTATATAGTGATGGTCCTTTATGGTTTCTCACGAAAGCCATTTTCAATGACAGTTTTGGTGAGGGTCATTAAATGCCCATCACTAATTTTCTCTTTGGTGACACATTTGGTGAGGATCGTTAAAGGCCCATCACTAATTCTCTCTTTGGTGACACTTCTAGTGACGATCTTTTATTGACCGTCACCAATGATCTTTTGGGTTACTTTTGGTGATAGTCAATAAATTTTCATCATCATTGATCATTCCAATGAGTTTTCGATGACGCTTCATGCATGTGACGGATCTTTAAGGTTCGTCACCAATGTCGCATTTGGTGACGGTCTTTAAAAAATTGTTATTATAAGTGTATATAGTGATGGTCCTTTAAGTTTTGTCACCAAAGCCATTTTCAATGACACTTTTGGTGAGGGTCGTTAATTTCCCATCACTAATTCTCTCTTTGGTGACACTTTTGGTGAGGGTCGTTAAAGGCCCATCACTAATTATCTCTTTGGTGACACTTCGAGTGATGATCTTTTATTGACCCTCACCAATGCTCTTTTTGGTTACTTTTTGTGACGGTCAAAAAATGCTCGTCATCATTGATCATTCCCATGAGTTTTTGATGACACTATGTACCTATTACTATACTTTTTGTCAAAATATAATGATTTAAGACCATTTTTGTGGAGTCTTTTTCATTATATGTCCAAGGTCATAGTGGTTATAATAGCCAGTCAAATTGTTAAGAATTAATTAGTGTGTATCATTTCCTTCAAGTCATAAGAATATAGTCTTCCTATGAGTCAACACATGATTCATCTCTATTAGGTTTATTATCTAGCAAATTTCCTTTAAATAAAGTTCCATTAGTGTACGTAGGAACTATATTATTTAATACATAATCAGGCTCTGTCAATTCTATTAATGAGAGAGACCTAACACTCCTCAACACTCATGGCATATCTTAACATGCTTTGGAACAATACGCTAACATTCCTTGGCACCTCGTATGTCTTGGAACATCTTTGTACCTAGAACATCTTGCCATGAGCAGGACGCCAAAGCACATGTTGGCATCCCATAGCATAGCATAGCACTCCCCTATCATGTGTTGGCGTTCCCTGTAGTCCCTAGCATGCCCTGGAACTCCTTGGCATAATATTGCATTGAAAAAAATTAGCACTTGGAACACATTGGCACTTGGCATGTATTGGAACATATTATTAGTGTGCCTAGCATGCCCCTTTTGAAAAAGATAAAGTCCTGACTTATTAACCCTCTTATGTGTTCATTTCCTTTCATTTTAGCTTGGTTATTCCTTTTGTTGCCTTGAAAATCCTTGACACATATTGGCATACTCTGGCACCCTACACATCCTATCATGTCTTAGCACCTGGAATGCTTTGGCACTATTTGGCACATGTTAGCACACCCCGGAACTACCTAGCACACTCTAGAACTTCTTGACATTCCCTGAGATTCCCTGGCGTGCATTACCCGATCTTAGCATACCTTGTCACTCCCTCCTTGGCATGACAACTAGCACTAATTGACACTCCACAACACACCCTCATATTCATTCACATCCATGCATTTTGACCTAGTGCTCCCTTGTGTTTCCCTAGTACTCCCTAACACTCCTCAGCATGCATTGGCACTCTTTAGCACACCTTAGTACTCATAAGTGAAGAATGAAACTTGTAACCAATGTTACTAGACTCGGAATAGACAATAAATCAGTGAGGCAAAAGAGCTAAGAGTTTTAATCAGATTGGGGAAAAATCAGAAAAAAAAAATCAGGTAAAAATTGGGAAAAAATCAGTCAATTCAATAAATAAAAATATACACATATATTGAATTAAAAAAAAAACATTTTTCATCGATATTCAGTAAAGCCATGCCCAAACAATTCATAATATAAATATATGTCAAAAATATCATGAATGAATAAGCATCTCATATATGTTATGAGTCCAAACATGATCCAAAGTATTGAGTCATGACTCCTAACTAGTGACTACATAGAATTAGAGGCAATCACTTCTAAAATTTTACAAACAACTACATACTAATTAGAAAAAATAAGTAGCTAAGAGTCTAAGACTCTTATGAGTGAGAAGTAGAAGCAATTCCTCCCACTCCTCCGCTTGCTTGACTCTCAAAGTTCTTCAAGTCATGTAGGCTTAAAAGAGGAGCCTCCTCTAATTGGACCCAATCTACTGCATTTGTAGTTTGCAAATCTGTCTCTTCAAGGTATATTAGTGAATGATCCAAACCTATCATTATCATGAGACATTGAAATGTGAATTTAAGTTTGACTTTGAACTTTAAATTTTAAACTTTAAATTCCAAATCAGATTATGAAACCTTCAAATTCAAGCTCTGAGCTAGTATTTTCTTGTTGTGAAGTTCTATATTGTAATGGAAAAATACAAGGTCATTTAAGTGCTTTTGTGTCAATCTATTGCACTTCTTAGAATGTATTTTCTCAAACATGCTCCAGTTGCACTCACAACCTGAAGCACTACATGCTTGGTTTAAGATTCGAATGGCAAATCTCTTCAAAACTGGTGTATCACTACAAACGTTTTGCCACCAAATACCTAGCAAGTGGCAAGGGTTCGTGAATAGATGTAATAAACAATAAATAGTAAAAACTTAAAAAGACAACAAAATTTAATAAAACATTTTACATACAAAATAAAGTTTAAACAAATTTAATGAACCGATAAAGCCTTCTAGCCTCAAAGGGTACCTGGAAACACCTTACACGTTTCTTGTATAGCACTAGTATAGGAAAATAATTTAGGTGGTGTTGTCTAATCCTATAGTTGGGAAAAGATATGACTTTGAAATTCTCGATCAGGGAAGCACCTTTCCATGCATGTCACACGTCCTCTATGAACCTCCCCATCCTCATTAAATTTGCTCTAATATTAAAAATACTATGGGTTTTAGAAGTACCTGGCAGCATGAAAGGGGGAATGAAATTTCCTATCCGAATGTGCATCAATAATGTCCCAAAGAGGCATATATTTTGCCTCCTCATCCCCATATCTTCTTTTGATGGCCTCCTTTGTGAGATCCATCACGTCATAAATGTAACCCATAGTGGGTTTGTCACCATCAACCATCTTGAAATTTCAAGATTTAAAATTTAAATTAATATGAAACATTGAAAATAAAAAGAATATTGAAATGAAATTTAAAACATGAAAAATTTAAAAGACTTGAAGTACTTGAGAACTCTAACAAGGGACTCCATCACAACAATAATCTCTTTAGCATATTTCCAGAAACCGTCATTAAACACAAGTGCAACAACTTCAATGCCTTCAAGGGTCTTAGAATGTTTAGATGCCATCCACTGAAGTCCGAAGGACATCCTCTTCAGATTTATCTTTTACTCAACCACAAATTGCAAAGATATGAAATTTGTTGCAAATCTAGTGACTGCAGGTCAAACAATTTCTTTACCTTCAGTGTATTTTCTCATCGTGTTTAGGACAATAATGTGGTTGTATAGGTATTTGGTTATGGATTTTTCCTTCTCCACAGCCTCATGTATCCAATGAATCTTACCAATGTCCTCAAGAATTAAATCTATACAATGGGCAACACAATAGGTCCAAAAAATAGTGGGGTGCCTAATCTCAAAATGTCTACCAACAACCATATAATAGCTGCATTGTCGGTGAAAATTTGTATAACATGTTCTTCTCCCACTTCTTGAACGACTTCCTCCATCATTTCACAAATAATTTGTGCAGTCTTAACCTTGTTTGACGCATCCATTGATTTTAGAAACATTGTACCTAATGGACAAGATACAAGGAGGTTTATTAAAGTTCTATTCCTCTGATCTGTCCATTCATCACTCATCATTGTGCACCCTGTTTCTACCCATGATGAACAAAACTCAGATAGCACAAGAATGCAATCTTCAACACTTTATAATAGAAAATTTGTCCTAATTCTCTCTTATGAAGGAGCTTTGAACCCTAGAGCTGCAACAACAACTGCATCAATCATAGCTTTCCAATAAGGACTTATGGCATAGTGGAAAGGTATGTTAGAATAGTACCAAAAGTTAGCAATGGCCTTCCTTGCCTGACTATGGTATTTTTTTTCCAACCAGTGGTATCCAAGGTAGGTTAGGAATTGGGTTTTGTGTGGGGAGAAAAGAAGGTGTTTGCTGGTATGTAAGAATAGTACCAAAATTTAGCAATGGCCTTCCTTTCCTGACTATGGTATTTTTTTCCAACCAATGGTATCCAAGATAGGTTAGGAACTAGGTTTTGTGTGGGGAGAATAATAGGTGTTTATGTTTCCACCTCCAATGTTGAATGCAGGAGGATTCATTTGGCCTTGAGTTTGACTTTGACTTGGAGGCATGTGTGGGAAACTTGGGAACTGCATTGAGGATTCAATAGAGGGAGATGAGAATGGGGTAGTGGAAGAAACATTGTCAACTCCAGGAGTTCTTATTTCTTTTTTTTGCTTTTATTTCTTTGCATTATGCTGAGTCAACATATCAATGGCCAAGGTTGCTTGGTTCTTGACATTTTCTTCAATGTTTTTGTAGAGACCTATATCATGGTTGGGTATTTGTGCAAGGTGGTACTTAAATCTATAAATGACTCCACTACATTTCGCTTTGCAAAATTTACAAAGGAGCTTAGGGTCTCCAAGAATCTTGTCACAATAAGCCCAAGAAAAGTCGTTCTCCCTCGACATTGTTATTGTTTTGGACTTGTGTTTAAATTATGGATTTTGTTTAGATTTGGAGTTGTGCCTTCTATTTAATTTGGCTCCTGTAAAATACAATAAAAAATTAGAATTAAAAATTCCATATATAACTTTGCAAAAATGAGGGTTGGTTTTAAAGGATATGAGGTTTTGTTAAGGATCAAAGAGGAGTCTGTCCAGCAACACAAGCACATTTTGACCTAATATATCATTATGACCTTGAAACACAATTAGGTACATATGAGGAAATGCTACCTAAAGGAAATATTATCGACATGTATTGCATTGTAATATTGAATTTGCAAGTTTGTTTAGCATAAGACAACTGAACCAATACATCAATAACAGATTCTTGAAGAACAAAAATACCCAAAGTTGTGAATGGATGGTTAAAGCCTTTGGAGTCGGCAAGACATCGACCAAGGAAGGAATGCTTGATGACTTGGTCGATGGTTGGTATGAAACCATTTCTTAGTGAATTTTCAAAATCTATTTAAGCCCCATTTATAGGGTTGAAAAGTCATAACCAAAGGAATATGCTGAACATTTGATTGCTGAACAGTGAAGCTTGAAAATTTCCATTGCAAACAACATTGAAACTTCAATATAGTAGTATACCTATTATTTAAGCCAAGTGCCAATGTAACTTGATTGTTGAATAGTGAAGCGGCTAAGCCTAAAGGTAACACACGCTGAAGGTGATGTGCGATTGCCCGAGGGTTGATGTCAAGTATGGATAGAGCACACATTGGAGATTGCTCGATATGGAGTCTCGACTTAGGCTGACCTTGGTGGTTCCCCGATATTGAGTCTGGACTGTGTAATAGTGAGTAGTGATTGATTACTGAAAATCTCGACATATGAGTTTTGGGCATGATAAATGAGAAATAAATTTTGGAACGACTGATGTTTAGTTTTTAGAAATGTGCATACCTAAACTTGAAAAACTCGTGCTCGTCAAGTCAAGGCTGAAAATTGAATAAATTGGAATCAATCGTAGGCATCTGCTTTAATCAGAAAATCTCAAGTCAAACTTACATTGACCATGAGTTAGACTTGATCAACATGAGTTAGACTAGAAAATATTTAGATTGGATCATTTGGAGAGCGAGCAGATTCCAACTTGTGATTAATCACAATTGATCGACGAGTCTTGTTTCACTGCTTGTAATTGAAATCTGAACTGAAAATAGGAGATATTACAATTGAAACTAATTGTGAATTTTCTAAACTGAAATTGGCCCATCGACATCATTTCTATTTGCAGCTGGGCGCACCAATGGAAGAGATTCATTTTAAATCAAGTTCATGGAGAAAATATTTTATGGAAGATTTTTCTTTTATGTCGAGAAAGACATAGTAGTATTTTTTATTAAATTTGAATAACAATAGTATCTACTCTGTATCTCATTATTTTTATCTCATGTAACTCATACAGAAAGTGGGGTAATAGTGGACGTGTAGCATCAAGCTCCACTCCTTTTAATCCAAAGTTCTACATGCAAACATTTGTGTCACTTGAGCCGCAAAGCCTTCGTTGTAGAGTGTGGAGTTAACACATACCTCTGCATGACAAAAGCTACACATACCTTTTAACTTGGTCTTTTCACCTTTTTTCCATTCTTTGTTTGGAGTCTTGGACAACAAGCTCCACATACTTCTTTTCCATACCTCTATGTGAGTGTAACTTTGCACATTTTCTTTGCTTCAACCAATATCAAAAGCATTTGTGAGCTTCTTTCAAGGCACGAATACATGCTTCAATCATGGAAATTAGGAAAGTTTCTAAAGCAAAAAATAACAATGGAGTTATCCTTTTCCATTTCAAATATGTTAGGATTTTATTGTGAGTTTTTTAGAGATAATTATTAATCGGCCCTCTACTTTTCCCTTTTCCTTAATATAAACTACATCTCTTTTTACATTTCTAATCAAGAGATTTACACCAAATATTGGATCAAAGGGCCAAGGACTTTTCGTAAATGCTTCCTTGTCCAGTAGAAGAATAAATGGTCAACATGTCAACTTGGCTCCAATTTATTGGGAAGTAATAATTGTTTTGAAAAATGACTACTCTTGTTTGAATCTAGAACTATGTTTAAGCTTTGAAAATGGGTTTTCCTCCAAATTGATCTTGGAAAGGTCCTTATTAAAGGATTCTCTATATCTCCTCCACTAGAATGAATGGCTTGTATGTTGAAAAGTATAGCAGAGCTCCCTTCTACAAATCCTGATCATCCCATTGTCACCAAGAGCTCCTCATTTTCCCCAAATTGTACCCAGAACAACATTGAGTAGTTAATTATGATCCAACCTAAGAAATTTTGATTGACACTGCAACTCAAGAGCTATTAAGTTTAAAGTGCACCAATATGATTCGTCATTCTTTCATTGAATAAGTATATTTTTTTTGAATTTGTCATTTCTGCTTGTAGTATGTGGTACTGACCTTGTTTCACTTGAAAGGGTTTTTATTCTTGGACTATGACAATGCTAGTAAGATTTAGGCCTTTTGTAGTATTTGTACCCCATGATCATTTTTGCAAGATGTATGTCCTATGCGGAAAGAAATAAGCATTTAGTTATTACCTCCTAAACTAAATCATTGTTTCTTTTATTAGATTCCATGTAACGTCCTCTACAAAATGAGGATGAATGGGATGTAATATCCTATCCATTCCTGTAGACTATAGTCCTCCTTAAAGGGGGAAAAATCCCAAAATACCCATTATGGGGAAATTTTTGGGGAAACTGGGCTTAAAAAACCCAAATTTGAGGTTTGCAGTAAGGTTTACTCAATCACTTAAGATTATGAAACCGCTCTGCAAAATCTATAAATAAAGAAGGATTGAATTCATTTTGGATCACCAAGTGTGGATTAATTCATTTGTTCTTGAGCATTAGGTTTGATATTTTTTGACCCCTTCTATCTCTTGTCAATTTCCATGGTGAAATATTCCACCCTAGTTGACATTCCCTTATTATCTCACTGTTTGAGCACAAGGGTCTCTGGTTGGTCAACGAATTCTATTGGATATTGGTCTCTTGTCTTTTTCTGGACACAAGATTTTTGTTAAAGGTGAATGAATTTTGAGGATAGTGCATGATAAATTAGTTATGTTTAGCATACACCTCTCTTGAAGGAAGCAACAAAGTTTTCGAGTCCTCAATATCTTGTTCTAGGCAAAGCACTTACCTTAGGCAGTGGATTCGTTTCTGGCTCCTGGAGTAGCGAAACTCTTTGTTTTATTTAGTTTTTACATGCAAAATTAAGGAGAGCACTTCCCTAGTTATTAATTCTTAGCCTTAGCTAAGGAAGCGTGTTTGCATATCTCATATCATATTCACTAGCAGCATAATTTAATTGCTTTATCTATCCATGCAAGGAAGGTGCATTAGGATTAGGAGCTAAGAAAGTTGAGACATTGTTGTACATGTTTCCATATTCATTGTACCTTCTAGACTAAAGGAAAAGTGAATAGTAGTGTTTGAAATTTTTAGTTATTTCTTGTTTCAAAGAGTAATAAATAGTGATGTGATTTGAGTTTCAAATCTGTGTACTTGTTGTTACTTTCTTCAGTGACATGTGCTTCCCTATTCAGAATAAGGGGTTTTTCTACAGTATCTAGCCTCCAAAGCTTCTTCAATGCAAACTAAATATCAAATCATGCCCTCATACTCTAAATCATCTAAGGAATCACCCCAGAGGTGTTCCAATGTAGACCGATGAGCTTTGACAGGCCAAATCCCATCCCATGTCACTATACAAGTGTTGACATCACTGCTAACAAAATTATTCTCACGTGTTGCATCCTACACCAATTCCTAAGATGGATTCCCAAAGGGGTTCTAGAATTAGGCTCAACCTTCATTACCACATTTAAGACTTTTCAAAGGGATCGGTCCCTTTAAACCATACCGATTTTTACACTTTCACAATTTGGCCATGTTCCTATAAATTTATATTTTGTATTGAAAAGTCAGTCCTATTTTTACATGTTTATTAAATTTAGGAACAATTATAGGTTAGATCCAGCAAAATGTCAAAAAATTTGTGGGTTAGGTTGGAATTTCTCCAAATACTATCACACATGTATATATAATCACACATTTCCTTCTTAGATATTGATTGGTTGAAAAAAAAGGTTCGTTGCCTGTGTAATTTTGTCCTATACCTCCACATTAGCACTCATAGATAACAATATTCTTAATTCTTCATTTGTGTGCAAAGTAAGGTCCCTTTTGGTTGCTACTTCTGATGGAGAAACCTCTCACAGTACACCTTTTACCACAGAGATGTTTTTGTTGGATAGAAATCTCCAGAGGAGTTTTACACTAGAGATATAAATGGCTATTGTATATCACAGTAATAAGAATTAACATATGAAGATGTGTAGACCCTAAACTATGTGCATTCAATCCATTACTTTTTCTTTCATGGCCGATTTCATTCTGTATAGTAGATGTGTTGTGGAACTTGAGTGTGTTCGCATAAAAAATTCTAAGGCCAAACCCGGATTCTCATGTGTCATGGAAATTCAACATATGCCTTGTTCACCTAAGAACTACTTGTAACTCATCTTAGGGCACTCATGTACAATCTCAGTCATCCCACTTAACAAGTTACCAAGACAAGGCTAATCACATCCAACCTTGGTCTAAAACAATTAAGTGACACAATTTATATCTTGACATGCCATAGCACCTGACATGTCTTAGAATTCCTTGGCACTATGTGGCATGCATTAAAATCCCCTACATTTCTTGGCATGCTTTAACACTCCCTAGTACACCATGGCACTTCTTGACATGCCTTGGTAGTTTAGCATACCTTGGGATTGCCTAGCATATAACCTTGTCACTGCCTCCTTAACACACCTACAACTCATTGGAACTCCCTCTCACACACTCTTATTTGTTAATTTCCATGCATTTTGAACTAGTGCTTCCTTATGTTTCCTTGACACCCCCTAACACTCCCTAGCTCACCATAGCACCTAAAACATCTTGGCCTACCACCTTAACACTATGGCATTCCTTGGCACTACATAGTATATCTTATCACTCTCTCCTTAGCACACCTAGACATCACTGACACTCTTGGTCACAAACTCTTATTCATTTATTTCCATCCATTTTTACCTAGCTCTCCCTTGTTTTTCCCTAGCACTCCTTATCACTCCTTGACATGTGTTGTTACACCCTAGCACCTATGACATCTTCACATGTCACTATAGCCTCTAGCATGCTTTAACACTGCCTAGCATACCTTGTCAATTTATCCTTAGCACACCTAGAACTCACTAAAACTTCTAATCACTAACTCTTATTTTTTCATTTCCATTCATTTTGACATAGTTCTCCCTTGTGTTTCTGGCACTACCAGCTAACACTTCCTTAGACGCATTGGCACATCTTGGTCACATGTCTCCCTAGGACTTTAGCATTCCTTAACATTGCCAAGCATGCCTTGTAAATCCCCCTTAACACACTTGGAACTCACTAACACTCCATGCCACACACTCTTATTCCTTAATTTCCATGCATTATGACCTAGTGCTCCCATGTGTTTCCCTAACACTCCTTGGCACACATTGGCACACCATGGCACTTGTCACATCTTAGTAGGATTTCCTAGCACTCCATCGTCTATTTGCACTACTTATCATACGTTGTTAATCCCTCCTTAGCAAACCTATAACTTGTTAACACTCCATATCACACATGCACATTCATTCATTTACACGTAATTGAAACGAGTCCTCCCTTGTGTTTCCTTGGAAATCCCTAGCATGTGTTGGTGCCACATCGTAGAACCTAGCACACATTGGCATGCCTTAACACTTGGCATGTATTGACATGCCTAACATTCCTTGGAACTTTATAACATGTGTTAGCAATTCCTGAAATTCCCTGCACACCTTGGCACTCCCTAGTTTTCATGCCCTCATAGACAACCTTACATTTTTTGTGACTTGGAAACCCAACCAAGTCATTAAAAAAATAGTTTTGTGCCTAGACCAAAGTCTCCCTTTGTCTCAAACTACTTTTTCCATCTTCTTATCACAATCATTGGCTTTCCTCCTACAAGTCCTAATATTAAATTCTCCTAACACACTTTTCCCATGGGACACCTAGAATTCACTGACACTCCATGGCGTAATCTCTTATTCATTCATTTCCATGCACTTTGACCTAGTTCTCCCTTATGATTCCCTAACACTCCCAGACAATCCTTGACATGCATTGACACTATCTGGCATATGTCAGCATGCCTTTTCATTCCTTGGCATGCCACTGCACTCCTTAATTATCATTCCCTCATAATTACCCTTGTTTTCTTTTAGACTTAGGAACCCAACCAAGTCCTGCCTTGACTACAACAATTTTACCAAGTTACATTTACTACAACTAGACTATGCCTTGTTCTCCTAATGGACTATAAATCATCTTAGGCTTCTCATGTCCTATTTCAACTCATCCCACTTAAGAAGTTACAAACTCAAGGCTCACATCCAAAAGTGCCCATAACACGACTAAGCAACATAGTTTACATCTTCACATGCCATAATATCTAGGACGTATAGCAATACATTGGCACTACATGGCACACATTATCATCCCCTGCATTCCTTGGCATGATTTTCCACTCCCTAATAGACCCTACCACTCCCTAACATGCCCTGACACTCTAGCATGCCTTGGCACTACCTAGCATAAACCCTTGGCACTCCCTCCTTAAAACAATTGGAACTTGTTGCACTCCCTATCACACACTCTTATCTATTCATTTCCATGCAATTTGAACTAGTTCTCCCTTGTGTTCTCATGGAACTTCCTGGAACACATTGGCACACCCTAGGACTTGGCATGTCACCATGGCACTCTAGCATTCCTTGGAACTACCTAGCATAGCTTGTCACTCCCTCCTTAGCACACCTAGAATTCACTGGCAATCCCTATCACTCACTCTTATTCATTCATTTCCATGCATTTGAAACTAGTGCTCCCTTGTTTTTCCCTAACACTCCATAACTCACCCTGGCATGCATTGGCACACCTTAGCACCTAGCACATATTTTCATGTTTCCCTAGCCTCTAGAATGCCTTAGCACTACCTAGTATACCTTGTCACTCCCTCCTTAGCACACCCTGAAATCACTAACACTTCTTGTCAAAAACTCTTAATTGTTCATTTGCATGCATTATTTTCACCTAGTGTTCCCTTGTGTTTCCCTAACACTCCCTAACACTTCCTATCACTCTTTGGCACACCTTGGCACCTATCACATATTGGCTGCATGTCGCTCTGGCATGCTAGAATGACTTAGCGCTACTTAGCATACCATGTCACTCCCCTCTTACCACACCTGGAACTCATTAACACTCACCACACATTGGCACACCTAGTGCTCCCTTATGTTTCCCTAGAACTCACTAACACTCACCACACATTGGCACACCTAACTGCAATGAGTTTCACTAACAATCAATCCAAAAACCCTTCCAGAGTCTAGCTATTTACTTGTTCTTCACTAAGATATTAGAGTTAAGTTTATTGTATAGTGTTCAATATGAAAATATTACTAGGTGTTTTTATCTCATAGAGTAATTATGATCTTCCCCATGTACACAAGGATAACTGAGAATTGTTTCCCATAATCATGCAAGTGGAACTTCAACATGTACATCAGGGTAACCACAAAATATTTATGATATTTACACAATGGAAATTGATAGGAAAATATTTACATTATATACGTGAATGTACTAAGATCAGGACCATTAACATCATATCTACATATTTACCACAAGACGAGGGTCATTACAACCCCTTAAAAATAGGCATAAGGTCTTCCTCTTTGTAGCTGCTTGACCACAAGGGTTCAATTGAAAAACACATAGTTCCTTTAAATATTTATAGGTTGAGGCAGCCACTTCAAGCCCTTCAACTTAAATATAATCAAATATTTTCAATTTGTTACAATAACAATTCCATTATGCACACTCCTCATCTTAGAGTTGGGTAGAGAGGGAGAATACTTGATTTATTCCAACCCTATAAACGAAAAACTTTGCCACTAATTGGTTGGACACTCCACCACTAGTTGACACACCTAACATGCACCACAAGTCCAAGATACCCATAATATGTGCCCTACACCCAAGGGCCTAGACTACACCTCCATAAAATGTGCATTCAACTTTAGATGTCCCAAAACAGTAATATCCTAGCCCTATACTATTTGTTAGATTTTTGTAACTTTCTCCTTAACTAACATTTATTTTTAACTATTTAATCCACTTACCATATACTCTCTCTTTTTTGCACCCACCTAGTATACAATAACACTTATGTTTTTAATACAACCAAGTTAAGAGGGCATGTTTCTTTCTTACACTTAAATGTTTTCAATACAACCAAGTTAAGAGCACGTGTTTCCTTTTCAAATTCCAAAATCATTGCATAAAAAAGGTAAGCTTAAAATTAAATTAAAATTAGATTATTATTATTAGATAAATACACCAAATATGGAAAAATTGTTTTCAAACACAACCATAAAAAAAGTGTTAGTTTATCAAATACAACTACAAACTTATTAAGCTAGCCTAGTTCCATCTTAACTGGGATCTATCAAGCGCTGAGAGGGATCCAATCTCTCGATGTGAAAACCTCTTTTTTGGCACTTGGTAGATCCAAGTTAATATGGATCTAGGCTGGTTATATAATACTGTATAATATCTATATTTGTATCTATGTGTCTCTTTCTTATTCCCTCTCTCTATCTCACCCCAAAACATACACACTCTCTCTCCATATCTATCTCTCTCCCCCTACCTCTTCCTCTCTGCCTCTCTCTCTTCCCTCTATCTCTCCTCTCTCCATCACTCCCTTGTCACTCTCTCTCTCTCTCCCCTCCTCTCTTCTCTCCCTCTCTCTCTATCCATCTATCCCTTGTCACTCCCTCTCTCTCTCTCCACCTCTATCTTCCTATGCCTTAGTACTTTCCTCCCTCTCTCTCCACCTCTATCTCCCTATGCCTTAGTTCTTTCCTTCCTCTCTCTCCCCCTCTATCTCCCTATGCCTTAGTTATTTCCTCCCTCCCTCTGCCCCTCCAACTCCATATCTCTCTCCCCCACTCTCTTCTTCTCTCTCTTCCCTCTCTCTCCTCCTACCTCCTTCTCTCTATATTCCCCCGTCACTCTCTCACTCTCTCTCTCTCTCCCTCTCTCCCTCCACCTTTGTAAGTATCTCCCTCCCCCCTCTCTTCCCTTCACTTTACTTGTTATCATCACTTGGATCCTTAGTTAAGATAGATCTATGTTGGTTCTTACTAATATTTGTATTATATAAATTTCACATCTTTAAATACAGAAGTATTCTCATTTTTAATTTTATTAAAACCTTAATTCAATTTATATGGGAATAATTTTAGTAGTCATGAGGATAGAGGGTTTATATATATCTCAAAACTAATTACAACCCTTTTCCTATTAGCTCCAAATAAAAAATGTTATTAAATTAAATTAAATTAAAATATTTTTATTGTGAAATAAGTTATGGTTTTTGGGCATGTGGTATTGATAAGGCATGATATTGGCCCATGGTATTGTAACAAAGCCTATTTACAAGTTAATAATATCCATGGTAAAGTGGGGGTGAATATTGATCGTTAAGGATCTTGTCAAATTGTTATAAAATATTTAGATTGTGAAATAAGATATGAGTTTTTGGCATGTGGTATTGATAAGCCACGGTATGAGCCCATGCTATTGTAACAAAGCCTATTCACAAGTTCATAATATCAATGACAAAGATGGGGTGAATATCCATGATTAAGAATCCTGTCATATTCTTATAAAATATTTTGATTTTGAAATAAGTTATGTTTTTTGGGCATGTGATATTGATAAACCATGGTATTGGCCAATGGTATTGTAACAAAGTCTATTCCAAGTTAATAATATCCATGGTAAAGTAAGAATGAATATCCATGGTTAAGAATATTTTCATATTGTTATAAAATATTTTGATTGTGAAATAAGTTATGTTTTTAGAGCATGTGGTATTGATAAGCCATAGTATTGGCCCATGGTATTATAACAAAACCATTTTTTTACAAGTTAATAATATCCACTGTAAAGTGGGGGGTGAATATCCATGGTTAAGAATCTTTTCATATTGTTATAAAATATTTTGGTTGTGAAATAAGTTATGGTTTTTGGGCTTGAGTTATTGATAATCCATGGCATTGGCTCAGGGTATTGTAACAAAACCTATTCACAAGTTAATAACAAAATCAAAATATAACAAATTTAATTTTATTATTTTTATTATTAATTGAGCCAACATTTAGTTTTTTGCACTCATCCCCATACTTTTGACTTTTATTATTATTATTACTATTATTCTTTAACTAAACCCATATTTAGAATTGTTTACATACAGACACCTACACATCTAAGCTATACTCTATAAATATTGTATTTATTGTTTTTTAGGAGGGAAATTTTAACATTTTTGAAAAGATTCAGCCTTAATTTTGATGTAACAAAGCCCTCCTAATTCCAATCTTCATTTAATTTCTAAAACAAGTAGTATATTTTCACTTTTCATAGGGCAGAGGGAAAACTAGTAGATATTTTCACTTTTCACAGGGCGGGAGGGAAAACAAGATTGAAGAGAGTTGTGAATTAAATTTTCACTTTTCATAATGCGGAGGGAGGGAAAACTAGTAGCATATTTTCACTTTTCACAGGGTGGGAGGGAAAACGAGATTGAAGAGTGTTGTGAATTAAATTTTCACTTTTCATAATGCGGATGGAGAGAAAACTAGTAGCATATTTTCACTTTTCACAAGGCGGGAGGGAAAATGAGATTGAAGAGAGTTGTGAATTAAGGTTTTAGAGGGAAAACTAGTAGCATATTTTCACTTTTCACAGGGTGGGAGGGAAAACAAGATCGAAGAGAGTTGTGAATTAAATTTTCACTTTTCATAATGCGGAGGGAGGGAAAACTAGTAGCATATTTTCACTTTTCACAAGGCAGGAGGGAAAACGAGATTGAAGAGAGTTGTGAATTAAGGTTTTACCAGTAGTAGATTGATATCGAACCCCACCATTAGATCTTCAATCCATTAATGGCGCCCATGTGTGTTTCATTTCTAACCTCGTTGCATGTAAACCCCACTTTTAGTCTTCTTCCACACACCTCAAATCCCTGGTTCAAAATTCACTATTTTTTTCATCTATGCTTTTAAGTTTACGAGTAGCACATTTTCACTTTTCACAGGGCCGGAGGTAAAACGAGATTGAAGAGAGTTGCGAATTAAGTTTTTACCAGTAGCAAACTAATATCAAACCCCACGAGTGGATCTTCAATCCATTAATGGCACCCATGTATGTTTCATTTCTAACCTAGCTGCATTTCCACCCCACATTTAGTCTTCTTCACACAAGGAGGACTCATTCAAAATTCACAATTTTTTTCATCCTTTCTTTTATGTTTAAGAGTAGCATATTTTCACTTTTCACAGGGCGGGAGGGGAAATTAGATTGAAGAGTGTTGTGAATTAAGGTTTTACGAGTAGCAGAATGATATCGAACCCCACCATTGTATCTTCAATCCATTAATGGCACCCAAATATGTTTCATTTCTAACCTCGTTGCATTTCCACCCCACTTTTATTCTTCTTCCACACAGGGAGGACTACACACACCTTAGATGCCCCACCATTGGATCTTCAATCCATTAATGGCGCCTAGGTGTGTTTCATTTCTAACCTCCCTGCATTTACACCCCACTTTTAGTCTTCTTCCACACAAGGAGGAGTACACACACCTCAAATATCTAGTTCAAAATTCACTATTTTTTTCATCCTTGCTTTTAAGTTTACGAGTAGCAAATTTTCACTTTTCATAGGGTGGGAGGGAAAACGAAATTGAAGAGAGTTTTGAGTTAAGGTTTTACCTCCTCAATCCATTAATGGTGCCCAAGTATGTTTCATTTCATTTCTAACCTCGCTACATTTCCACCTCACTTTTAGTCTTCTTCCACACAAGGAGGATCGGTTCAAAATTCACTATTTTTTTCATCCTTTCTTTTAAGTTTAAGAGTAGCATATTTTAACTTTTCATAGGGCGGGAGGGAAAATGAGATTGAAGAGTGTTGTGAATTAAGGTTATACGAGTAGAAGAATGATATTGAACCCCACCATTGGATCTTCAATCCATTAATGGCACCCAAGTATGCTTCATTTCTAACCTCGTTGCATTTCCACCGCACTTTTAGTCTTCTTCCACACATGGAGGAGTACACATACATTAGATGCCCCACCATTGGATCTTCAATCCATTGGCGCCCAAGTGTGTTTCATTTCTAACCTCACTGCATTTACACCCCACTTTTAGTCTTCTTCCACACAAGGAGGAGTACACACACCTCAGATCTTTGGTTCAAAATTCACTATTTTTTTCATCCTTGCTTTTAAGTTTACGAGTAGCATATTTTCACTTTTCACAAGGTGGGAGGGAAAACGAGATTGAAGAGAGTTTTTAGTTAAGGTTTTACCTCCTCAATCCATTAATGGTGCCCAAGTATGTTTCATTTCATTTCTAACCTCGTTGCATTTCCACCTCACTTTTAGTCTTCTTCCACACAAGGAGGATGGGTTCAAAATTAACTATTTTTTTCATCCTTTCTTTTAAGTTTAAGAGTAGCATATTTTCACTTTTCACAGGGTGGGAGGGAAAACGAGGGAACATAGGTAAAATAATATGTATTTTTACTTCTTTTATGGTTTGTCTCTATAGAGTTGACCCCACTTTTAGTCTTCTTCCACACAAGGAGGACTGGTTCAAAATTCACTATTTTTTTCATCCTTTTTCTTAAGTTTAAGAGTAGCATATTTTCACTTTTCACGGGGCAGGAGGGAAAACGAGGGAACATAGCTAAAAGCATATGTATTTTTCCTTCTTTTATGGTTTGTCTCTATAGATTTTATTTTACTGGGTGTACATTGTATGCATCTCAAAATTTCTCTTTAGGAAATCCTATTTTTATTATTTCCAAGAAAAACTCTCCGGGGAATCCCAATGGATGTTTCCCCACATTCATGGATGGCATCACTGGTAAACCCATTGGCATTGACTAGTTCACCTCACCCAAGGGATTTCAAACAGGGCACCTGCCAGCACAGAACTAGCCAAACACCCAGTAACATAAATGACATTCGGTTGGGCTAACCCCTTGGGCTCAATAAATCATAATCAACTACACTATTTTCCATATTAACATATTGATCCTATTTAACGTTTTGTTAGAGTAACCATAACAATCCAAGCCTGTTCTTATTTTTATTTTTGTTTTTAATTCCTTCTTTGGTGTGGTGACAACTTTATATGACTATATAGATGTTTATTTTTGTCAGAGTATATGCTAAAAAGTAGATGTTCTCTTACATTCTACCTTGTCTTTTATGTATTGATGGAGTTTAGCTTCATTAGTTGTGACCAAAGAATTGTGTCAGACATGTATACAAGGATTCTTGTATCACTATTTATAAATTGAACATTGTCCTTAAACAAGTAAAGTAGATCCTTAATGCTACATGTTTGTATCTCAGGAAACTTCCAATCCTAATAAATGAGGTGAAATTTAATTGTTTCTAGAATCCAAATCTCAGGTTTTGTGAATTCACTCATATATGGTCCTGGAAAAGCGAAGTGAAATTTAATTATTTCCAAATCTTAAGTTCTTTGAATTCACTCATATTTGGTGCTGGAATCTTTTGAGCAAACGAGAAGAATTTCTTTTAGTTGCATTCAAATTTTTCAAAAATAATACTAAATTTCTCCCTGACTAAAATTCTCCCTGAAATGGCTTTGGGATTGAAAACTTTATAAATATTTTTAGGGAAACAACCCAAAATACCTTTTCCAGATTAGAGTTTTATAACACTAGGTACTAAAACAGTCTTATATTTTCTGCTGCAAATGTTTGATAGAGTCTTCCAGAAACTGATCAGGAAATTAGGTAGGTGCACTGGACAGAGTAAATAATTTTTAATGAATAATCACTTAACATAAATGATATATTAGGTTGCATAAATATATAACTTAGAAGAATGAAAGGAAGAAGAAACCTCAACGAGATTGACATATTCTTAATTGAGTTGAATGAGGCCAGGAATAAATTTGACTAGAGGGTGTTAAAAATGGCATAATTTTTTTCTTGTTGGATAGATTTAGAACTAAAAATCAGCAGTTTTCTTACTTGCATAACTTGGAAAGATTTTTGTATCTCAAGTCTCAACCTTATTGAATAATATGATTTATGCCTTGCAATGTTGAGATATGTTGTGATACCACTGGTTAGTAACCAAAACACTTTGCATGAAAATTTAGTTGTGAATTTTACTTGCAAAAGATATAAGTGAAAATATAGATTAATTGTCCCTTGTTTATAATTTCCTTGAAATTCTGCTACTGCTTGAATGAATAAATCTGAAACTAATTGTTGCATGAAGACAAAAAATATCTCTACCAATTTGTAGTGGAATAGAACAGAAATTAAACATAGTCACACTATAGCAAAAAAAAAAAATCTAGGGAACCCCACTAGGAAAACCCTCTGCTAGCTGTTGAAATTTAAAATACTATCCATATTAGACTTTGAGGCACCTTCTTCAAGACCGGGTTCATCTATGCTTATTGCTTTCCATATTCATTTTCATAAGCATTAGGGTTGTTGTCCATCAAATAACAGTAGCTAGAAAGTGTCTCTTTGATTTCATAAAGCAGATCAGGATAAACTTCATCCAAGAATCCCCTAGAAGGCTCATCAGTAGCAAGAAGAAAGATATTTTTTTATTTTATTTCATCACATGCATCCATCATAATCACTTATTTGTCTTCATTTCTTTCCCAATCATTTTCAATGTTAGATGAAAAAGGTAATTTAGTATGATATAATCCTTAGGTAACCAACCTTAGACATATTGTTAGTTAATTTATGTTGTTTGAAGTTTATTGAGTTTGAGTTTTATCATGAAACTAATAGAAGCGTACTAGAATGGCTAAGTTGATTATCTTGATAACAATGTTATGGTTTGATCTATTCCTTGAAAGGAACTTATAGTTGATGGTCAAAATTTCACATTCCTTTCATTTTTTTATCTTCACATATAACAAATATCTTTATGTTATAGCCTCTAGCTAGATATATACAGTAACTGCCACCCAAAATATGGATGCCATTATTTTGGAGCTTGAGCTTACTCAACTTACCTTTCTTTGAGTTGAAAATAACATTAGATCTCATTATATCATCTATTGCAGAGCATGAATCCAATTTACCTTTGTTTCAGTTAAAAATATAATTAGATCTTTCTATATCATATTTTGTAGAGAATGAATCCAATTTCTCATAGTCCATTTGCTTGAGGTATAACAAAGCTACTTTAATTCATTAAACTTACTTTTCATATTCTATTTGCTGATTGTGATTCTGCAGGCCACATTTGCATTGAAAAAGGGGCATATTTAATGAAGTCTGGAGGGAGAGGGAAGCTTCAGTTACGTCCTTTCAAACTTTCTAAGGTATGTAATAAAATTTTAAAAAATGCTCCATAGAATGTTGTGCTTTAACTTATTCTTTTGACAATGGATTATTTATGTCATCTCCCCTCTCTTACACACAACCAGAGACTAGACATACATGGTTTTTTGGGATATGTGGAAAACAGACAGATTTACGTGAACCATTTATCTAGAAATTTACACTATAGAAGATCAAGCATTTACAATTGAATATTTCCTTGCCACAAAATTATAGTTGAAGAGTCGGATACCTATTTTTCAGGCATATACCTCACTTTTAAATCAATTTATTGTTGACTCTGTATAGACCTTCCACGGGAGGGCAAAGAATCATCACTACCATTACTTAATCTTTCTGCAGACCAAGTAAAGATTCCAAATGTGTATAAATTAGTGGCTCCTTTGAGAATCTCAAGAGTGGTGCTATTGTAGCAACAAGAAACTCGTTTATTTTGAGTTCTTCATTAGTGCATTGATAGTATATTGTTTGTTCCATACAATACCTCAATAGTGTATGATCAAATTACAGTTAAGCCTATCATAATATTTTAACTTACCCTCTTTTAGAGGGAAACTAGAGTGTATGTTGTTTGCTTATATGGGCCTAACCCAAGTTCAGAAAAATTATTTAGCCAAACAAATCCCACAGCTGCTGGTCCTTTCGGCAACAGCTTGTGCACCGCGGACTGAGGTCTCACCCGAGGTAGCAAGGGAGGGTGCTGGAACTAGGTTTCTGCACCCTTGGGTTGTTTAGATGTGGTCTAGAGGGTTCGCCTGCTATTCTGTAGCTTCGCGCTGCTCTGCTTCACACCAATCAGAACTCAGAATAATCCTTACTACTTATTATTGCATTGTTTATGTATTCAATCTATTTATTGCAGTCTTTAAGCAAATATTTATCAGATTAAACCAGTTCGCGTATTTAGAATGGACTCAGATCCACATACATTCATAACAGAAGCACATGCGCATAGATCAAATAGTTATTTTAGCCATACAAGAAGCCAGATTCGTGATAATTTGGGTTTAACACAGAATTACAGAAGTAACTTATCTTTATTTCCACTTAACCACTAGTACATCCAGATCCGTCTTGCGCACTCGGCTACAAGGGTCTGTGCACACAGCTGCGTACTCTTCTAGGCCTCTGTGCACATAGTTTCAGAGCCTCTATCCCTTCCCCAATACCCTCGACTCAGACTTACGGATGCTTTCAGAATTTTCTCCTCAAAAACCCATTACAATTCAGATCCAAGACCATGCCTAAGAAAGGAACTGCCTTCTCCCCATAGACCCATGCTTTATTTATACCTTCTTATGGTCCAAAAACTGACTTACTTCCTATTATTCTATATTATTTCTTGGGCAGACAACCCTTTGACTCGACTTTTTTACATTTCGCGCTCCACATATTTCAGAGGTTTACAATATTTTTATCCAAACTGCTAGGCTATTAGACCCAAAACTATTACGCGGGACCTCTGCTACCGAACAGTCCCCCAACACAATCATCGTGACTCATCTGGAGTCACTCAGTGTGGCACGACGCGTTGCCTTGGCTTCGCAGTTCACCTCCCTCTTAGTGATGCTCATCGTCTTACTGTTTATTCGTTGTCTCCTACAACACTTCATTCGACTCCTACTTCATAGTTTCTTCCAAGTCTGGCGATCGATAATGCTCATTCTGCTCTGCTCAGTTAACACAGAACACCCCCTCATAGGATTTTAGCTCGAGCAGGGGAGCCATATACGGGACCTCCTTGTACCACCGTAGCCAGCTCAAATCTTCGTATTTGTTCTTCGCACTATCTACTACAACTTGTGTTGCAATTTTGCAAGACCTTTGCTATTGTCCATGAAATCTCAATCCTCAAGGTACCTTAGAGATGACGTATGAACTGCATCACTACCAGTGGTCTCCAATGTTCCATCCTTTCTCTATTTTTCTATAGCTCACCGGCCTGCACCCGAGTGGGGTGACAACATCCTAACCAATTCTGCTTCGTGTCTCCCCTTTTCCGGTACATCTCCTATTGTTGATGTTGCATGCTGCGGAATGCCCTCAGCTATCAACACCATGGCCCTTAGAGAGTCCTGCCTGCCCATCAGCCATATCACCACCCTCAGGCTTACTCCTTCTGCATAGATAATGAAAAGTTTCGTATCGATCCCCAACATGTGTTTTCCAGAAGTGTAGATCTCTCGGTGGATGCTCCTCGGTGATTTATAGGCAATTTAAATTTCAAATTCCCTAGTTCTCGCCTAGTTTGATGTCCTCATGTAAAATCTGTGGCAGCTCATTCCATAGCTGGCTCGTACTCCTTCTCTTAATTTCTCTCTGCCCCATCCCTTTTGCGATAATGTAGCCATCTTTTCATGAACAATGATAGGAACAGTCACCTCTCCTCTTAGCAATGCATCAGCGCACTCCTTGCCGCGCGACTGTGACCTTTGTGGTTGGCCAATTCTATGCATATCCTAGCAATCACGCTTCTTTTCCCCAGGCTGCTTTATCATCCCGCACTCTCTTTCAAATGGTTGGAGCAGTGAAACTATCCCTTGGTCGGTTAGTTAGACAGGCAACCCACCCGTGTAGAGCTTCAGGTGACTGCCATTTACTCAGCCTAGGAAGGGGTCTCCATTAAGTTTGGCAAGCTGAACCACACTGCAATCAGTAACTTCTCTAATGACATAGGGTCCCAACTAATGCATTCGGAGTTTGCCAGGGAATTTCTTGAACTTACTATCATACAGCAATACTAGATCATTCACCTTGAAGGTGTGCACCTTGATATGGTGATCATGCCACGCTTTCTCATGTTGTTTCTGCACTTGTTGATGGAATCTAGCCAAAAATCATTCCTCCTCCAGTTCTTCTAGCTGCGCGAGTCATTCCTCAAAAGCCCCACTATTGGTCATTCCTGTTATTGAAACGATTTTCATGCTAGGAACAATATATTCCATAGGCATAATGGCCTCTTCACCATAGACTAACCGAAAAGGTGTCTGGCCCATCAACTTCTTGCACTTGGTTCGGTATGACCATAGCACAACAGGGATGCGTAAGTCCCAGTCATTTCGTTGTGCATTATAGACCTTGGTCAATGTGGTCTCCAAGATTTTGTTGAATTCCTTGGCAGTCCCATTCACTTGCGAGTGGTATTGCGTACTCTATTAGTGATATATATGAAATTCTTTAGTGAGTACGCTGATAATTTCATTCAGAAAATGCATTCCCTGATCGCTCATGAGAATTTTGGGACATCCAAACCTTGTCAGTACGTTCTCAAATAAAAACTTTGCAGCGGTCGCAGCCATGAAGTCCTTAACCTGTTGTGCCTCTACCCATCGGGTCAAATATTTTGTCATAGTGATGATGTAGTGCGCACCCGTCTTCCCTCGTGGCTCGATAGGTCATACGAAGTCGATTTCCCACTTCTTGAATGGTTGTAGCATCATCGGTTGCTAGAGCAGCATTTCATCTCTCCACGATGGTTTCCTCATCCATTGACATATGTCGTAGGTGCAACAGTATGCTTTTGAATCTTGATGCAAAGTGGGCCACCATAATCCTGCATGAAGAATCTTCTGGGTTGTGGTGTGACCCGCATAATGTCTACTAGAAACCCCCCCACCCCATGTGCTTCGACCAGGATCTGTCCTCGCTCGAACTCCAGGACATACCTACGTAATATTTCATTGGTGTCAATTTTGGAGAGTTGTCCTACAATCATAGTGAAGTCCACTATGTGGACCACTAATTCCTTCTTCTGCTGAACAAAATATCTCTGCGCACAATTCTTGTAGTTAAAAAATGGATTATATTCTCGAAATGGCCATCTACTACGTGCACCGCATATAACTGTGCATCTGAGAGTCCGTCTTCTAAATTTTTGGGTTCTTCGTCGGTCTCAATTCGAGACAGGTGATCGGGGCTTGCATTTAGATGTACCAGCTTTATGACGACCTTGAAGTCATATTCCTAAAATAGCAGAAACCATCTGCAAATGCGCGCCCCCAACACAGGCTTATTCACTAGGTTTTTTAATGCAGAGTGGTTGGTATACATCTTAAAGTGGCCTCTGAGCAGATATTGGTGGAATTTTTGAAGTTCGTATACCATCGCTAATCCCTCTCACTCGCTAGTAGAGTAATTATTCTTAGCTTTTGACAACTGGCGACTTGCGAAAGCAGTCAGATGGTCGATTCCCTCTGCTCCCGGTTGAGTAAGTACCGCCCCCAACGCAATACATGATGCACCGACATGCACATGAAATTCAACCTCCCATTTCGGAAACACCAATATAGGGGTGGATGCCATCTTTCCCTTAAGCGTCTCCAGACTTTTGTTTCATTCCTCATTCCAGCAATACATAGCATCCTTCTTTAGCAACTGTTCCACTAGAGTCGTGATCTGGGCATAGCTTTTGATGAACTTTCTATAATAGCATGTGTGTCCCGGTGTGGCGTGTAGTTGTTTGACACTTTGCAGTGCTTTTAGATTGAGTATAATAACGATCTCTGCTGGATCCACCATCAGTCCCTGCTTACAGACCACATGGACCAGTAGGTTCCCGAATAGGAAAAGGAAAGTACACTTCTTTAGGTTTAGCACAATTTGATGTCAGCGGCAAATATCCAACATTAACCATAAGCTTGCTACGTTTTTCTTAACCAATCCGAACATGGTCCAATCATCAAGATAGACCTCTAAGAACTTGTGTACAAATTCCTTGAAAGTCGCTACCACTATTCGTGAAAATATCATCGGCGTGTTCTTCAGCCCAAAGGGCATCATCATGTACTGAAAGCAACCCCATTTAGTGGCAAACATTGTTTTGCTTCTATCTTCCAGTGCAATCTTGATTTAGTGGTATCTTGAGAATCCATCCATGAAGGAGTAGGCTTCCTGCCCCCCCCATAATTTCCAGTACCTCATCAGTAAACGGTGTTGGAAATGGATCGTTAACATAGGCATCATTGAGCTTCCTGAGATCCAAACAGATGCGAATCTCACCATTCTGTTTCTTCTCCTGCATAACCATAGGACTTACCCAGTCAGATTCCTCAACTAGTTCAATGATTCTGGTTGCCAACATCTTATCCAGCTCTTCATGGACCTTTGCTTTATATTTTGGATTCAATCGGTAGGGTCGCTGCTTAATTGGTTTCGTGTCTAGCTTTAACGTTATCTTCATTATCCCCAGGTCTCCTAGGATCCCTTTGAGCTCCGTGATTTTTGTTGGGAATAAATCTCGATATTCCCGAAGCAATTCAATGACCTTCTCCACTGTGGCATCATCCCAATAGTCCCCAAGAATTGCATACTTCGGCTCTTCTTCTATTCCGATATTGACTTGTTTTGTTTTCAATGGTGCCATGATATCTAGATCTTCGATTTCGGGCTCGCGCACCACATGGCTTCCCTCTAATTCAGGAATATTGATGTTTTGTGGATCATCCTAATCATCTTCTATCTGGATATTACAAGATTCGAGAGCCTGACTCAGCTGTCACGACCAATCGGCTTGCACAATTTCTTCTGGTTCCAGTGGCACCTTGAAGATGGTGGATTTTACCAGCTGTAATGCGCCATCCATGGGATCCATCCATTGATCTTCAAAGAGGAATGTTGACAAAAATCCTTTGCACAAGATATTCCACTTGCATGTGTCGCGCCGAAGCTCCACTTCAGTATACCAGTTTCTAGGAATAATGTCCAGGGTGTGATAAAATAAGTGCACCCATTCTGGTTGAGGTTCTTCTCTGTAGGCTTTGATCCATCTGGTAAGGTGCATGTGCGGGTCATCGCGTCCATCGTATTTCTCCATTATGCATAGTTCTGGCTTCCCAAATCTGATCTTCATCAAGCACCTGCAGTTGCACCAATCTTCAAAAGTCCCTTCATGTGTGCCCCACCGTCGTGTAGGCATTGCGCACAATGCCCACCTCAACGTATCAAACCATTGGTGCTCTGGTACCGTGATTTCAAATTTGGTAAGGAATTCATCTATTATTGTCAGCTTATCATATGTCAGCAATTCGCTATCCTATACCCTTACACAGTATAAAGATTGGATCACCATATTGCAATGTAGGATGGTCACTCTGTTCAACCTGTTATGCCACCACTCGTCTTCTTCATCTGAGTCAGAACCATAATTCACTAAGACCGAGTAGTGATCTTTATTGTGCCCCAGGCCCTTTCACTTTACACACCATAATTCCTCCCGGACTTCTGGTCGTGGTGCCTTTTCTTATTTTAACTTCTTCATTTACAAACACAAATTTCGGATCTGCGCTTGGATTTGATGAACTCCCAAACCTAGGTCATGTAACGGAGTTTCGTGCAACCTCATCGCTATTTTTAATGCTTCAACCTAGGTTGAGATCTCCTATTGTGACAAAGTTGTCCTCAGATGTGGTGTTAAGGATGCCATAAACCAAGCGTAGTGCTGTGCATCTATCAATGTCATGTTCGCCTCGCGAATCGTACTCTTCAGTATTTGGTCCAAATCCCACGGGGTTTCACCAGGCATCATCTCGATATCTTTGAACCCTATGATTGACTGTGTTTCTGACTTTGGCTCGCTAAACTGTTTCTTTAGTTCGGTCTGGATTTCTACTATCCCCGCAGTTGGGTGATCACTACAAAACTTTATGTACCATGTCAATGCCCAGTCCTGTAGCGTGCTAACCAAGATAGCCTTTTTGATATTATCATCTGCAATCCTATGTGCGTTCCATACTGAGGTTAGCACAAACCAAAATTTTTTTGGGTCTTCACTTCCTACTCCTTTGAATATCGGTAGCTGGATCGCACTCGTCATTGCCAATTCTGCCATTGTACTTTGAACTACTACTGCTCCTAGTCCCTTCGATCCTTCACTTCTTGTTCCACATCAGACACCCCTTAGGCAAATCCCAATCCCGACAACGAAACCATTTGTTGGCTTATATGCACCTGACCCAGGTTCAGAAAAATTATTTAGCCAAACAAATCCTGCAGCTACCAGCCCTTTCGGCAACAGCCCGCTGAGTGTGAATTGAGGTCTCACCCAAGGTAGCAGGGGAGGGTGTTGGAACTAGGTTTCCACACTGTTGGGTTGTCTAGATGTGGTCTGGAGGGTTCACGTGTCGTTCTGCAGCTTCACACCAATATGAAATCAGAATAATCCTTACTACTTATTATTGCGTTGTTTATGTATTCAATCTATTTATTGCGGTCTTTAAGCAAACATTTATTAAATTAAACCAGTTCGCATATTTAGAATGGAATCAGATCCACATACATTCATAACAGAAGCACATGCACGTAGATCAAAAAGTTATTTTAGCCATACATGAAGCTAGACTCATGATAATTCAGGTTTAACACAGAATTACAGAAGTAACTTCTCTTTATTTCCACTTAACCACCAGTACATCCAGATCCGTCCTGTGCACTTGGTTGTAGGGGTCCACGAACACAGCTGCAGACTCTTTTAGGCCTCTGTCCACATAGCTGCAAAGCCTCTATCCCTTCCCCAATACCCTCGACTTGGACTTACAGACGCTTTCAGACTTTTCTCCTCAAAAACCCATTACAATTCAGATTCAAGACCAGGCCTAAGAAAAGAACTGCCTTCTCCCCATAGAGCCACACTCTATCTATACCTTCCTATGGTCTGTGGACTGACTTACTTCCTATTATTCTATATTATTTCTTTGGCAAACAACCCTTTGACTCGACCTTTTTACATTTCGCGCTCCGCATATTTAAGAGGTATACAATATTTTTATCTTAACTTCTAGGCTATTAGACCGAAAACTGTTACGCGGGACCTCTGCTACCCAACATGTGTCAAGCTTGCACATCAAAATTATATCATGCAAAGTTTACTTGGGACAAGTTTTGTGGATCTAATCATCAAGATAATTGTTGGAATTCAAGAGGCAACAATACTACAAAGTGGGAAAGAGGTTTCACAATTAACATGGATTTCACATTATGGTTGGAGTCGGTTTGTTGGCAAGATGCTAGATACCCCAACTTCCTTTTTATGACTGAGTGCAAGATTGAATCCTTCGACATATTCGTCGCTCAATTGCCATTAAGTGATGGGTTTTCTCAGAAGTACACACCTATAAACTTTACTAGAGTTGTTCTTGAGTCTTCGAAGGTGGTTATATTTTCAAAGCACACATGTACAAGAAGAGGAGAAATAATATGCCTGACTA
The DNA here is from genome assembly GCA_031772625.1 of Pinus tabuliformis. Classification (NCBI taxonomy): domain Eukaryota; kingdom Viridiplantae; phylum Streptophyta; class Pinopsida; order Pinales; family Pinaceae; genus Pinus; species Pinus tabuliformis. The sequence continues at coordinate 2,030,896,386 of CM062817.1, read as the reverse complement.
ATTTGAGGTTATCTACCTGTGAATAGGGTGTTCCCATTCATAAACCTGACGAATCACTCTACTTCTTTCTAGTGAACAACTTTGGGACTTGCCATGAATTGTGAGACAATTCCAACCCCATAACTATAAATTTATTATTTAAATATATACCCAATAGATTAGAATCTGCACAAGGAGAACTCTATTCTTGTTTCAAAAGAACCTGCAATCAACTTGTACCATGTTATTTAGTATTTTCTGTATTTAATCGCATCCTTGGTCTATGACATAAAGATGCAACATGCCACCTTGCATTTTCTATACTAACACTCCTAAAAAATAATAAATTATGCCCAAATATATCATTTCAAATGATCTATGTAGCTCACCTTTTGGTTTTTCAATTATCGAGGTTGTTACCTATATTGATGAGAACTTATACAACTGATACCATAGTGAAAATATATGTTATAGTTTTATCCGTGTTTCTCTGAAGGTGTTTCTCCTTTAGTAGAGCAACAATACATTGTAGTTTCCATTTAGGGGAGAAGTGTACCGAGTAGCAACCTTGGCCTGTGTGCAGATGGGTTGAATGCACATTAGACTCTATCTATTGTTTTGAAGTTGTTTCTCCTTCAACAATACTTCATCTTAGTAGATACTTTCGGTCTTCACCCTTAGTAGATGCATGCAGCCTTGGGATACATGTTATAGATTATATTTTTTCATATGAGGTTGTAGTAGCGATGAAAGAAGTGCATCGATTTTAGGCATATTTAGTATGCTTTTATAGTTTCACTTAGATGCTCACTTTTCTTAATTTTGGTGTTTTTCTTAGTTCTATTTTATGCACAGATTTATCTTTAAGAAAAGTGCACAGTAGAGAACACACTTCTAGGTATGAGGTACTCTATTCTAGGATGCTTTTGCCATGCAGGTTAGGTGCTTCATCCGAGAATCCAAAGAGATGCTATTGTCGCAATAAGAAATTCGTTTATTTTGAGTTCTTCATTAGTGCCTTGATAGTATATTGTGTATTCCATGCAATACCTCAATATTGTATACAACCATATTTAGTATGATTTTATAGTTTATGCTCACTTTTCTTAATTTAGGTGTTTTTCTTAGTTTTGTTTTATGTGCAGATTTATCTTTAAGAAAAGTACACAATAGAGATGGATTCTATATTTTGAGTAGGGGACACACTTATAGGTACGCGATACTCTATTCTAGGAAGCTTTTTCCATGCAGTTTAGGTTCTATTCGATAATCCCAAGAGGCGCTATTGTAGAAATAAGAAATTCGTTTATTTTGAGTTCTTCATTAGTGCATTGATAGTATATTTTTTATTCCATGCAATAACTCAATATTGTATGATCAAATTACCGTTAAGATTGTCATAATATTTTGACTTACCCTCTTTTAGAGGGAAACTAGAGTGTGTGTCAAGCTTGGATGTCACAATTGTATCATGCAGAGTTTACCTGGCACGTGTTTTGTTGATCTAAGCAACAAGATACCTATTGGAATTGAAGAGGGAACAATACTACAAAGTGGGAAAGAGATTTCACAATTAACCTGCCTTTCACATTATGATTGGAGTCGGTTTGTTGGCAAGATGTTGGATACCCCATCTTCCTTTTTATAACTAAGTGCAAGATTGAATCCTTCGACATATTCCTCACTCAATTGTCATTAAGCAATGGGTTTTCTCAGAAGTGCTTCACATCTATAAACTTTACTAGAGTTGTTATTGAGTCTTTGGATGTGGTTATCTTTTCAAAGCACACATGCACACGAAGATGAGAAATAATATGCCCGAATAATTTCAAGTTATCTTCCTGCGAATAGGGTGTCCCCTTCGATAAACCTGGTGACTCACTCTACTTCTTTCTAGTGAACAAATTTGGGACTTTTCATGAATTGTGAGACAATTTCAACCCCATAACTATCAGTTTCTTATTTAAAGTTATACCCACTAGATTAGAACCCGCACAAGGAGAATTTCATTCTTGTTTCAAAATATCCTGCAATCGACTTATACCATGCTTTTTAATCTTTTATGTATTTCTTTGCATCCTTGGTCTGTGACATAAAGATGCAACAAGTTACCTTGCATTTTCTATACTAATGGTCTTAAACAATAATAAAGTATGCCCAAATCTGTCATTTCAAATTATCTATCCATCTTACCTTTTGGTTTTTCAATTATCGAAGTTGTTACCTATATTAATGAGATCATAAAAAATCGAGGCCACAGTGACCATATATGTTAGAGTTTTATCCGTGTTGCACTAAAGGTGTTTTTCCTTCAGCGGCACTACAATACATGGTAGTTTCCATTCAGCGGAGAAGTGTACCTAGTAGTAGCCTTGGTCTGTGTGCAAATGGGTTAAATTCACAATAAACTTTATCTATTGTTTTGAAGGTGTTTCTCCTTCAATATTACTTCATCTCAACGAATCCTGTCAATCTACACCTTCAACAAATGCATACAGCCTTGGCGTACATGCTATAGATTCTAGTTTTGCTGTGAGGGTATAGCAACGACGATAGAATCACATTGATTTTAGGCATCTTATTGTTGTTATATCAAAGCATGCTTGTCTAATGTTTCCCAAACTTATATAGAACCATATTTATTATACTTTTATAGTTTGACTTAGATGCTCACTTTTCTTAATTTAGGTATTTTTCTTAGTGCTATTTTATGCACAGATTTATCTTTAAGAAAAGTGCACAATAGAGAAGGGTTCTATATTTTGAGTAGGGGACACTCTTTTAGGTAGGAGGTACTCTATTCTAGGGAGCTTCTGTCATGCATGTTAGGTGATTTATCCTAGATAGAGTTCCAAGTCCTTGCCTCCTTTACAAAGTCCCTGCTAGACAAGACACTGGTATATAGAGTTCCAAGTCACTAAATTTTCCGAAAACCCACCTAACCCTAGCTATCCAGCCTAAAATCCTTTACATTCCAGTAATCTCTTAGCTGTGATTTCATAGAGAGAGCCCTCTCTGGTTTGGTAGAGATAGCTACTAAACTAAAATCTTGGTCTGTGGTTACCTTCGTTGATCTCTTCATTAGCCTGGGACATTATGGAGAATAATAGAGGGCATGAAAACTAGGGAGTGCCAAGGTGTTCTAATGAATGTAAGGTTCCCAAGTGATGGAAAAATGCAATGATAGTTGTGAGGTCATGACTGCCATGGTGTGTTAGGGAATGCTAGGGCATGCTAAGATGTGCCAGATAGTATGAAGACATGTCAAAAAAGCTAAGATGTGCCAAGTGCTAAGGCATGCCAAGATGTAAAAAGGTTCCAAGTCCCTACCTCCTCTTCTTCCATATGATATCCACTTATGACATTTCCTTTGCAATATTTGGTGCATTTTATAGTTATAGGTCATTTATAGGTTACAAATGTCTTCAGAGTTTCACTTCTAATTAAGTATTCAACTGAACATATTGATTCTCTTATACATTACTATTTTTCCCTCCACCCAATTTTCATAACTTCAATAACCATTAGGTAGGCACCTACATCTTCGATGTTGCTTTTCCTGTTTAGTAAAATATTGTTGAGACTTTAATTTATTGAAAGTTGTAGAATTTACAATTTATGAAGTTCCAAGGTCTAATTTTAAAAAATATATTTCTTTAAAGGGTGCTAGCTCAATGAAAGAGAACCTGCTTTAGAAGCAAGAGGTTGGTTGTTTGATTCCATCGTGCCTTGACATCCGTATGGAATGACAACGATCAATTTTGGTGACGGAGGCTCTTTTGACCATCACTAATGAGCTTTGGTGACATTTTTTGACCCTCACCAAACATATGAAACGATGAGGGTCAACGAACGCCACCATATATACACATCAATAGTGACAACCCTCAAAGTTCCATAACCATAAATTGTTATTGTTGATATGAAACGGTGGCAGTCATTGTCTGTCATTATAGTCATTATTCATGATGGACATTGAATGTCACCACAACAACTACACTTCTAGCAATGCGGCTTTTGGTGACAGTGACTATCCGTCATTATAATCAATATTCGTGATGGACCTTGAATGTCACCATAACACCTATACTTTTGGCGATGCCACCTTGGTGACATTTAATTTTTGGTGACCGAGGCTATGGTCCATCACCATTTCTCATATACAATGGTGATGGTCGCTATCTGTCATTATAAATCATTATTGGTGGCGAACTTTGAATGTCACTACAACACCTATACTTTTGGTGACGCCACATCTGGTGATGTTCAGTTTTTGGTGACGGAGGCTATGGTCCATCACCATTGCTCATATGAAATGGTGACAGTCATTATCATCATTATAAATTATTATTGGTGACGGAATTTGTATGTCACTACAACACCTATAATTTTTCCGACACCACCTTTGGTGACGCTCAGTTTTTGGTGACGAATGCTCTTTTGACCATCACCAGTGAGCTTATGGTGACATTTTTTGCCCCTCACCAATGTCCTTTTTTCTTGTAGTGATGATGAAATTATTTTCCTTACATGGCAATCATTCATGTTATGTTTTTTTAAAGAGAAACAAAATATAGTATTATTTTATGAATAACATTGTAGTCTTCATATTTTATGAAACTTATTTCACTCTTCAATTGAAAAAAACAAAATGAAGTATTTAAAAGGAATAATTTCCAAAAAAGTAATATAACTTCCAAGAAATTGTTTCTATAAGAATTATAAGCTTATTCGTTAGTGCACACATGCATGATGGTGCATCACACCATATGCAAAAGAACACATAAATAACATTACTTTTTATGTCAACAAAAAGTAATGACTAGTACTTATTATTTAGCAGTGAGTTTTTGATAATAAGGAATCATACCTACATGAAATCAATTTTGATCTCTAGTGACTATTATCGTGTCTTCATATTAAGTAGGAATAAAGAGCATATAAAGGTAATATTCATACATGCAAGCAAGCTATGTAGGAAGTAAATACATGCAAGTGGAGTCTGTAGGGAGAGACATGGTGGATTAGTAGGTATCATTGTAAATCCAAACCCAAAGAGGATGAAGATCTTATTTTACTTGGAATTGTATATTTTCTATGAGAAACAAACGGATTAACGAAAATCAAATCTTTTTATCTTTAATACACAATACTAACATTAGTTTCAATAATGGGTCATACATAGATGCATGAGCTCCATAACAATAGGATCCTAGTGTATAAAAATAACCAAATTTACTTTTTCAAACTATCATTATATGGAGAAAATTTGTTAACATTGTTTTTTGTTAAATAATATTGTACATACAAAAGTGATTAATAAAGGAAAAAAAACTATATAAATAATGAGAAGTAAAACATATTATGAAAAGTTTCCTTACCTTCAATTACAAAAATCAAAAGAATTTCCATTTGAAATTTGAGAAGAAAATTTTTTATTCTAATTTTCATTTTACATGGAAAATTATTTATTTGAACGTTGAAACTAATGGTAATAAATTTTATATATTTTTAAATGGCATAAATTTGAAGAGAACCCAAAGGGGATGGGTATGGGTATGGGTAGCTTAATTGACATGACTTTAAATCCTATAATATGAAAGTTTAATAATAATAATAATAATAATAATAATAATAATAATGGAGGTGTATTTATTTTGGAATATTTTTTTTAGAATTTTAATTTAATTGTGTTAAATTATTAAGTGGATTGTAGGGATTTAATATCCATGTAATATGTTAGAATATATTTAGTATTATTTTTAGTATTCACAAAATAAAAAGTGACGTTTATCTTAAAATGAGTTTTACTCTTTTTACTCTTTAAATTAAATTGATTAAGTAAAAAAAATGTCATATAATTAAGTGTCATATGTAATGGATTGTGGATTTTTTGGAAATGTGGTGTTGATAAGCCATGGTATTGCCTCATAATATTGTAAGAACATATCCATGGTAAAGTAGAGGATGTAGATATATTTAACTTTTATCTCTCTCTCTCTCTCTCTCTCTCTCTCTCTATATATATATATATATATATATATATATAAAATAATCATAATAATTTAAAATATAGTTATAATTTCATTATTATTATTTTAAATCTTAGAAAAAATTCAATATTGAGAAAAATATCAACATAGGAACATCTATATTTAATGAAAACCACAAACTAACTATTCAATAAAGATGGTCCTCCTAACTTTAAGCATTTTTTCTCTAGGAAAATCAATAATAAGCCACACTAGAGTTGGGACTATGATATAACCACGGAAAATAATCCTCTATAACTCATCCCAATAACAACACTAACCAAAACTCACAAAATAACCCCAATCCTAGCTCTCTTCTCCTCTTTATTCTTTGCTTTTAACAGGGTATTCCTTTCGTTACAATGTAGTACCTAAATATTTCTCACCTAGTATGAGGGAGACAATGTAGGTTTGCTAGGAGACTCTCAATGTTGGTCTCAAGGATGTTCTAATGAAAAATACACATTAGATTAATATGAAAATCAAATTCCATTACAAACCATAGTTTCTATACTATAGGAGTCCTCACGTACACTAGTCTTTACGCTACAAAAAAATGGTGAATTATGGCACGCAAATGGAGATGATCCTCAACCCATAAAACCCAATTTATATGTGCATTCTTCCTTATTAACAATTATAATTATAGGAATCCTTTTCCAAAGCAATTAGATACCCATCCCAAAGCTATTCCACTTTAAATGAATTAAGGCATTTCAATTTGGAGTATGATAAAATAATGATTATTTTGGATTTTTTTCCCTTTGGACCTACATAAGCCCTCTCTTTCGCCAATCATGGAGTCATATCACTCCATGATTTTAGCCCCCCTGTCACACAAACAAGAACTTTTTTGTTATTAATAAAATTGTGTACATAAGTGACATTGCATATACTAGCCCTTTCCCACATCATCCATCTCACCTAAGAGTGTATTGCTTTCCTTGCAATGTAGTGCCTTAGGATTTGTCACCTCATATTAGGAATGCAAGATTCCCACGGGAATCTCAATGTTGGTATGAAGGATGTTCTAATGGTAGTTATATAGTATATTACTATTCAAATCAACTTAAATTAAAAACCTTAGGTTCTCTACTATAGGATTCCTCTCATACATTGTTCTATAGGCTGCAAAAAAAAGGTGAATTATATCATGAACATGGAGATGATCCTTAACTCATAAAACACAATTTTTATGTGCATTCTTCCTTATTTTCAATCAGCATTCTAGGAAGCCTTTTCTAAACCACTTATACACTTATCCCAAGGCTAATACCCTTTACATCAATTAATGTATTGTAATTTGGACTATGATAAAATAATGATTATTTTGGATTTGTTCCCTTTGTCCCTACTTAGCCCCTTTATTCGAGTCATATCACCCCATCATTTCTAGTCCTCCCCACCACACAACCACGAATGATTTTGTTATTAATAACATGGTGTACATCAATTACACTACACACATTAGTTGTTTCAAACATCATCCATCTCTAGCCTATTAATTAGTTATGTACAACTACATTACAAATTCAGGGGTGTTACATGTTCACTCACAAAACAAAATATTCATGAACTCCATTGCAACATGTTGTCATGATAGGTTCTTTATTTAAATGCATTTAATTCATGACCTATAATACCATACCTAAAAATACCCAAATACATAATTATGGCCATCAACTATTTCACAAAGTGGGTGGAATCCATGCAACATTAAATATTAGATGGTGGAAACTATCACTCATTCCCTTTTAAATCATATTAACACTTGTTTCGTCAAGGGCCCAAAAATATTGTATGAGACCATAAAAATAACTTTTAGGATGAAGTGTTTGAAGAGCTATCGTCCTATTTTAGTTTCACCCATGAATTCACTTCTCTCTACTCTCCACAATCCAATGGCCAAGTTGATGTTTTCAACAAAGTTCTCAAAACCATAACAAAATTGATAGCTAATGAGAAAAAATCCATTTCGAACCATATGATATTTGTCACACTTTGGGCCTATCAAGAAATAATTAAAATTTACAAAGGATTTACACCCTTTCACCTCATTCATGTAATACTTGTAGTTCTACCTATCAAGTGAAATATATTGAAATTGTGGAGGAGAACCATACAAAACCTTTTTAAAAGGGGATATATAGTCTCCTATAACCTCACAACTAAAAAATTAATGTACAAATGAAAAGTTAACATTAGATTCTCCTAACTTGCTTTGTCCACATCAAAACCTACTACGTAATGCATGTACAATAAGATCTGGAATGTTGTGGGATCCACACATTCAAATTCATTTTCAACTCAAGTATGAATCAGGCACAATGGTAGACCTCCACAATTTTTATATGTCTTAGTCACAACGTTTCTTAAACTCGTATGCAATCTCAAAATATTTATTTTTTAACCATTTTTGTTCTTAGGGTCATCATCTCTGTCCTTTTATGTTCACATGTTTGATTCACTTTCCAAAAAATGTCACCCTAGTACCCTTTGTCTCATCATACATCTAGTAGTTATGCAAGATCACTACTCATGTTGCTTAATTTTTCTTTTAGTGTTTTGTTATTTATCAATATTTTCACTTTTAGTATTTAGTTTCGTGTGTGTAGGTACTAACAAGAATTTTGTCTTTCCTATATAACCATTTGACATGGGAATTCATATCATACGGAAATATATATATATCTATATATATATATATATATATATATATATATATATATATATATATGTATATATATATATAGATATATATATATATATATATATATATATATATATCTATATATATATATATATATATATATATATCTATATATATATATATATATATATCTTCAAACTCGCATGCTAAGTAACCCATTTGTGTTCATTACATTAACCAATATCATTACCTCCTCGACATATCTTCAGGCCTTCTCCAACTACACATACAACTTCACCTACTTCCACATATATTTTTTTGTAGCCATCTAGTATCTTTCACTATCATGGGCTACCTTCACTACCCCTCCTCCCCCCTGACCACCCCCCATATTATTGGAAATCTTGTTGTGTTTTCTCATAGGATGGTAGTCCACATATTTTACATCCTAAATAACAAACTTCATACATCCTTCTCATCCTATTTCCAAGCCCTCCCTAGAGACTTTGAACCATTTACATTTTTATGGTTGCACTGATTGAGGACACCCAAACCTTTTCATTGGTATCTCATCCCTCCCAGTATTTCTATATCATATGCATTCCAACTCATCATTCACCTACTTCCATGGATATTGAACCAAGTGGATCCTAATCCCCATTTTCCCTCACTATTCTTATCTCACAAGGATGAGACATTTGATTATTGGAGCACCAACTTCCATTTTTGTATATTCAATCCACTTATTTTTAAATTCATTTGGGATTTCATAAATAACATTTTTATGGGAGGAAATTATACTCGCCTCATCACAATTGATACAATTTTTTCACTAGGTGGTAAGTGCATTTTCCCTTAGTTATAACATCTAGATTGACACACTTTTTCATGTATGATACTCACTATTTGCAGCATCTCATGTAACCCAATACCTCCCATTATGATCCAAAATTTTCTATATCAATTTCCTATACCTTCATAATCACTACACGCTTAGTTGCAATTTCAAAAATACTTACCTTATCTAGATGTCTCCTAACAAAATATCATCTTATGTCTAACTGGTTTTTCATTACTACTCTTTCCATTCATCAATTTTGATCCTATAAAGGGAATTATTTGATTCATCCTCCTTCCCTCTTTTGACTTAGTCCATAATTATCAAAATCTACATCCATTTTAGTTTATTATTTATTTTATCATCAATCGATTTCAAAGGACACTCTATATTTTATGGTAGCATCTTTATACCTATCAACATAAACTCATATTGTAGTCTCTCAATTCTAATCACCTATCAAATTTATAAACGTTGGATGGAATAGAGGGATTCATCACCAATCTCTACTTTCACTACCCTCCCTATTATTTGGCACTAGCATATATCCACATCGGGATTGGTCTTATCTTATGATGGTTGTTGTTTCTAGTTCCAAAATAATATTGGGAATGAAAGAGTGTCAATGCTTGTTAGTATATTCACATCATAAGTGGTCATATTAGGTTAAATGGATTCTTTTCATTAGAACAATTCTTCATTGACACTAATGTCCTTGAGGGTAATGTAGTTTTCTACTAATAAATTCTCAAGATATAACATTTCTAGTGATCCCTTAAATATGTTTTTATCCTAAAACAAGAAATATCAACATATTGGGTACTATATTAAATATATTTAGATTATTTTACAAACAAGGGACATGCCCACTTTGTTTGTATAGAGAAAATAAATTTCTTAATGATGGTTATTTTTTTAGGTGGGTCCTCCTTATTCCTCTAAAGGATGTTCTTATCTCCATGTTATCTCTTTCTTTCTATGTACATATATTTAATTCACAAGAATCAAGTATAGAAAATGATGATGTATTTTTTCTATATATCAACTCCTCACAACAAGGGACAATTGTTATCACCTTGAAATCACTCCTAGAGGTATATAGGTGATTATTAGAAAAGTCATTAATGCAATATAATAAAGTGGCATCACATGTAAATTATGTACCAATTTCAATATATCATCAAAAACCATGTAAAGTGTGCTTTATGCATCCGCATGAATTGGGCCAAAGAAATAGTATCCTGCTTTCAACTTGTTACTTTAGTTTTCCACCTATCTTTCATAGAAACCATCATAACTTACTCATTTTTGTATCATGCTATTATATTTCCATGAATAATAAGCCATTTGAGCTACATGAGATATATAGAGGTAAAAGTATAGTATCTTTCTAGTTATGTGTGTTTTACATTGTAAAATTGAGTTAATTTGCAAAGATTACAAAAATAACACCTAAAATGATACTTTTTAGTGACATCCAAGGTTTGAATGGTTCATAAAGTGAACAGGTAAATTCAAGCACATGGGTATGCTTCAAAACACTCTAACATGGTGTTCCATCCATTTGGTACAAGAAAATGATCATTCGATAACTATAGTGGCATGGTCCAATTATCGATCAATCATCGAATGTCATAAGGAATAGAGTAAGAATAGATCATAATTATACTTGGAAGTAGATTGACTTAAAGCAAGTGTGAACAGTTATCCTTATAAAGCTAAACATCAGAAAAGGCAAATGACAATGTTTCTAAGAAATATTCATATGATTCATTGATGAGGAACTAGAAATTCAAATGAGATAGGACAATTAGTCATTGTTTAACTGCTCATATTTGTAACAACATTTTTCTTAGTGAGCTATTGTAAAAATACATTATAAATAGGACTTTCCTAAGAGTGAGAATAATCTCTCATCAATGCTAAAGAATATTATTCTTATGTGCGCAATCTCTTCAATTTAGTCTCAAACACTATCTCTTGTGGTCATTGCACTTTGATGAGAAGGTTACACTAGTGATAGGAAGGTTTCTTGAGTATATTTTAATCTCATGCACTAGCAAGAGGCCCCCCTGTGGCATACGAGAGATTGTAGTATAGCCTTTCGTTTACCTTTTTTTTCTCTATCTCACTTTTCATAATAATTTCTTTGTTCCTTATAGTGACAATTTGTAGCTATTTCTAATTATCTTATTTTCTTTTTCATGTTTTTCAAGTTCTTGAATTAGATTTAAATACACCAAAAACATTTACTAGTCATTCACACATACAACTCTTTATTCTTGTATTCATTTTCAGTCGCTCATTCACAGACATATCATATTTTCTTACACAACATTCATAGGAATATCATAGTTCTAACTTAATTATGAATTATAAGCTTTGAACAAATGTCTTTTAAAGATTTTCAATTCAAGTTTCATATTTTCTTTTTCAAGTTAGGTTTCCTTTGCTTCCATAAATAGTTGCATTTCTTTCATAGATAGTTGCATTGTTTCTTTAGATAAAACTTGTCATTTATTTCATAGAATACTTGTTCGAGCTTCCAGTGTAAAATTGTCTTTACTATCCTTAGATTAGAATTTGAACTCTTTCTTAGAACAATTGTCTTTAATTTTCTAGAATAAATTTGTTTCTTCATTAAGTACAGATTGTTTTTCTTGATTTCATTAGATTATATTTGCTTATTTAACTATTTAAAAGTTCCTTTCTTTTCTATAATAATATCTTCTTGCTTTCACCAAATCTAAATTTGAAGAGTTGTCTTTATCTTCATAAAATAATTGTCTTTTATAATAATTGCCTTTACTTTCACTAGAATAGTCTACTTCATCAAGATCAAGTGTTTGTTCTTTGTCTATTTCATCTCATAGATATAATTTCATTTCATTTGTAAACTTTCATGCTCTTAATATATGGTTTCATTAAGATTTAACTTAATATTTCCATTACCACTTCATATATTAATATTGTTATCCATTTCAATAGATTGATCATTCATTTATTCTCATTAATAGACTATAATTTTTCCTCTCATATTAAAACTAATCTCCTAACACATACAATGTAGTATGCTTCACAAGTCTAAGAATCTAGATTGACATGTTAATATAAGTAATTGAAAGCACGATTAAATTACCCAACAAGTTACACAAATCACCTATAAGAAATATCAATTAATTCAACATAATAATTGGAAAAAATATCATAAAATTTATTATAGGGGAGGTTTAATTGCATTACTTTAGCTCCATGACAATTCAAGGTTGGTGACTAGTGTCCAAATTGGCACATTTTCAACACCTTCCCATGACCGTTTTGATGTAATTCTTCCACTTTCCATTTTTTATCCATTATTACCCTATTTCTAATGTAGGTATGAATAATACATTTTTCTCCACTTTTACACTATTCTTATGCATCATGTTGCATAAATATCATCTTTCATACTAACATTGTGAAATAGGAGCAAAAGTCTATGGCTACAACTCCTCCATGTTGTTGCAAAGCTAGTTGCAACCCCATAACAAGTGTTTCTAGCGAGCACATAGTTGCTACAACTCTTCCAACCAAGATATGTTAGTGTTGTGACTGTACTCCATGCCATTGTTGCAACTCCTCTACATTGTTGCAACTTCAACATGACCACTTATAGAAGAGAATTCCACAACTCCCTTGTAACCAATGAAGTTGTTGTAACTTATGAATGCCACATTGTCAACGAAATCCTTGGATTTTGCATTGTTGCAACTATTGAATAGTGTGCCAACTCATTGGTCAATGCTCTAGATGTACACTTAGCATGAATATCTCATTATGGAAGATGATAGAGGAAAGTGGGTGATTGGTAAATAAGGAAAACTCAATTTTCAATTGCACCTTGTTATCTAAGTCAACTTTTGTTTAATTCATGGAATTTTTTTTAGCAGACTCTTATAATAGGATTAGCCACCTAATTTTCTCGAGTTGGCCATATGAACTTACACTTAGTTTAGATAGAAATAATCTTGTAAAAATAACTAGCTTCATTCAAATCACATGGGATAGAAAAAAGGAAGAATTTACTATTAACTATTGTGCAATTTCTCTATTTGTTGTAATAGAAAATCTCCTTTCTTGGTCGCTCAATGCTAATTTCATGATTGTGTCACTATATATTTCATAGTACCTCATATAAGGAGATAGGCCCCCTCAGCTTTTTATTTCTAGGTAGCATTAGAAAATAATTAGTATTTATAATTTTGTTAAGTTATGTTTGTTGCAATCCCACTGGTTTCTTCTTGTTGCAACTATGTTAGTTCTCCTTTGCATAAATTTCAGTATTCTCATGTGTTGTAGTCATGTTAAACGCTTTTTTTTGTATAACTCTAGCTTATGTAATTAAGGAATTAATTTTAGGGTTAATGGTTGGTTAACAAATGTGTGTGTTTCTGGAAATTTTGGCTATTATTGCAACTCTTGGTGCTGCAAATTGTCTATAACTTTCTTTTACTCTGGTATTAGTAACAATTTAAGATTTAGAGTTTTGTGATGTTTTCATATTATTTATAGGTTATTTTCTTATCATTATTTACATCATAGGCGTGTTTCATTGAATCTTTGTTACATCAAACTAGGAATATCATTATACTTGGACATGTCACTTATAGTTGTTAATGCGTTTACTTTTCTGCAAGTGTGTTTACTTCCATGAATTGTTATTTTCTTTCCTTGCAATTTACTTGTATGAAGGAGTGATTTATTTCCTACAGAGTGTGGTGTCTGTAGTTAGATCAATGACGTATGAAATTATATTTATCTTGTACAGTGACAACCATCATATTGCTACAAATTCTGGACACGTAACATATTGCACTAGGATATAATGTGCACAACAGTTTACAATTTCCAAATTAACCTTGAATTGACAAGTTAAATGTGTATCTAGCCAATTCTCACTAATACAATTAGAAATATTTGAAAATACTATCATGTTTGGCATCATTTCTAGGGAATTATCGATATAGTTAGTTTTGTGTTAATTTTTTTCTGAATTTATTTGTTGGTTTTCAAATTTTCAAAACATGATTATCCTAACCTTTTATTTTATTTTATTATTACTTTTGATATGCTTAAGAGTAGGGACCAACTTGGACGATTTATTAAGAAAACCCCCCATACTAACACTACAAGTCATTCAAAAAAGGAAAATGAACAAGTTCATCCAAACTAATTGACACCAACAACAAGCTCCCTTGTTAAGAAAAATCCTTAATCTTCTACTACCATTGTACAAGATGGTACTTCTCAAAAACTGGGAGCTAAATAGATATCTGATACAACAGATGATTTGATTTTTGTTAATCCACCTTTCTAACTCGTTAGGAAAAACTCTTTAGAGAACAAAAAATGTTGTTCCAAAAATCAATTCAGTGATCGAAACCCTCCAAAAAGTGAACAATGTCCTTCTAAGGAATAGTATGACCCAGAAGACAAAAAAATTATCAAGTATCTAAATGCACTGTCAGAAGAATAAAATAGTCTTTTAAAAAATATAGTACATCAAACTGTCAAAGAAGAATTCAAATCCTTTAGATTCCCCATCAAATAGGTAAAATTATATGATAAAATGTGTATTATTTCTCATTCAAAATTACAAACTTTCATGGTCTCTAAGCAAGATGATGATACCTTCCGTTTTTAGTTTAATGCCCTCTATCAAATCTATCATTATCTAAATGATGCTCAGAACCTAAAGATATTTCTTGCTACATTCAAAACGGAAACATTACGCTGATTCATAGGCCTCGACCATGGTAGAATCGACTCAATGACACAAATGAAGCAATGATTATTTGAAATATACCAAGATTACTATAAATCCAATGAAGGAAGGGAGGAATTATTTAGAATGACCCAAGAACAAGATGAGAGTCTTGAGGACTATTTCAAGAGATTTACTTACAACTTGCACAAATAAAGAAAAGAAGACTTAGACCCACAGAAACGCCAAGTTTTTCTGTTGAGACAAATTTGATATTAATGCAGGGTTCTCCTCAGCTTGATGGGTGAAGGAGATGATTCTCAGCTATAATATGATGAAATTGTAGATATTTTTGAAGATATAATTGATAATCATTTTTAGTAGGAAAAAGACCCTGAGAAATAATGACAACAAATACTAAAGTTGATACAAATGGAGTCACTAGGTCTGAGCTAGGAAACTTAGTATAAAATTTCAAAATTGAGCTACTTGGTTCCTTGGGTTCTTAGTTTAATTGATTGAAGGATAAAAATAATAAGGATGAAGCAGAAGAATATCTGGATATCTTCTATCCGAAATGAAAAATAAGACATTCGCTCAAGGAATGTCATGCAAACCAAGTGGATATTTGTGCCATATGTGGGACGGACCATAACATCAATAGTTTCCCACCTCTACTAAGTATGAAGGCTATATATGAAGAAGCATAAGAGAAAGAGCAATTTCACTTAATTTCTCTAAAGAAACCATGGCAGTAGAAGCTTCAAGGTATTTTCCAAGACTAATCTTTATTTTATCTTGTTATGTAGTATGCTTTACTTCCATGAGGTTTTCCAACATATGCATGAGGTCATCATCCCCCAAACTAGAATTTTCAACTATGGTGGACCAATCCTACCTATTAAGCACCCTATTTAGATGTCATACAACCACCTACACAATGATTTCCTCCTCCACAATTACAAGTATCGACTCCTAACCGTCATAGACCTTAACTTCCTGCATAACTGACCCCTAACCTAAAAAATGGGATAACAACTTACCTTGAATAGGTTGTAGCCCCATATCCTATCTACACTATGTCCTCCATATATTTCAATGATATTCATTTGTGACCTAGGAGGACCCTAACTAAAATCCAACCTTAATTTTGTGTTTAAGATATAAACCAAAAGGTTTGGAACAAATAATTAGGACATAATCAACCCCTAAACGCCCACATCCTAAACCCTAGATTCTACCTTATGATGAAAGATTAATTCAAGAGAAGAATATTAATTAGCTAAAATTTGATGTCTTGGGGGAACTTAGTAAGTATTAATATCCTTACACTCTTCATATTATGGAAAAATTGTCAGAACTAATAATGGGAGGGGTCCTAGCAGACAAGTGCTTTAACCTTGGAAATTGAGTGGTTTATGTGCATATTTACAATAATTTTATTCTTAACACATTGATATACTTTGGTGTTGCCTTAATTTCATTAAACATGAAACTAGGAAACTTTAGGACCCTCTGGTCTTAGGAATACCCCCACTATGTTGAAACATGTTGACAAATCCACTATCGATCCAGAAGGGATATTAGAGTATGTAGTAGTTTCAGTGGATTCATGGGGATACCCTATACATTTCATTATTTTTCAACCCAAAACCTCTTTGGGTTGGCGGCCTCTGATTCTGGGAACACCTTTGTTGGCTAGTGTTGCTGTTTACGTTAGTTGTAAGTTAGGAAACATCATCATCTCACATGGGACCTATATAAAATAATTGAGCTTTTATCCCCCTACTAAGACAAACATGGATTTACAAATACCTATTTAGATTGAAGAAGAAGATAGTGATGAAGAGGGAGAAGTTTTTCAGGTCCTCTCTATTGACCAATACTTAGATATTCACAAAAAACATAGAATGATGAAATCAATGATTTAATAGCTTTCCCTTCTTCCTCAAATCATGAACACACTCTGGATGATATTTTTCACCTTAAGATACAAGCTTCTCTTACCTCAAAAAGTACTTCACTTATAGGGAATGAGGATTTAGATGAAAAAGATTAGGATTCTACTATGGAAACCATAGAAGTTGGTCCTCATTGAACCTTGAACATCAACTAGGGATTGAATGAACAATAGAAAAAATAATTGATCAAGGTTCTATAGAAGTGTAGTGATGAATTCACTTAGGATTTATTAGACATTATGGGGATCCATCTGTAATTATGCATACATGATATATATATTAAGGAAAGATCTCGACCAACCCTAACGCCAGATGAATCTAACATTGAGAGACATCGTAAAGGAGGAAATATAAAAATTTCTCACAACCAATCTAATCCACTCAAATTTTGATAGTCAATTTGTCTCTCCCCTTATGTACCCAAGAAAAATGGTAAATGTATAATTTGTGTATATTATTGAGGATTTAATAAAGAAACCCACAAATACATTTCTTGCTTCACTTCTTTGACTAGGTCTTAGACACTTTAGAAGAAAACAAACATTTTTCTTTCCTTGATGGGTTCATTATTTATAACGATATCCAAATCACACTTAAAGACATAAATCACTCCATATGAAATTATTTTTAATCAGTCAATTAAATTAAAAGGGATAAGGCACATAACTACTTTGGAAATAAATCTCGACCTTTGACTTGTGTATACTACTAAGAATATTCCAAAATACTCCATGGAGGTTAAATCCTTACCATCTACCTAACAATGATTGATAATTAAATTAAAATTCCAAAAGCTCCATTCCAAAACCCAATAATCCATTAAAATATAACCAAGTAATTGATTAACTATTTAGTCCACCTATGCAAAAACAATTGACACACTAACTACTAAAATGAGAACATGCTAATCTTCTAACCCACGTAATACTAACCCGCTTTAATCATTAATCCATCACCTAATAAGTGACCAAAGAACTAATGCATAACCTAGTAACCCTTATTGACTATTCTATTAATAATTAATCCCTAGGTCATTATAAAATTTCTCTTTCTTAATGACAATTAACCTATAGTAATCGTTTCGCAAGTTTAATGCACTAGTGTGTTTGGAAACTCAAATATGATACTTCAAGTTGACTAAAAATAAATTATATAATTGAATGTCCAAGATTGTACTAAAACCCAATGTCACATTGAGATGGTTAAGTTGACTAATAGCATGTAATTTCATTCAAACATTTTGAGTGTTAACAATGCTATAAGTGTGTCTATTTTGGAAAAGGGTTTGTATAATTTTAAGTTAATTGTCAATAAGGATTAGGTGAATGGTATGCATTTAACATCCACAAAATATTCTATAATATTCTTAATAGTATCACAGATAAAGGTTGAGGTCGATCTCATAAGTAGTTATTCTCTTTCTACTCTTTTAATTAAATTGATTAGTTAAAAAAAATCATATGAACATAAGATGGTATTTTACAAATGTGGTATTAGTAAAACATAATATTAGTCCATGATATTGTAAAAAAACATATTTACAAATTAAGAATCTCTATCTTAAAGTGGGAGCTAATCTCCATGGTTAAGAATCTTGTTTCACACACACAAACACACCAATATTAAATGGAATAGGGCTTTCATAATTTTAATATAATTATCAATAGATGGATGGTATGGATTTAATCACCATTAGAATATTCTTAGTAGTAGTTACAAATAAAATGTTGATATTTATCTAAAAACTTATTATACCTTTTCTTATCTTTCAATTAAATTGATTAATTAAAAAAAATATCATATGGATATGTGTTATATTAACATGAGTTATGGGTGTTAGGGCATATGGTATTAGTAAGCCATGGTATTATAACAAAACCTACTTACAAGTTAAGGATCTCCATTGTAAAGTATATTGATATATATTTTTTATACTTTTGTTTAACTCACACTTTTTTTTTATAATTAATAGTAACGATTTAAAAAAAATGTTATAATTGAATTAATTTGTATAATTTGTTTTTTTTAACTATGCAGTAAGTTGTTTCCCTTTGAAATCAACTCTCCTCTAAACCTACGTGTACATTCATTAGCCCTTCATTTAAGTGTTAGATGATTCAAATAATTTCAACCATCATATTGATTCTAAAATTAGTTATTAAATTAGTTACAATTCTAATTCTCGGACCTCGCTACACAGCACAGCAAGTCGACCGCCCTTCTCACACATTACTTCTTTCTCGGAACTATGTCACAGGTCGACCACCCTTTCCACCCTTCTAACACATTACTTCTTGCTTTGTAGTAT
Source organism: Pinus tabuliformis (assembly GCA_031772625.1). Lineage (NCBI taxonomy): Eukaryota > Viridiplantae > Streptophyta > Pinopsida > Pinales > Pinaceae > Pinus > Pinus tabuliformis. The sequence goes on along the minus strand of CM062817.1, from coordinate 2,030,876,875 downwards.
GTCCCAGGTCAACCGCCCTTGCCACCCTTCTCACACATTACTTCTTGCTCGGCACTGCATCGCAAGTCAACCACCCTTACTCACACTGCTTCTGCTCAGCAGTACTTCCAGGTGCTGCCTCCCTTAGCTCATCACCCAAAACCTCATTCTCATGCTCTGTGACCACAAAATGTTACTTTGCAACTTCTCCAGGCCTTTGTGGTTTATCTTTCCAGGTGCTGCCTCCCCTAGCTGGTCACCCAAATCCTCATTCTTGTCCTCTGCCACCGTGAAATGTTTCTCTGCAACTTCTACAGGGTTTTATGGTTTCTGTTCACGGTTTTATAGGATATCATGCTAGAGATTATTCGAAATGGGGGTATACGTTTGAGAATCCAGGTGCCCAGAGTTGATAAAGGTGTCGGTGGTGGCACAGGTTGAGCCTCCACAACTACATCCAAACATCGTACAAGGTAGGGAAACTGCGGCAGTGGATAGAGGGCATTAGTCAAAACATGTTTTCCATGATTCGTCCCACCATCTTCACCATGCAGGTGAACTCGCTAATGTGGTTTCCCTGTTTAATTTAGTGAAGCAGACACCCCTTTATTCAAAAGCTCTCACTCCACTTGTTTTGACGCCCTGTTCTGGTCTATTATTGGTGGCTCTATAAAGCTGGAAAAATTAAACTGAAGTAGGTTATTACTCTATTATGGTTATGTCTTGCGTTGGTCTTCAGTCAAGATGTATGCATTTAATATTCATTTTTTTAAACTCTTGAAGATATATAGTCGTCTCACTTACAATTTTTTTTGTTACAGAAATCCTCGTTGGCGCTGTGGGACACAGAGGTATGTTAATTCTTTATTTAGTGAAAGGTTTGCATGTGCATTCTTCAGGATTCAAAAGCATTTAGTCTTTTTACATATTGATGTTCTCAGGTATTATGAAATTTCAAGCAGGTTTCTATGACTTGTTGTATAGTTATTGCGATTGACAGTTCTATGCAGAAAAAATCCTTGGAGTGGTTTACTACTGTTTCTTGTGGTTTCAGGCTTCTTTTCTTTCTTTCTTTTTTCCCTTAGGGATTTTGGATTCAAGTGCATCAGTGTTTCGGAAAGAACTATCAAGTATTTTGAGTTAGAAAATCAAGAATTTTTATTTATGTCCAAATACAATTTAGTTTGTTACTTGAAATATCAAGCCTCAAGGGACGTTTATGTAATGGTGCGTTTCTTTAATTTCTTTTCTAGGCTATTCCAAGTGTGGTGTGCATAATATTAAGCACAAGGATAATCCTACAATCATAAGGTTAACTCTATGGCTGCTGAGCAATGTCTAAGTATAGATTTTTCTCAGATCTATAAATAGTCAACTCTTCAGCTCTATTTTGCGAAGTACAAGAATAATTCTTGGAACCAATACATTTCTAGACAGTTTTTTCTTTTAAAGTTTCCAACTAATTAAATTCTTTCTTTCAAATACTAATAAATCTCATTTCATAAACGCAAAATAACCAACTTGTTAATAAGTTATGTATCCCAGCCCCTGATGCAAAGGATCATTATTTTCCCATTGACTGTGCACAGTGTGCTTGGAAACAATTCACAACCTACTTATGGAAACAATTTTGAGCATATTGTGAAGTCCTAGTTACAATTTAGTGAACTTCAATTTTTTAACTGCATGGCTATTTGGCACAATCTAATGGAAAATACGGACAAAAATGTACACCTAATTTTTTATAGCGAGAATATGTTTTATTTATTTCATATACAATCTATCACTTTTAAATTTTAAACATGGTTCTTTGGTTTTAGGTCACATATTATGTGATAAAAATGTGCTCATCATTTTCATTACACCAATATTTTTTTCAATTTGTAAGTATTTAATACTGGAAAGAAAATGAATTTGCAACAAAAATGATCAAGAATAGCAATTAATGATAATTAATCCCATGCATGATACCACGTTGTTTATAGGAATAAATAATTTCTCATCGGTGAACTCCTTGCTGATGTGGAATGCCAGCTTTTTCTATTGAAAAAATGTAGCTAAGATGTATTCTTGAATTGTATATGCTTTATTCTAGGGAAGAAAACCATTTATTATTTTTATTGGATTATTTTACAGAAAGTATGGCCAACAATTAGCTTACAGAAAGTATTCCCAACAATTATTTTATTGTTGCACAGCTCAATCAAATTTGACATCATTAAGGAAACTCTATTTTTTTACTGACAACAACATTGATACATACATCTCAAAGAAGTCTCAATCTAATATTCTATATAGGTTTTGGAAACTACTCCTTGGTTATTTCCTTTGACTACTATGATTTTTCTTGCAAATTCTCAATGTATAACTTGATGGTGGGGTATTTTCCTTCTATAGGTGAGATAAAATTTGACCTCATTAACAAAACTATGTTCCTCCATAATTAAGTTCACCTAAGAAGCTCTTCCACACTCTCATCTCAAATAATATTGCTATGGTCTGGCTCAACATGATTCTTCTCCCCCAATCAGGATGCCAACGCAGTTAAGTGAGGTGGTGACCACATGGCCCTATAGCATGCCCCTCATGTCAATCATTAAAGGATTGTATTGGAGATCTAACCCACCACCCTACATGGCATATCATGTTGAATTTGTTCATGTGGGAGATGTCTCCAAAATCGCTACAAGGGTTTTCTCAGCCAAGTTCCTTGGAAGGCTTTCTATATATGTTTTGGAAACTAATCCTGACAGACTCACCAATGAAAGCTACAAATTGCAATCCTCCATAATTAATTGCACCTAAGAGGATCTTCTGGACTCTCATCTCAAAGAATATTGCTCTAGTCTGCCTCAACATGATGCATAGCAGCTTTGTTGATCAATATTTGCAAACTCCCTCAACTGCCAAAGACTTGAGATTATCAGCACGGGAGATTCCAAACTAATATTCAGAAATAGAGATAGAAAATGTCTCCTTCCCAAGGCATGCTTGCAAAAAAATAATTATGTTAGTAGACCTTCAATTATCTCCCTTAATCAAAATAGTGTATTAAAGAAGTGCATACCTTTCCTACAATTGAAGTTGAATTCAAGGCATGCCTAGAGCCCTTGATGAAATTTTTTGCAAGACCCACTTGGATTTCCAAAGCTTGCAAATATTATGGATGATATTTGTTGCCCTGAAGAACAATGGAGATGAAGCTCTGTCAATGTTAATGAGGTGACAGTAGGATGAGCTTGAGACACATGGGTGCAGACAGAATGTTGAATTCAAAATCAATCCACAGATTGTGCTCCAAACATCATTTAATTACCCCTGACATCTGATGGGCCAAGGTAGGAAAGGTACTTTAAATTTCATAGTATAGTGATGAGATGGCTTAGACTAGTGAGATGCTAAAAAGAGCATGAGGGTCATGAATTATTTTTAAACTGAAGAAATGAAACAATCTATGATGTTTTTCCCAAAATAGAGCATACAAAGATGAATTTTTCTTATCACACCATGAAAATCAAACATAATTGGAGTGAAATGGATCATGAAAGCAACAAAACATTCACACATATGAAACTGAAGAAGAAACAAGATCAAAATACCATGCCATAGGAATCCCACCAAAATAGCTGCAACTTCATCCAATATATTCCATGCCAAAGTCTGAAAGCTATTACAACATGCAAGAGAGTCCAACCTGTAAAATGACTAATAAAATACATAATATAGGCCTCAAACCAACTCATCATAGTCTTAGGGGTCAAATCCATGAGAGGCAGAGCAATTGCGAGAAAGGTTAAACTCATAGCTAGAGTATAGGGTGGTCAAAATCACTCGTCCCTAACTTAAGCAAATTGATTCATTACAAGTCATGTAGGCCATTTAACTAATGTATTTACCCTAGATAATAGTAAAAAACATAATAGTTAGATCATCCTTATAAATTACATCAGTAAAACATCAATTTCCCATAGGTGAAAATCAGTTTGGAGAGAAATAGTGAAAATTGGGGAATATTGTCAAACACGCCCTTTTAGTGTCAAATGCGCCCTTGAAGTTCAGGACAACTTTTGGGTGCCTAGGTGGTGTCCACATTTTCTCCAAGATAGCTCATTCGAAAGCCCTTCAAGTCTACCTTCCAAATATGTCTTCATTTTTAAATTTGGGGCTCATTTTCTCTGTCAAAAAAACCAATCTCCCAAGACTGGTAAATGGGCAGCGCCCAAGCCAGAAATGAGGTAGAAAGGTGGTTTCCTAGTGGTTTTTGACCTTTTTGGCTGACCTGTTTGTCTCCAAATGCTTAGAAAATGCATAGGGTTCATGTCCTCATCACTCTGAATCAAAATATGTTGACCGTTTTCTCATTAGATGCCCCAAAAGAGAGCACAACACCCTAGGTGTTGCGCATTTGACATTTTGATTGTACTAAACATGCCTCAACGAACACAGTAATTCACAAGTCACAAAATTTGCTTCATAACTTGTCAAATTTGGTGGGATGACAAGTGATCATGTGTTTGAGGCATGGAGTGATGCCTTGACAAGAATGTCTAGCCTCATTTTCTCCTCTTGCTTGGTCAAAGCTTCAATTTTCTCTTTTGCAACTTTGAGTTTTTGGAGTCAAAACTATGGAGGTGATGAAATTGAATGTAGCTGTAGAGAGTATGGAATGGTGTGAGGAAATTGAGGAGATGGAAATGGGGATGTGTGATATGAGGGAGGTGGCAAGGGGTAGTTTTGAAATGTAGGAATGGTAGTGGGAAGCTAGGAAATAGAATTTAGGGATGGGATTATGTTACTTGGATTCTGAATTTAGTAAGACACCAAACCACAATGAAACACCATATAGATCAACTATGGAGGAGAGGAGTGATGTGATTTCAACCTACTTGTGGTGCTGGAGCATGTTGGTGATCCAGGTCCAGTTGTGACGAAGGACCCTTCCAAGACCTTTTTCTTTCATGATGTGTTAAACTCCATCTTTAAAAAGAAGCATAAATGAAATACATGTGCATGCTGTAAAGAAGAGGAACATGACAATCATTAGCAACATAAAAAAAATAAGCCGTTGATAATAGAATTCATCAAGGAGGGACTATGTCTCTGGGCCCTGGTGTCAAGATGGTGTAGGCCACCGCATTAAGTGTTGTTAGCAGTGATGATGTACAAAATAGGTGATGTCGTTATCATACTAGGAAAATTCCCTCACGCAGGAGTGGCTACAAGAGATGTTCCACTACAAGGAATCTTAGTCAAAAGGACTCCTATCAGTATGACACCAACTAATGCATGATGAGTGTCCCGCAAACATGGCATAAAAGGGATCTCAATGCAAACGTCCATGACGAAAACATGAGTATCCCATCAACATACAACAAAGGGATCTCAAAGCACAACATGATGAATCATGACAAGAAGTACATCACATAGACGATTCTGTGTCACATGAAGCAAGAATCATGAAAACAAGTAAGAAACAAGATCCTGCATCAACAAAGATCTGTGCAGCACAACGCATAAAGAAGAAGTACATGAACACAGTATATACCTCACAACCAAGGGCCATCTGAAGAAGCGGATGTCAAACTACTGAATCTGTTCAGACTATCGATCTCATGGCATCAATCGCATGACTTCTCACACATGCATGTTGACGCCTACATTCCACTTAGAAAAGTGGCTGAAGAATAGAATGAGAGAATGAGAAATCTGAACACATCATCAGATTTGTGACATCAAATAGTGCAAAATTGACTCTCCAATTTTTGAATTCTAAGAAGTTGAGAATCTGAGGATCAAGGAATCTTTTAGATTCCCCCTAGATTCCTCAAAGATTTTCGTCCATGGGTGGGCTAGAAATCTGCAACTCCAAAGGCAAATCTGACCTCACCATTGTGATCCCCATGGAAAACCATGAAAAACGGCTGTAAACTTGACTATATTTCGACATGGAGAAAATTGCCTCCTCAAGAAAATTGCAAGGATCATGGTTCTGCTCCCTGTTTTGTAGCAATCATGGTTCCACCCTCATACTGAAAATGACCAAAATATATAGAACTATGATGGATAAATGGATAGCGCCATTGCGTTCGTGGCGTCGAGAAGTGCTGAAACCATATAAAATTTGTCAAATTCCGACAAAGTGAAATTTCGCCCCTTCTACAGAAAGTTTCCTCGAACCGCGTGAGCTGCCTCCTATGCCTGAGCGCACTGAAAACTATGTTTTAAATAGAAATTGGGTGACGGATTTCCCAATAAATCTGTTAGCGGAGTTGGTTGTGATCCGGTTTAATATGTAGGAGGTCGGGAGGTCAAACCTCGCCTCCTTTTTTTATACATTATAAACCAACCCTTTTTTTTTTAATAAATTTGTTTTTGGTTGGGTCGGGCCCACCTTGGGTGGTCTGCCCACCGTACCTCCATGCTCCATCTCTGAAATTTTTGGTAATGGGTTGTTGGTTTTATTTATTAATGTGGGTTGGGTTGTCGGTTTTGGTTTGGGTCCGTGCCCCAAGGGCCAGCACATACACTCTGCTCCCATATAAGTGTTGTTCCAATAGTCCGTGGGATGTGGGGAGGGGTCGGGGGTCATTGCCTGCCCCTCCGTAATTATGTTGAATGGTTATGAGTTGGGTTGCCAGGGTTGGTGGCCCGCCACCCCCTTTTTTATATTTTTTGTTTAATAAAAAAAACTATGCAATTTTTGGAAATTCAGTTTTTTTTTGCTGAAGGGGTCATTTTAAATAGGCCACAATTTTGCCTAGAATCTAGCTGGAGTTGGCCAGATTCCATCCGCTAGAAAAGGTCAAAATTGTGGCCTCCTTAAACCTACCCAATTAGCAAAAAGTCAACCCAACTATTATTTCCTCTATCTCCTTCATCCAGACTCGGATTGATGAACCATTCACACCGTCGTGATTAGGAAGACGAAATCTACGTTCTGGTCCTGGTTCAAGAATAATACAAACACTTTTATTTTTGAGCTTTCATAAGTCCTCTTCAACCTGTGTGTGCCTCTAGAGCCACCTGGATCAATCCTCCCCATTGAAGATCTTTTAATCCTCCAAAAGCATGAAAAACAATCTGCAACTTTTCTGTACCTTGTCTACATCTCCTTCACCTTTGTTCTTCGGGACCTTAAGCAATGAGCCGACACCTGAAATCTCTGCAACCTGTAGTACATTGTTTTACAAATGACATGCTTGACTTTCATGAACAACTAATGACCCAAATGTCCCATACTTGCCACAAGTTTATAACACATACTCGGTGGTCAAGTTTACAACAAGATGAACACAATACCCCAGCTATGACAATAAGGCCAAAATATCATTGTTGCTTCAACAAGTGATGGAAAGCACATCATCATTGCAACACATGATTTACAACGATAAGGCCAAACACTATTGTCTCTTTGACAAGTGATGGAAAGACGGCATCACTTTCATAGTGCAACATACGACACCAAATAAGACCAGACATCATTGTTGCTGAACAAGTGATGGAAAACACATCATCACTTTTACATTTTAAAATGCAACAAATAATTCACAAAAGCATGACCTTGAAATGACAACATGACTAGAAAACATTTTTCACTTATAAATGTGAATGGGTTGCCTCCTTGTGAATGGGTCGCCTCCTTGTGGTGGCTTGGCTTGTCAAACAATTGTTTCACGTGGTTCATGCACCAACGCTTTGTCTTTAAGGTGCTACTCTGGATGGAGCCTCCAACAAGTGGCTTTTTGATGGCCACTTGTATTGCAATGACTGCAATACATCTTCTTCCTCCATATTTTCTTAACCCATTTATTTACATGCTGTTGAGAGGGTCTTTCATGCCTCATCCTTTTGTGTGTTTCCATTCTTTTCCAACACTTTGAAAATGTATGGTTATGTAATCTAAAAAAGGCACATGTTTTTCGATGTCATGCTCTTCGTTCTTCATTAACAACATGACCATAATTGAAATGAACATTCGAATGTCGAGTGATTATACCTTTCCTTGTTTTCGGTGATGTAAGTATGGCGATGAGACCTTGCCTCAGCTCTTTCCTTTCCATGGAATGATGGGGATGTGTTCCCATCATTCTCTTTCCTCGACGATTTCGACGATGTCTCGGAAGAATTTTACACCTTCGAGCATTCTCCCTCGGTGTGTCTCAAGCCTACAAATTGAGGTCTCTACGCAACCTCCAATGGTTGAGTTATGCCTTGGTTATTAATACCAATTTTTCCTTCCTCCTCGTGCCTCGTCCTTGTAAGGAGCCTCATATTTGTCCCTCTAATTGGGATCTCCAAATCTCCAATAGAACTCATACTATGTGAAGACAAAACCGAAAGGAAATCAACATCTTTTACCTCCTTTGTCAATTTGGAAAGAACTAATGAGGGCTTCTCATCATCTGTTATTGGTGGTTCACTAGTTGTCTCAATGCATTCCCTAACTTCGTTTTAACATACCTAAGTCCTATTCGCCATGGTAATTCCTCTACTTTGATGGGATTGACAATGCCTTGGCCATTAATTCCCAAGCCTTTTTCTTCATACCCCATTCTCTTCAAAAATTTGGAGCCAATTCCTATGGTATGATTTTCAAAAATAGTGAAATCATCATCAGGACACATACATGAATTCAGAGAATCACATTCTACCTCACATGGATCACGCTACAACTTTTCCAAGGCCTCATCCCTTGCTTGTAGCTATCGTAGAAAACTATGTTTCTCCTCTTTCTCTTCATGTAGAAGCGTCTTCAATTCAATGTTCTTGGTTTGAAGATTATGTTTGTTGTGCTTCAGTTATCCCAGGGCCACTTCCACGGCTCGCAACCGAAGCTGCAATCGCTCCTTTTCCTTTGTCTCTTTCTGTAGAGTTTCATACATTATTTCCACCCTTTTGGAAATTTTGAGCATGGTCTTGTACATCGCTTTTTCATCCTCTGTTTTTGCACGTTCCATTGTTCACGCTACAATTTATATCAACTCAAATATTCCTCTGATATTACTTGATCCAGGTCTAGGTGTGACAAAGGACCCTTCCAAGACCTTTTACTTTCATGATGCGTTAAATTGAATCTTTAAAAAGAAACATAAGTGAAATACATGTGCATGTTGTAAAGAAGTGGAACATGACAATTATCAGCAACATAAAAACATAAGCCATTGATAATGGAGTTTGTCCAAGAGGGACTATGTCTCCGGGCCCTAGTGTCAAGATGGTGTAGGCCACTGCAATAAGTGTTGTCAATAGTGATGATGTACATAATAGGTGATGTCATTATCATACTAGGAAAATTCCCTCACGCAGGAGTGGCTCCAAGAGATGTTCCACTACAGGGACTCTCAGTCAAAAGGACTCCTATCAGTATGACACGAACTCATGCATGATGGGCGTCCAGCTGACATGGCATAAAAGGGATCTCAACGCAAACATGCATGCTGAAAACATGAGTATCCCATCAACATACAACAAAGGGATCTCAAAACACAACATGATGAATCATGACAAAAAGTACATCACATAGACAATTCTGCATCACATCAAGCAGGAATCATGAAAACAAGTAACAAACAAGATCCCACATCAAGCATCAACAAGGATCCGTGTAACACAATGCATAAAGAAGAAGTACATGGACACAGCATATACCTCACAACTAAGGGCCATCTAAAGAAGCGAATGTCAAACTATTGAAGCTATTCGGACCATCGATCTCATGGCATCAATCACATGACTACTCGCAAATGGATATCGACACCTACATTCCACTTAGAAAAGTAGCTGAAGAATAGAATGAGAGTGAGAAATTTGAACACATCATCAGATTTGTGACGTCGAATAGTGAAAAATCGATTGTCCAATTTTTGAATTCTGAGACGTTGAGAATCTGGGGCTCAAGGAATCTTTTATATTCCCCCTAGATTCCTTAAAGATTCTGCTCCATGGATGGGCTAAAAATCTACAACTCTAAAGGCAAATCCGACCTTTCCATTTCGATCCCTGCGGAAAACTATAAAAAATGATTGTAAACTTGACTATATTCTGACATGGAGAAACATTACCTCCTTAGGAAAATTGCAAGGATCAGGGTTCCGCTCCCTATTTTGTAGAAATCATGGTTCCACCCTCATACTTAAAATGACCAAAAAATGCAAAACTCTAATGGAGAAATGGACAATGCCATTGCATTCATGGCATCGAGAAGTGTTGAAACCATATAAAATTTGCCATATTATGACAAAGTGAAATTTCGCCCCTCCTGCAAAATTATTCCTTGAACCACGTGCACTACCTCCTCTATCTAAGCGCAATAAAAACTGCATTTTAAAGAGAACTTGGGTGATATATTTCCCAATAAAGCTGTTAGCGGAGTTGGTTGTGATCCGGTTTAATAGGGAGGAGGTCAGGAGGTCAAACCCCCCCCCCTCCATTTTTTATATGTTATATACGAACCTTTTTTTTTTTCTCAAATAAATTTGTTTTTGGTTGGGTTAGGCCTGCCTTGGGCGGCCTGCCCAATGTACCTCCTGCCCAATGTACCTCCATGCCCAATGTACCTCCATGCCCCATGTAGCTCGGTTGGGTTGTTGGTTTTGGGTTGGGTCCGTGCCCCAAGGGTCAGCCCACCCACTCCGGTCCCATTTAAGTGTTGTTCCAATAGTCCGTGGGATTTGGGGAGGGGTCGGGGGTCATGGCTCGCCGCTCCGTAATTATTTTCAATGGTTATGAGTTTGGGTGGCAGGGTTTGTGGCCTACCAACCCCTTTTTTGTATATTTTTTTGTTTAATAAAACAAACTATGCAATTTGTGGAAATTCAGTTTTTTTGACCAAAGGAGTCATTTCAAATAGGCCATGATTTTGCCTTGAATTTGGCAGGATTTGGCCAGATTCCATCCACTGGAAAAGGTCAAAATTGTTGCCTCCTTAAGCCTACCCAGTCAGCAAAAAGTCAACCCAATTTTTACTACCTCTATCTCCTTCATCCAGACTCAGATTGACGAACCGTTCACACCAATGCAATCAAGACGACGAGATCTACATTCTAGTCCTAGTTCGACAATAATCCAAACACTTTTATTTTTGAGCTTCCTTGAGTCCTCTTTGTCTTGTGTGTGTCTCTTAAGCCACCTAGAACAGTCGGTGGCAAATTTTGAAGCTTGGAGCAATATAGTGCATTTTGGGAAATTTCTAGATGTTCTTAGGCAAAGGCGCAACAAAATGGTCAAATGCGCCCTATCCTTATAGGTGCGCAGTGCCCTTAGGAAATGCACTAATTTTTATGGAAAACACATAGCACTAGTTCTAAATGTGCCCTCCAGTTTCTAAATGCGCCCTCTGCCCTTGTTTTACACAATTTCACCTAAAGTTCAAAAATTCCATTTTGCTGAGGAGGCTTTGAGAGTGTAGAAGTGCAAATGAATGGTGAATTGATGTATTTGAGGGCATTTATACTTGAATGGGTTTTGATTTATGCTTTGAAAACCCCTTTTCTAATGTTTCATGTCACTTTTCAAATTTTCACACTAATGCTCTTTGACTTTCTGAATTTTTCCTTTGGATGATGCTTTGGCAATCTTCATTTTTGACCTTTTTTGGATGCTATTGGTAATGGAATTGAGTATTCAATAACAATGGTGACTTATTACATATAATAAACATAAAATTACATAAATGAAATAAAAATTGTTACATCTCTTTTGAAATAAATTTACAAATTGGAATAAATTCCTTACTTGAAATCAAATTTGGAAGTTTAGTAACGATGGTTACATACTTGTAAACCGTTATTTAACTAAAAAAGGGATATTATTTGCTTCACCCTCATACTTTGTTGACATTATGCAATGAGATGGTGATTTATTGGACCTTGGGAAATATAAACCTAGGTGACCTAATGGATCCTTGAATGACTGAATTTTAGGTGGACTTGACTGATATAAAACATGATGAAATGAGCCTTTATCATCAATGGATGCTCAACAAGACACATGAAGGTGGGCTAGCAAGTACAAATTTTTGAGAGGGAGTGTGATTTTTATTTTGGGCTACCATCGGTGAGTAAATTTTTGCATGATGACCTAGGTGGAATGATGAACACTAATATGATATAAAAGAGGAATTTTGATCATTGATGGCAATATGAAAATACTGACTCTAACATTAGTGTTATTTGGGGATGGAAGCTCCTTGGAGGTGTCAAGAACATTATAGACCAAGTGCCTAACCATATGGGCCAATACGGTCAAAAAAATTTAAATTGAAATGCATGACTAAATGTTGCAAACTCAAATGACATATACTAACTTGTGACAAACTGAAAATAATATGCTTAGAATTTATCTTATTCAATAACACCTACTCTAATTGATCCATTCATCACTTGATCATGTGAAATGGAACAGCCAACGGAACCATGTAAGCACTCTGGCTTCTATTTGAAGTCTTTGAAAGTGCTTGCTTATGGGGAAGAAGAGTGAACTACTGAAAGGCAACTCCCATGAGAAATGGAAATCAATTTGAATCTTGATGAAATTGCAAGGAATGAGCCCTTCGACTGACCTCAAAAATGCCACAAAAGGATCTTCATAGGAATACATATTGATTTCCAGACCATATAATACATTACTGTTATGCTCTAGGTAGTCTTGATTTTAAAATTTTCCCAACATCTGTGATTTCTTCCCTTGATGACTACAACAACTTGAAAAAAGGATCCTAAAACTCATGAATGACTAATTTTTCTTGATGATCAACAAGAAAAGAAGAATCTTCTTCATTACTATCCTTATATGACTACAAATTTCGGATGAGATTTGTAATGAGACTCCTTCTGAAAATGACAAAGAAACTAGCTGTCGAATCAAGTTTATATCAGCACTCTTTTCAGGCTCACCGTTAGCTAATGGAGAAGGACTTTCATTGCAGATATCATCCAACACATCAGCTATAGGGTCATGAAAACTTGAAAAGAATGTTGCAGCCTATTTTGCATTGGTTCTAATGAAACTACATGACTTTCTATAGGCTGCTCATCCTTTGCTTTAGAGATATTATGAAAATTTTCCTTTAAAAACTGAAGTTCTTCAAAACATAATGGTACAGAATCATCTTGCATCATTTGATTATATGTTTCAGCTTCCAAGCCTTCATCTGCAATTTGAAATTCAATGGAACTCAGTGGCTGCAAATATGGAGCTAAGGAGGATTCTATGTCGTAAATGATTTCCTCAAAAATCAATTCAGGAGAAGTTTTATCATTTATATTTTTGACCAGTCGCTTATCTGCTTTCTTATAGTTTTCTCTTAATTTTTGAAATGAGGAGAAACACAAGGGTAACAAGCTATGATCAAGAATTTCATTATCCTTTTGATTGTGAAGATCAAAAATTAATGACTGTTGATTTCTGATTACATCAAAGTTGTCTCTGATAAATTGAAGTGAAGTAAAACAAAGGGGCAAAGATCCTTCACTTACTTCCAAATTTTCTGCACTTTCCTCCTCACTGCCATAGATTATATGAGTTGGTTGATCACTATATTCGACACACTAAAACTGGACCTCCTCCTCCCATAAACCAACTGTTGATTGGTCTGCAAGATTAGCTTATATTTGTAGAACATAGTCGTCGTCATACTAATCAAACTTTGGAAATCATCACAAGCAATGTCATCAAACATACACGTTAGATCAGCAGATTGTTTCTCCTCTGATTGATCTATAAATCCATTTTCTGATCTATGGTAGCTGGGATTAGTAGGAAAGTGTTTAAGGCCAACAAAATTGTCTTCTTTTGGGATAAGTCGGTCATGGTGATCTTGAATGGAAAATTCATCTCTCAGGGTGATCTTTTGCATCATTTGCACCACTGCACTCACCAAAATGTCAAGCTTTATATTTAAAGATGTCAAGTTCTCTACATCTATGTTTTCCCTCTTTTCTTCCGTCAAATTTTCCCTTCTAATTAGCATATTAGACTCTACATCTACTGCATTGTTCTGCATCTCTTCAAGTGTTGCAAGGTTCCTTTCTCTAAGATTAAACTCCATTTCTAGATCAAAGGCATCCGGGTCATGTAAGAGAGCTAAGCTAGGAGGAGGTCTTATATTGGAAGGTATCGAACAATAGACTTGATTGAATCTAGCATAAAATTGTTGTACTATCTTACATGATCGCCTTTTCAGCTGGTCATACTCTTCTAGAATCAGGAAAGTGTTTTCTTTGACCACCGACTTGCCAAGGAAAACTTTGATAAACTACGAGAAATCTGAGATGCTTGAAGCCGATAGGTTTTTGAACCAACTCTTGACTTTCCATTGCAAACAAAGAGAAAACAACCTAATACTGACATCCTCTTCATCAACTTAAAAAAGGTCGAGGAAAGTCTCAAAACTGTTTATATGTCTCTCAGCAGTGATGTTATCACATTCACCATCAAACCTTGGGAAATATAGGTAATGACTTTCAGGGACAGCATGGAGTATAGGAGGTTAGATGAGTTTTTTGTATCTATATGGAATTTTACAAGGTGTAGGAGTATGTACAGAAGTCATAGGATCAGTATTGATCTGTTAAGGTTCATCAATTTGAAGATGGCCATCATGAGATTTGGAAAAATGGTTTGGACCAATATCAAAGGCGTATGGGGAATTTGTATTTACAACCTTCAAAGGAAAGCAATCTAGTGGAATTTCGTGATCTTTTCTCAAACATAATATACCTCGAAAAAATTTCTAGAAATTCTCAAGAAAGAGAAGAGATATTTCATGATAAACAACATGACGTGTTGAATAAAAGTCAAAGTTGAATACCTAATATTCCCATGTTTTCCTTTCATATTTTTTGGCAAGGTTCATCCTCCAGTGGAGTCTTTGAATTCAATTTCGAAACTGATTTGGAGTTGCCAGGTGGATGATTTCAGCCTTCGTGTGACTAATCACTGTCCACCATCAGCAATCAGATCTAAACTTTGTCGTACACCTGGGGAAAATGAATATTTCGTTCCCCGGAAACGATGCCAATATGTTATCACTCCTCCGGATCTCCAAGGCTAAGGAAGAGTCCAGCTGAGGTAACCAGAGACCAATATTTTGACTTGGTAGCTAGCCCTATCAAGCCGGAGAGGTCTCTCTGCAAAGGATCACAGCCAAGAGGGCTTGATAGATTAGGGTTTTAGGCTAGATGTAAAGTGTAGAGGGTTGTTTGATTTGATTTGGTTGGGTAGTTACAAGGATGAGTGAATTAGGTCAGAGAATGAATTAGGTCAAGGCAAAGTGAAACAGAATTGCAGAGATCTGATGGGTCAAGGTAGGCAAGGTACTTTAAACTTTAGAGTATATTGATGAGATGGCTTAGACTAGTGAGATGCTAAAAAGAGCATGAGGGTAATGAATTATTTTTAAACTGAATAAATGGAAAAATCTGTGATGTTTTTCCCAAAACAGAGCATACAAAGATGAATTATGATTATCACACCTTGAAAATCAAACATAATGAGAGTGAAATGGATCATGAAAGGAGCAAAAAAATCACACATATGAAACTGAAGAAGAAACAAGATCAAAATAGGATGCAACAGGAATCCCACCAAAATAGTTGCAACTTCATCCAATATATTCCATGCCAACGTCTGAAAGCTATTGCAACATCCAAGAGAGTCCAAACTGTAAAATGACTAAGAAAATACATAATATAGGCCTCAAATAAACTCATCCTAGCCTCAGGGTTTGATTCCATGAGAGGAGGAGTAATTGCAAGAAAGGTTGAACTGATAACTAGAGTATCAGTTGGTCAAAGTGACTCATCCCTAACTTAAGCAAACTAGTTCATTACAAGTCATGCAGGCCATTTAAATAATGTATTTACCCTAGATAATAGTAAAAAACATAGTAATTACATCATCCTTATCAATTACATTAGTAAAACATCAATTTTCCATAGGTGAAAATCAATTTGGAGAGAAACAGTGAAAATTGGGGAAGACTATCAAGTGTGCCCTGTCTTTGTCAAACACGCCCTTTCAGTGTCAAACAGGCCCTTGAAGTTTAGGATATCTTTTGGGTACTTTCCTGGTGTCCAAATTTGATCCAAGATAGCTCGTTGGAAATCCCTTCAAGTATACTTTCTAGTTGTGTCTTCCTTTTTCAATTTGGAGCTCATTTTTCCTATCAAAACCCCAATATCCCAAGACTATTAAACACGCAGCGCCCAAGCCATCAATGAGGCAGAAAGGTGGTTTTTGACCTCTTTGGCTGACCTGTTTGTCTCCAAAGGCTTAGAAAATGCATAGGGTGCATGTCCTCATCACTCCAAATCCAAATATGTTGACCTTTTTCTCATTATATGCCCAAAAAAAGAGCGTAACACCCTAGGTGTTGCGTGTTTGACCTTTCGACTGTGCTTAAAATGCCTCAAAAAACACAGTAATTCACAAGTTACAAAATTTTCTTCATAACTTGTCAAAATTGGTGGCATGATAGCTGATCATGTGTTTGAGGCATGGAGTGATGCCTCAGCAATAATTTCTAGCCTCCCTTTCTCCACTTGCTTGGTGAAGGCCTCAATATTCTCTTTTGCAGCTTTGATTTTTTGGAGTTAGACCCTAGGGAGGTGATGGAGTGGAATGTAGGTGTAGAGATTATGGAATGGTGTGAGGAAATTGAGGAGATGGAAATGGGGATGTGTGATATGATGGAGGTGGCAAAGGCTAATTTTGAAATGTAGGAATGGTAGTGCGAAGATAGGAAATGGAATTTAGGGATGGGATTATGTTACTAGGGTTTTGAATTTAGTAAGACACCAAAACACAATGAAACACCATATAAATCAACTTTGGAGGAGAAAAGTGATGTGATTTTAAACTCCTTGTGGTGTTGGAGTATGTTGGTGGAAAATTTTGAAGCTTGGAGCAATATAGTGCGTTTTGGGCAATTTTTGGATGTTCTCAAGTAAAGGCACAGCAAAATGGTCAAACGCGCCCTATCCTTACAGGTGCATAATGCCCTCAGAAAATTCACTGAGTTTTATGGAAAATGCACAACATCAGTTCTGAATGCACCCTTTAGTTTTTAAATGCGCCCTCTGCCCCTCTTTTGCACAATTTCGCCAAAAATTAAAAAATTCCCTTTTTTTGAGGAGGCTTTGAGAGTGTAGGAGTGAAAATTGAATGTAGAATTGATGCCTTTGAGGGCTTTTATACTTGAATGGGTTTTGATTTATGCTTTGAAAACCCCTTTTACAATGTTTCACATCACTTTTCAAATTTTCACACTAATGCTCTTCGACTTTCTGACTTTTTCCTTTGAAAGGTGGATGATGTTTTGGCAATCTTCATTTTTGACCTTTGTTTGGATGTTATTGGTAATAGAATTGAGTATTCAGCTAAAATGCTAACTTATTACATATAATAAACATAAAACTACATAAATGAAATAAAAATTATTACATCTCTTTTGAAATAAAATTTACAAACTGGAATAAATTCCTTACTTGAAATCAAATTTGGAAGTTCAGTAACCATGGTTACATAATTGTAAACCCTTATTTAACTGTAAAATGGATATTATTTGATTCACCATCATACTTTTATGACCTTATGCGGTGATATGGTGATTTATTTGACCTTGAGAAATTGAAACCTAGGCGACCTAATGGAACCTTGAATGACTGAACATTAGGTGGACTTGACTGATATAAAACATGATGAAATAAGCCTTGATAGTCAATGGATGCTAAGCAAGACACATGAAGGTGGGCCAGGAAATACAAATTTTTGAGAGGGGACTGTGATTTTTTATTTTGGGCTACCATCAGTGAGTAAATTTTTGCATGATGAGCTAGGTGGAATGATAAAAATCTCAATATGGGACACTAATATGATATAAAAGAGCAATTTTGATCATTGATGGGAGTATGCAATAATGACTCTAACATACACAATACCACATGTACACAACACCATATGCATGGCATGTACATGAAACCACATGTGCACACCACCAATTGCACAACATGCACACAACACCACCTACACACAACACCACCTGCACACAACACCACTTGTACAACATATACATTGTTTTATTCATAGCTCACTCAGTGTCTTGTGTTGGTTAGTGGTCCAAGATGCATGGTAGTAGGGAAGAAAATTCCATTTTTTGAGTCATGGAAGTCACCAGAACTTGATGGGACCCCCTCCATTGTAGAGTGCTCAAAAAGATCTTTCTGAGGGTATATTCAAGTTTGAAAATAGGTTCCCGGATGAGAAGATAGAGACTGTTGAATCAACCCCTCTCAAAACTTGGAAAACCCCTAAAAAATGGCTAAGTATGGGATAGAAATCCCAAATTGGGCCAAAATACTTATCGCATATCGCATATCAGTGTTGTTGGGGGTCCTATACCATTATATTGAAAAACCCATGGGAAATCACAATCGGCGAAGTCAGAGGGCTCCTCCCTTAAGGATTGTCAGCGGATGCGAATGTAAATTGCAATATGGACCAAATTGCTGGGGAGGCCGATTTTCAAAATACAATGAAAAGTGTTGCAAAACAAGGCCTCGGCCATTCCTCCTCTCTCCTCCATGTGATGCTCCATCACTAATATCTCAATCCCAGCCATCAACAAAACAAAGGGCTTTGGTTTAAGACTTATCGGTGGTGCCAGGGGCTGATTGTGATTTTTGATATCACATATCACAATTGGTGAAGTCAGAGGGATCCTCCCTTAAGGATTATTGGTGGAGACGAAGCATCAATTATGATATGAGGACCCAAATGTGATAAATTATAAACTACAACCTATAAAAATTTTGGGTCTGGGAAATCGACCAATAAGAGGATTTATTGTGATATAAAGAAAATCCCCTCGCGTATTTATTTGAAACCTTAAGTATTTATAGATGGGCCCTTGGTCTCTGCCTGTGGTCCTATGCAAAAATTCATAAAAGGGGCTATCAAAGGGGGCCTAAGACTTAAATAAGAAATCCTCACTGATTCGCTTGTTTTAAATGAATTAATCCTGCACCATAATGCACTGATAAACACTGAACAAAGCTTTGACAGATTGATGGGTCGGCAACTGGGCATTTTATGAGGAATAGGGGTGCTTTTAAAGAAAGACGGCCTGCAACACAGTCGACGCTAAAGTTAGCTTAAACCTGAAGTGACTATGTTGGCCCGTTTTCACATCAACCACCTTAAATCACCCATTGCAGCACGACGTGGCCTTCACAAGAGTCTTTCGCAATAAAGGAATGTTTGACACCTCCTCCTTCTCAC
This sequence comes from Pinus tabuliformis, assembly GCA_031772625.1. Taxonomy (NCBI): domain Eukaryota; kingdom Viridiplantae; phylum Streptophyta; class Pinopsida; order Pinales; family Pinaceae; genus Pinus; species Pinus tabuliformis. The sequence goes on along the minus strand of CM062817.1, from coordinate 2,030,857,618 downwards.
TGGGATCCTTCTCTCTGCTCATTTACTCCAAGATTTTCAGATCATGTTTAAGAGTTCGAAGAGGCAGCACAGCTTGAGACGACACCCTTCCTCAGCTGAGAAGGAAATCTGATCTGACAACAGAAGCCCTCGGCCCATGAATGCTCCTATAATAATCATTAATGCCTTGATCCTCCCTTTCTTATAAATAGGGGGTCTTGATATTGTAAAAGGGTTCAAAAATATGGAGAGAAAAGGGTTGATTCTGTAACTCCTGTGATAGCTTATAGATCTTTAGAATACCACATATTGGTGGTGATTCATCCTTATGAACTTTGAAACTTGTTTGTCCTATAAAATTACTTGTCTATTTGTTCCTCAGTCCTCCTATTCATGCATCAATAAGCCTGGTAATGTCTTTAAATTATCCAGAAGATTCATTTGTATTTCTTTAAATGCACATGCTTATGTGAGGGTTCAAAATTACATTTTCATCAATGTAGTATGTGAAGTCACATTTCTTCTATTGTCTGTTCAACACTCCTTTTTTAGCTTAGAAAGTAGATCAACTTTATCGTTCCAAGCTCATGCTAGGTGTATGCATTTCTTGGTGTTGTAAGCTCCATAATTCTGAGTTTCTTTCCTCACTTTGTCTGTTATCATTTACTTTAAAACAATTTTATTAAACTGTGAAGTTTTGAAGGGAAAGGCCCCCACTGTCTTGTTTTATTTCTGAAATCTGCTTGTGTATCAAGGCTTATATCATTGGCTTACATCTTTGGGAAGAAGAACCACTCTCTCGTGTTGATGTTTTAAACATAGGCGATGTCTCTTATTATTCAAAAGTAATTTAAGACACACCGATCTGGATGGCCCTAGGCACTGGTCTTGTCAACAATCCAAGGCTCTCTCTAGGGGTCTTTCTTTGTATTATGCTGCATATGCAGGTTTTAGCCACAACATCTTCTAGCACCATTGTCGGAGAACTTATTGAAGGATTTTTCCCCTGGGATACGACAAGCTAAACACTCTCTAGACAGGTGAATAGAGATGTTTTATTGCATTCACTTCACCTTGGCAAATCCACTACAATCTACTCATTTTTCATCATCCTGGCATCTAGAAGGCCTCACACTCAGTCAGACACCTCTCAGAAGAAGGATCCATTTGTATCTGACCCTGAAAAGCTAATTTCTAAGAAAAATTGGAAAGAGAAAACCCCACTTGCCTCTACTACAATCTCACCAGCCTTTGTAACTACCCCTTCCAGTTCTCAGTCTATTGTTGTTCATTACTTAGGGTTGGCTCCTAAGATCTTGAGATACCCAGTTTCCGGCCCATCTACTCAAAACCCTGTGGCCTTGACCCAAGTCCCTCAAGAAAATCCCCATCCTCCTCCCTTATTTTAGATGGCTATCCCAGGATTTTTGTTGAATAAGTATGTTCCTCTTGACTTACCATAGCCCCTAAATCCTTGGCCACAAGACCATTTGAAGTTGCTTCCAAGGTCCAATGGATAATATGAGAATAACGCTCAGAAACACCATGAAGCATTTTGTTCCTTTGCCGAGAATTTCAATGTTGAATAACTGGATGTAGTGCTCAGAAATTGTGTATAGTCTCTTGGTGAAGAGGCCAGAACGTGGTTAAAACCTTACCTGATGCCTCCATCACAACTTGGAAGGAGCTTGAAACCTCATTTACACAAAATTTGGGTGAAAATAGAAATCGCAAGTACCTCCTTACAAAGTTCAATGCTATCAGAAATAAGCAAAAAGAAGACGTATATGAATTCAATAAGAGGTTCAACAAGGAATACAATAACCTGCCTACTGAAATAAAGCCCCCTCCAAATGCTGCTCATGTGACTTACTTGGAAGCTCTCAAACTTGACTTTGGATTTGTTTTGAGAGAAATGAAGTCTTTTACTTTAGATCAGCTTCAAATCGATGCTCTCGAAGTGGAAGCCAATTTTGCCTCAGTTGGAAAGATGGGTGGAAAGTAGGAAATCACTGTAAGAAGAAGAGGCAAAGAAGAAGCTTCTTCCTCAGGACAAGAAAGACAAGTATCTGTTCAAAGATGGAAGAGATGGATAAACTCATCAGGAGTTTTTCACAAAAGGTTGGAAAACTAGAAATCGAGAACATAAATCTCTCCAAGTAGAACCCTCAAGGAAATAATCAAGGGTATAACCCACAGTATAGGAGGCCTCCTTTACAGATGCTGCAAAGGGAGAGAAAAGAACAGCCATATCAGATCCCACATCCTCTATATCTAGAAGAGGATCTAGATGAACCATGGTCAGATACACAAGATATGTAAGGGAAGATATATTTGCGTTCCATGAGGAGGAACAAGAAGATATGGCTCACCAAGAGGCCAACCATAATGAAGAAACAAAAATATAGGAGGAAGACATGGATTATTATTACAAAAAGTTTGTTGACTTTATGCAAGCATAGCTACATCACAAGTATGATCTAAGGTATTCCAAAAAGCAATCCAGGGAACCAAAACAACAAGAAGAAAATTTTCCCCAAATTATTCCCCCATTTCCAGACAAAAGAAAGGGTAAACTGAACCCTGACCATGCCAAGATAAATGTCCCTTTGATAAGGAAAGAAAAAGAGAAGAGGGACATGCAAAAAAGGAAGCACCTATTTTGCATAAAAGTGTTGATGGTAATGAAGTTCAAGTAGAATCAAGGGGTATGGAGAAGACCCCATCTAAATTTAATCTTCAAAGGGAGCTTGAAAAGGTGAATATTGTTATCCCACTCACTGATATTCTAAGACAACCTACCTATAAATTTCAGGTATCTTAATTCATACATCCATCAGTCTCCTCACCCATTCACAATTCTCTAAATATTTAGGAGGAGAGGCCAATGGTATTTTTTGGGCCACATGTGGAAGATCTTGATCTTTCTACTGCGCCTTTCAATGTGACTCTTAGGGTCCATGATATTCTTTTTCACAATTGCATTCTGGATTCTAGAGCCTCTCATAATATCATCCTGTTGGATGTGATGGAACAACTCGAGTTATAGATCTCTAGGCCTTATAAGGATTTGTACTCTTTTGACTATCAAATAATGCATCAATATTTGTATGATTTGAAATTACCCTTACATGGAACAATTCTATCCTCGATTCTTCATTTGGAGTGTTGTTCTGACTACGTGAGGAACTAGTGCTTACAACAACTTCTCTTCCTTTTGTTACAATGGCTGAAATCTTGGTCTCGTAACCAAAATCTGATCCAGGATCATGTTGTGTGGTAGTGGTCATCTTTTGTTTTCCCTTATTGTTTGGTTTCTTAGCCTTAGTTTGGGATGCAATTTCCAACAATGGGTTTCATCATGCCCAACTTTGGAACAATGTTTGCAGATAGTTTTCTCCCCTTCTTTCTTCACATTTGCATTCTTCTCTCCCTTCCATTTTCCACCCTTCTCTTTCTCGTTAACCTTGAATGGCTTCTTCTTACTACCCTCTTCCTGAATGTTCTTTCCTCTTGCTTCAAGGTGCATTACTTGCACACATACCTCATCTAAATTTATTGGATTGAACATAAGGATAATATGTTTCAAGTAGGAATATAAACCCCCAATATATTTCAACAGTGTATCTTACGAATTCGATTTTACTCCTAAAAACAAAGCCCTCTTCCTAAACTCCTCGGTATAGTCTCAGACTCTTTACCCCTTGAGTTGCCTAAAAGTTCTCTAGCTCATAATGGCTTTTTGCATATAGGCCAAAGGATAAAACTGTATTTTAATTGTAGAAACAAATTCAACCCAAGAAATGGATATCTTACCATGAATTCACATTTCCTTTCGAGTCTTTTCTTCCCAACATACTAATTCTCTTCCTTCTAGCCTCAATGAAGCCAATTGGATCCTCATGTCATCTTCTTGAAGGTTCTGAATTCTAGAATAAACCTCCAATTGTCGAATCCAATTATCTAACTTTTCTGCATTCACCTCACCATTGTATATGGGAAGCTCAAACGTAATGTCCAATTTGAGTAAGGGAGTTTATTCCTTTAGGCTTTTTGAATGAGTATGGACAGTTTTTCTAGTGGAAGTGGAAGATGATGTTGTTTGAGATGTTGAGGATGATGAAGATGATGAGGAATATGATGATGGTGGAGATGGAGTAGGCTTTCCTCCATTACCCTTTGAATCCTTATTTTCATCTTTTTTATCTCCTGAGCTTCGCATTCCACGTGGAGGCTTAGAACTCTCTCTAGCCATTCTAGTATTCCTCTCTTCATAGAGGACTCTAACCATGTCAGTTAAGTCATAGATTGTTTCTTAGATGCTTCCTCTTCTAAAAGACCTTCATTCTCTCTTACTCTAGACATGATGGCTTTAGATTCAAGCTTAGCTACAGGTACTTCTTGTACCTCCTCAATCTCAATTGAAGGTAAAACTTGAGGTGTTTCAAGTGCAGTTGGGATTGGAACTTTGTGTGGATATTGTGGCCTTGTGGCTCTCCTTCTTCTGGGCATTACCTCACAAGTTGGAACCAATAATTTCCCTTCTCCTCTCTACAACTTTAACCTTGTGAGCATCACAAATTTGCAACCATTAAAACCCTTCTTACACAAAAATCAAGCAATCAAGAAAATAACTTGGCTATGGTACCATCTTGATCTATTTTTTAATGTTAGTTTTGTTTTGCTAGCTTCAACTTCAAATTTAAAAACAAATTCTTATCAACCGCTTCATGTACATAGGTTTCCTTACGGTGTTTGTGAATGAAAAGAGGTAACTTTGTCAAGTTTTATGTGAAGTTCATGAGAAAAATAACATGAAAATCAAGTGTTGAATAATAGAAATCAAATGTACATCAAACCATAAAAATAAACACTTAACATAGTGTTTTGATGAAGGAGTTCACCCCTCTTGGGCTACATCTCCTTGGTCCGGCTTCCATGGTTTGGGCCTGTATAATAGCTCAATAATGGAAAAAGTGTTGTTTGCAATGCTCTACTACTCCTGAAACATGCTTCAATGTGGTAAGAAGCTCAAAATTAGCTAGGAACACCTTTTCCTAATCTCAATTTGGTCAAATTTTTCCCAAGTTATGGTCAAAACCATTTCTACTAGTAAAAATCCTCTAAAACTGGAGGAACTCTAGTTAGTCCTGCTAAAAATGGAGTTAGTGCCAAAATTATCGGACTGTTGAATTTTCCTCCAAAACTAACTGCGGTTTTAATTATGAATAAGCATGATTAGTTAATCGATAAGTTGGATAAGCATGATTAATCCAGATGTGGTGGTAGTGGTCACATAGGCGGTATAAATGCTAACGATTATGGTTGGTGTTGGCACAGTTTTATGGATAACCGTCGTTGACAAGTTACATTATTGCATTCACATGGAAGGGGGCTAGTTTACACGGTGGCTCCTGTAGAGTCGTTAATATGCCATTATTATTGTCACTTGTGAATGTTTATTCCACCCATTTCTACCATTCTTCATCATGTCATTTATTATAATTTATCATTTAAATCCATTTTATTAATTATTTATGCTCTCATGAATAAATATTATTTATTCTCCTTTATTTCTAATAAATTGATGATTATGCACTATTTTACCAATGATAGTTCTAATAAGTTGGTTATAACATTATTCACCATTTTTAGCCTCCAAGGTAACTTCCAGATTGAAGATTTGATTTTTAAATCTGCCAACTCAGAAATTCGCTGGTTTAAGGAGTGACAGTTTTGTGGTTGAGATTCTGAGCAAATGAAGACGAATTTGGAAAATCCGGAACATGGGTTTTGTCCAGAACGGGCCCAATTATCTTCATGAAGAACAGTTTTCCCAAATTCGGCTTGTACAGGGAGAAACGCAGGGTTCTTTGAGCACGATTTTCTCTGATTTGCAGTTGCGGCCGTCCTCCAAATCTCAGCTGCAAAGCCAAATTCGCCTTGTTCTTGTTGATCAAATGCTTAGAGGCAAACCAATTTTGTAATAGGAATTATGTTGTACTTATCCTTATTGTAACTTCTCTCTGATCTCTCTCTATTTAAATGAAAACAGAGATCAGAGATGGGGATGATTTGGGGGATTCGAATGATGGAAGAATGATAGAGAAATGATGGACAATGATGGTGGATTATTCATGATAGGATAGGGACTGTTGCATGCTGTAGCTTTTGCTGTTGTAATGATTCCACAATTGGCTGATTAATAAATGAATTGGGAGTTGGTGTTCATTTTTCTCATTCTGAAGTAATCCCGCAGCATCCGCTGGCGGCTAAGGGCCCAGCCTCTGGTGGAGTACGCTGCTGCTATTGTGTATCATATCTTTACAATTGTTGTTGTATGATATCTTTTCATGTGTGGATTGTTTATATAGTTTAGTAATCTGATGTATTTGTTATATGCTGTTCAACGCTCTGTTACGACTAATTCATTAATGGTTTCATTCAAGAAGTTTATGTAAGTGACTCTATGTTGCGTAATGAATCTTTTCGGAGTTGATTACATGTTCACTATTTAAACCGATTGTTTCTGTTACAGAGCTTTCATATTAAATATTGCTATTGGATTCATTTTGAACTCTTATTCGTGGGAACCCGAAAGTAATATTATTTCATTTGGAAACGGAAGTCATGTTCTTTGGAAACATCAGATTGCTATAATAAGTGTGTTGTGTAAATATGATAAATGTTGTTCCATAATTCATTTGTAAATATCTTCTCGTAAAGTAAAGATCATTGGAATTGCTTTTGAAGATTGTTATTTTATTGCAGAATGTGAGTAAGTTGGTTTTGACTCGCGAGATGTAGTTCTTTTGATTGATGTTTCATTTACTGTTGTTCTATTTCCTTTTGTTATTTCATTTTTACTTGCTGCCATTCCATTTCCTTGCATTTATTGCTTTGGTGTGAGAGAAGGTCCAAGGCTGTCGTGAGCCTCAGCAGACGCTACCATGCTCCCAGATCCATGGTCCATACTCTATTCCATCAATTTCTAGAGGAAAGAGTTATTGCTACTATATCCTCGATTGATGATTGTTTGAATGAATGATTTTAGTTTAGAACATCTTAGTTTCTTGTTGTCCCAATTAGATTTTGTTTCAAGCATTCATTTACTTGTGGGTTTTAAGCACTATACTGCGAAACATTACTCTTAAGTAAATAGCCGCCTCAGACAGAGTACACTCTTGAAATAAAAAGTCGTCCCTGGGTTGATAATTAATGTGAGGTAATTAGGAGTTCACAAGACGCCTTTTTATCGCTCCACAGCTCCCTCCTAACCCCCAACCGCAGAACATTATAACTTCAAATATATGTGGAGACCATTGAATGTTAAAAAACATTAGCATGATGTAATAGTATGTCATGTGGTTTACACGGGTGACGTTGCGAGTTCGACTCCACCAACCTACCCAAAAATTTTGGTAAAGCATGCCATTGACATTGGTCCTTTGGGAAGGGAAACATGGCAGCCTCCGAGCTTGCCACTTATTCCCTTCTCATTGGTCCATTCCTGAACCAATAAAATAGAGCCACATCAACAACTTGCAGACCAATAAAAACATGAAACTTGGTGAAACACAATTGGACATTGACCATCCGTTGACCTGCTTAGTCACCTTCCACATCAGTAGTATGAACTGCTAATTGTGTAGTGATTGTACCTTTTTGAGCAAAAAATCTTCTGTTTAGCAAAGAGGATAGAATGTGATATATTCCTCATATGGACTCAGTTTTTAGTGAAACGAATTACGTTGGGATCATTTCACTGAGAAAGACATGATCATTCAGGGTTTGAGCGATTTTGAGAAATTTTATTTTTGAGCTAAATACTGAGCACCTAATCATTCCTCCCCACTGGAATCCTTTTTCACACCAAAAGATACTATCAATTATTCATCAGGTGAGGGTACAACTCCCTCACCTTATTGATATGCAACCATTTGGCCTTAGAAGGCTTCTGTCCCTTGAGTCCCACTCTAAGGTATTCGACATTCCCTCTCTTCGAATTTCTTATGATGTAATAGTATGTCATGTGGTTTACACGGGTGACGTTGCGAGTTCGACTGCACCAACCTACCCAAAAATTTTGGTAAAGCATGCCATTGACATTGGTCCTTTGGGAAGGGAAACATGGCAGCCTCCGAGCTTGCCACTTATTCCCTTCTCATTGGTCCATTCCTGAACCAATAAAATAGAGCCACATCAACAACTTGCAGACCAATAAAAACATGAAACTTGGTGAAACACAATTGGACATTGACCATCCGTTGACCTGCTTAGTCACCTTCCACATCAGTAGTATGAACTGCTAATTGTGTAGTGATTGTACCTTTTTGAGCAAAAAATCTTCTGTTTAGCAAAGAGGATAGAATGTGATATATTCCTCATATGGACTCAGTTTTTAGTGAAACGAATTACGTTGGGATCATTTCACTGAGAAAGACATGATCATTCAGGGTTTGAGCGATTTTGAGAAATTTTATTTTTGAGCTAAATACTGAGCACCTAATCATTCCTCCCCACTGGAATCCTTTTTCACACCAAAAGATACTATCAATTATTCATCAGGTGAGGGTACAACTCCCTCACCTTATTGATATGCAACCATTTGGCCTTAGAAGGCTTCTGTCCCTTGAGTCCCACTCTAAGGTATTCGACATTCCCTCTCTTCGAATTTCTGGTTCTTCTGTCAAGTATGAGATTTTGTTGTAGCTCATCAAGATATTATGGAGAGTAATCATCTATTTATGATAGCTGAACATTACTCCTTGATCATCAATCAAAAGAGTCTCAAACAATCTCAAATTCTCAACATTAACAACATAGTATATTTGCATATAAGAAGGCAAATCTAGCTTAAATTAATTGTTACCAATCTTTTCCATAATTTTAAAAGGACCATAATAGATTGGCTTAATATTTTTACCTTCCTCTTGAAGTCTCTCTTTGCTAATATATAAACAAACTTCGTCTCCAACTTGAAATTTATGATCGAGGCGGTGTTTTTCATGCCTTGCCTTGCAGTTGTTTTAACTCTTTCCAAGTTGTTCTTGCAATGTGTGATGTATCAACAAAATTTTCTCGATGAACTTCTTTGCCTTATCGATTTCACCATGACCATCAATGGTGACATCTTTCTCAAATATGAATTCCAATGGCAATCTTGGAAAGTACCCAAAACATGCCTCAAATGGTGATGTATTTGTGGAAGAATGCTTTGCCCTGTTGAATGCATGTTGTATGTAATGAAATTATTCATCCCACGACTTGGTATGTTTGCTGCAATATCCTCTAAGAAGATGAATGACTATCCTGTTGACCACCTCGGTTTGTCCATCTGTTTGCAGATGAAAGGTTGTACTCTTCTTCAACTTAGTGTCCATCATGTCCCACAAATTTGACCAAAAGTTCCCAACAAATTGAGAATCTCGAATACTTACAATGGAAGTAGGAAGACCAAAATGAACCCAAATATTTTGGAAGAAACGATGAGCTCTTTGTTCAACTGTAATTTTCTTTTTACATGGTCATAGTATACATATTTTGCTAAACCTGTCTACAACTACATACAAGTAATGATGACCTTTCCTTGAAAATGGAAGACATCCTACAAAATCCATTGAGATACTCTCCCATGGATGTGAAGGTATTAGAAGTGGAGTGTACAATCGTAGTTTCCTATTTCTAGGCTTACTTGTTGCACACAAAGAACATCCTCTTATCAAACGAGATACATTATCAAACATGCATGGCCAATATTAATACCTTTGGAGATTCACTACTGTCTTGCCTACACCAAAGTGTCCAACAATCAATGAAGTGTGTGCCTCCCTTATGGTATTGTTTCTTTCTCCCTGTGGAATACATAACTTGACCAAGTGAAACAACAAACTATTATGTACATGGTAATCTAACTCTTCAATTTGGTTTCCTTGTCTCAAGCTTGCATGCACATCTTGAAATTCATCATCATATGCATATTTCTTAATGTAACTTTCATGTATAACATATTTATGCTTGAGTATAATAGATGAATTTACAATAGGGCTAGAAAGGATATCAGCGACCTTATTGTAGATTCCATTTGTGTACTTGATAACCAAATGAAACTATTGTATAAAACTGATCTATCCGAAGTGTCGTGATTGCTTCAACTTTGAATATGACTATAAGTACTACAATGGTTGATGGTTGGTATGGATAATGGTCTCCTTCCCCATCAAGTAGTGTTTCCATGTTTTGACACTTTGTACAAATGCATAAAGTTCTTTGTCATAAGTGGGATAGTTATTCACATCTCCATTAAAAATTTCAGAATGAAATGAAATGGGCTTACCATGTTGCTTAAGAACTTCTCCCATGGCGTAATCACTAGCATCCATTTGAATCTCAAATGGATTTCGAAGATCCAGAAGAGCCAACACTAGTTTTGAACTGATCTTTTATTTCAAAGCATCAAATGCTCTCTTTTGTACATCTCCCCAATGGAATATTTTCTTGACACTAGTCAATGCATGTAATGGAGCTGCAATGGAAGAAAAATTAGCAATAAATTTCCTCCAATATTGTGCTTCCCCTAAAAAGATTCTTATCTTCGTAACTAAATTGGACTTGGGCCAATTCAAAATGACCTAAACCTTATCGGGGTCTATCTTCAGCTCACCTCCTCCAACAATGTGTCCCAAATACACTAAAGATGTCTTGCCAAATTCACACTTCGACATATTTAAAAACAATTGTTCTTTTCTCAAGACATCAAGTACATTGTTCACATGCATGAAGTATCCATCTCTAGATTTGCTGAATATGAGAATATCATCCAAGTAAAAGATGACAAAGTCATCTACAAATGGTCTCAATACATCATTCATAACTCTCATGAAAGTAGCTAGAGCATTTGTAGGACGAAAAGGCATAACAAGCCACTCAGACAATCCTTGTTTGGTTTTAAATGTGGTTTCACAAATGTCCTCTTTAACTATTATAATTTTATGATAACCACTTCGTAGGTCTAACTTAGTGAAATAATTTTCATAGCTCAATTGATCAAGCAAATCATCAATTCTGCAGAGTGGATAACGATTCTTTACCGTTATTTTGTCTAGTGCACGGAAATCCACACACATGCGCCAAGTCCCGTCCTTCTCTGGCACCAAGACAATGGGTGAACCACATGGTGAAGTAGATTGGCGTATGATACCTTTGTTCAACAATTCTTGAAATTTCTTATTTATTTCCATACTATCCATAATTGACATGTGATACATGCCAATGTTTGTAAGTGGAACATCCTAATACAGCTATATCTCATGCTGAATTCCCCTCTTGGGAGGTAACCCCTTTGGTTCCTGAAACATCTTGCCATGCTTGCTTACCACATCAAACAAATCATATTTTAATTGTCACCACAACCTTCAAAAGATTAATAATCAATATCATTCTTTTTCTTGATCATGAGAAGCACAAAATTTTTACTTGTATTTACTAGTCTCTTCATCTGCCCTGCATTAACCAAAGAAATGTTTAACTTTTTGCGATGGGCTCTCATAATATACTCCACCCCATCCTTTAGCACTAGGTATTTGTTCTGATGGCGATAAAATACTTCTTTCCTATCATACAAATAAGGACTTCCCAAAATGATTCCTGATATGTCAAGTGGAACTACATCTAACTCAACTTCATGAATGAATTTTTCAGTAATGGAAAACATGAATAAGCATTTCCTTGTAACGTGTAAGTTTTCATTATTGACTACCCAACCCAATGGATATGGCTTATGATGAGGTATAGTTCCAAGTTTAATATTTTTGACCAAGTCTTCTTAAATTAATTTTGATTATGACCCACTATCAAATAATGCATCAGTCTTTGTATGATTTGAAATTACCCTTACATGGAATAATTCTATTCTTGATTCTTCATTTGGAGTGTTGTTATGACTATGTGAGGAGATAGTGCTTGCAACAAATTCTTTTCCTTTTGTTACAATGACTGAAATCTTGGTGTCATCGCCAGAATCCAATCCAAGATCATGTTGTGTGGTAGCGGTTGTCTTTTGTTTTCCCTTATTGTTTGGTTTCTTAGGCCTTAGTTCAGGATGTAATTTCCAACAATGGGTTTCATCATGCCTAGATTTGGAACAATGTTGGTAGATATTTTTCTTCCCTTCTTTCTTCATACTTGCATTCCTCTTTCCCTTCCATTTTCCACCCTTCTCTTTCTCCTTACCCTTGAATGGATTCTTCTTACTACCCTATTCCTGGATGTTCTTTCCTCTTGCTTCAAGGTGCATGGTTTGCACACACACTTCCTCTAAATTGCTTGGATTGAACATAAGGATAGTATGTTTTAAGTAGGAATGTATGCCCCCAATATATTTCAATAATGTATCTTGGGAATTCAAGTTTACTCCTAACAACAAGGCCCTCTTCCTAAACTCATAGGTACAGCCTCGAATTGTTTGACCCTTGCGTTGCCTAAAATTTTGAAAACTCATAATGGCTTTTTGCATATTGGCTAAAGAATAAAACTGTATTTTAATTGCATAAAAAATTTCAACCCAAGAAATGGATATCTTACCATGAATTCAATTTTCCTTTTGACTCTTTGATTCCTGTTACACAGTAATTTGTCACTGATCCTATATCTCTTGATCCTGGATAAAGTTAGTCCCAGAGTGACATCTTCTTTGTGTCATACCTCAAGAAAATGTGTCCACATCTTCCCAATCATTCAAGAGGATTAAAAAATGCTCTTTAATCCTAAAGATTGACCCTTTTTACCCATGTTCCCATATCTTCGCAGGTAAACCTCATTCTGCCTGCGACGATTTCATGTAATGAACTAGAACGTTGCAATGTCATCGCAGGGGTACATCTGTTCTCTACGACGGTCAAATTTTAGGGCTCGTCGCAAGTCCTCAATATCTTTCTTGTGATGATAGCTCTAAATAAAATGTTCCCCACAACATCGTCTCTGAGTCCTATTGTTTGACTCGCGATGATATGGATATGGCGAATTAGTTCAAACAAAATGCTTCTGGGTGGTTCTGGAATTGGTTGTTGGGTCAAGGAAGTTCGCCCTTCCTTCTCTAGGATGGTGGTTCCACCTTTTGAGAAACCTCCCTTGGGGATAAGCTCCCTCTCCCTCATTTATGGAGGCTCCTCCTCTTATAAAAGCATTCCCCATTGCTATGATCAGCTAGTTTTTTGGTATTGAGCAAATTGGCTAGTTTTGGTGTGAGATTGATAGTTTGTAGTGTGAATTATTGATAGTCTAGAAATTGGTTGTGGATTGCCTTAGCCTTGTACTAGTGCTTTTGAGTGAGAGAGAGAGAGTTATCAGCCTTTTGGGAGACCCTTTTGAGAGTGAATGCTTGAAGAGACATACTAACTAGACCCTTCGAGGAAGCTTGCGATGTCAAGGCTTGGTTGTAAGCTTTTCTTTTGCTCATATTAATACAATAAATGGTGATTTCCTATGTCATGTGTAAAATATATTTGATAGCTTATGGTTCCTTAACTCTATAAGTGAATAGTTCACTGTTGTGCTCTATCACATGTTTTGTTGTTCTCTTGCATTGTTTCAGGTGAATCACTCATCGAGGAAAAGGAAACAATAGCTGAAGCAGTGTGACAAAAGCTCCATCAAACATTGGTTTGAGGTAGGCTCTTTCAACAATGACTGTTTAATGAAATTAGCTGTTGTTTTGTCTTGCTATGAATAGAACCATTCTAGGGCTAGAGGGGTTGCCTCTGTCCGTAGAGGGAACATTACCTACATCACAAGTTGGTGACTACGATGGGGAGTCCTTTGTGTGTTATCTCTTGTTTTGCTCTTGATTTTTGTTTGATTGAATTACATAGTGTCCTTTCGTTTTGGGGCTGAGCCATTAGTGTTCTGGGTTACTTGAGTCAATCTAGTAGTCCATCTCACTGTTTGAGAGATACGTCTGGTGTCCTTAAGGTGTTTTTTCTTTGTTTTTTGTCTTAATTGAGATCATCGTTGTTTATAGCTTAACAGTTGTGACGAGTCGTTCTTGTCCTCTTTGGTCAAGATGTACGTCGCAGATATCTTGTCATAAAGCTGTGACGATTCTTGAAATCGGACCATCACCAAAGACAAGTGTACACTTGCAATGATGTCACTCAGTTCTCGCTTTGTGCTTGCGATGCTTTGGTTTTCGTCTCAGGTTGCTAGTTCAACCCCTGCGACGATTCCTGGAAGGTTGTTTTTCATAGCCTTACCTCCTGGATTAGCTAGCACTGCTTGTCCCTTACTATATCTTGTCTCTTATCACACTTGTGTTGACTGTATTGGTTAAGGCACTTTCTCCTTGGTTTCATTTATCTAAGTCTTGTGTTTTTAGACTATGTGACCTAAATCTTTCAAGGTTTCATCAAGAAGTCATTTGTTTAGGTTACTCATTCGTGCAAGATTTGTCCACAACCATTCTAATTGATTTGTTTGAGGTTGTTCTACTGCCTGTCTTCTTTCTGATTGGTCTCTAGTGTTTGATTATTGAACTAGTTTCTCATATTGATTTGATTTCCACACTATCAAACATAGATTACATTTGTTTGGATCAGTCAAGCTTGCACTTGTTTGTTTGTCATTAAAATTAAATTGCATTCATACAACATACGAAAATGAAAGTGCATTTGCATTACTGAATTTTCATGATTGAGAAGTTAGAAGCAAATTTCAAATCTTTCATTAGTATTTACGAGATAAGTGCATTTATGCATTGTGTTTCTTAGTGATTAGATTGCTTGCATGCACTGTTGTTCTTGCATTTACCTGTCTTGGTTTGTGTTTGCTTTGAAATGAACTCCTTACCCTCATTTAGGTAGTTGTTCATCGAAGGGAATGATGTTTTACTCATTGTAGTTGCAACCTAGAAATTGTTGAAACACATTCGGTAGGGCCTTAAAACTGAAACTTAATTCAAGATTAACTCTTAAAATCTATTAAATGAACTTAAAAACGTGTTGGAACTTAATGCACACTTATCTAGAGGTCTAGGCTAGAGACGTGCTCTGACGTCGTTAAACCTAGTTACTATTGTTTTCACTAAGGTTGGGTGATTCTTCCTTTTATGATCCAATAGGTACTAGCACAGATTTTTGCTCCTTGTACCATCGAGTATATATCAGGAGACCCCACTAGGTTAACAGCCTATTATCCATAGGAAGCCAAGTCTGCCACCTTACAAATCGTAACACACCGAACACAGCATTCAGGAAGATTAACTATCGTACGAAAAGTCCTTGGTCATTTCTCTTTCATTTGATCACCAAGGTGTATATGTAGTTTTGTGATTTGTCTGGTAAACCTCTTGTCTAGTACTCCAAAGCAGTCACTTTCATTCCTTTTTTACTCCTTAAAAGTAAAAGGATCATCTGAGCACTTGTCCTTTTAGGCTCATTAAAGATTTGAAGGCGATTAGAGTCATCTTTTGTCCTTTTTCTTGACTCTTTAAACATGAAAAGGTCAAGTTTCATTCCTATGTCATATAATTTATTTGTCCACACTCATATTTTACTTGTTAATCTTGGTTGTGTTCTTGGTTTGTGTAGAGTTGCAACCCTACTCGATTATCTCTTTTTGTTGGATTTTGAGTTAGGCCATCCTGGCGGACTCACCGATCCCATCCCCTTTACCAAGCGATGAAGACTCTGCATCCCCCGTCTCTTCTGAGGTATCAACTGTTGGTGGTACCCTTCCTATTATCCCGAGTATTCAACCTCTTGAATCTCGAACTCCAGGAGGGGAGCCTTACGATATCAATTCGAATCCTCTTTGGGAGCCTCCAGAAGAAGACGTCCAGTTTACTCCCCCTGGTGTTTCAGTGGCAATGTCTTCTTCTGACATGGATGAGACAAGCCCCGTTACTAGTGAACAAAACCTTGTGTCAAGTGGAGAAATTCCTCTTCCCTCAGAGGGCTTCCCTTTTCACTCGGGTCTTGGCATGACATTTCCCTTTTGCTATCATGCCTTGTCTGATATCATGAGTTCTATGTCTCTCAACTAGAGTTCTATGTGGTCTCGTGCTATAACCCCAACCTCAGAACCTTTCATACCTCAGATTCACAATGTATCAATCATGTTTGTTCCGTCAATGCCTACTATTTTTGTGGCTTCTATGGCTCCTGCTATTAGTACCACTATTGTGTCCTCGATGGTTACCACTATTATTGGGCCTTCTGTTGAACCTACTAGCAGTGGTCCTTCATCCTCGGTGTCCAGAGTCATTAATCCTATAGGTAATATCCCGCTCTCTTCTAGTTCCATTCCGACAGGGTGGTCATATGAGCAATACATGTTTTATCTTCAAAACCTGAATCATAACCTTCTTGGCTCCCAGCCACCGTCCTATCTGTATAATCCTTTACACTATTATTATCCTCGAAGAGCTCATATTTATCACACTGGGTCTGTCCCCCCTGAACCTACGGTTGGATTTTCTGTTCTGTTATCATTTTCCTAGTCTCATACTACCTACCATGGTGGTCAACTTTTACAAGGACAACGTTTTAGTTTTCAAGGGAAACCCTATCAAGGGCAACCCTATCAAGGAAAACCCTATCAAGGGCAACCATATCAAGGGAAACCTTCCAGCCTACAAGGACAACCCTTACAGGGACAACCTTTGGCCCTTACAAGTTCCTCTTTTGTCTATGTAGGGCAACCTTTTGGTCAACCAAGTTAGCCTCAATTCCAGCCAGGCCAACCCGTTGCCTAGCAAGGTCAACCCTCTGGTCAAGTAGACTAGCCTCAAATCTAGCAAAGCCAAGCTACTGTCCAGCCAAGTCAACCCTCTGGTCAAATAGGTCGGCCTTAGATCTAGCAAGGCCAACCTACTGTCCAGCCAACTCAACCCTCTGGTCAAAGAAGTCAGCCTCAGTTTCAACAAGATCAACCTATTACCCAGCAAGTTCAACCTTATGGGAAAATGGGTCAACCTCAGTATCAGCAAGGCACACCTTCTAGCCATTTTGATCAACCCCAGTTTCAACAAGGACATCAATCCAGTCAAATCAATCCATCTCTCAATCAGCCAGGCATTCAAACGCTAACTGTTTCTCAAGCCCCACCCGGTTTCCATACTTAGGCTAGACTCCAGACTCAACCTGGTCTCCAAACCCAAATTGGATTTCAAACCTGACCTATTTATCAAATGCAACCTGGGCCTCAGGCACAGTTTGGAGCTTAGTGGCAATATGGTCTTCAAACACTTCAACAACCCCAAGGGCAGCCTCAAGCTGCTCCGTATCAAAATTATCAGCAACCACAGGTCAATCCTTATCAAAATTTTCAGTAGCCCTATGTGGCCCTTGTTAGTTAAGCTGATAACCAATGGGTTGTTGGTGGTCAAAACCCAGGACAACCATCAGGTTATACTTAAAATCCTTATGGACAAAACCCTTTTGGACAAAATCCTTATGGACAGAACCCATGGGGGCAACCAAGGGCTAGATGGAACCCTAATGCTGGCTCTTATTAGAAGCTTATGATGTCCTTTAATCCTCACTTACCTTTCTTGGCAACCTTGGAACTGCCTGATGTGTCCAAGCTAACGAATGATCCAATCCTTCATAATCCATATTGGCCACCAGTTTTGACCAAAATTCCCAGTGATTATCCTAAATTTGATGGTAAATCTGGAGAGGACCCCCAAGCGCATGTCTTGACTTATCAACTCTAGTGTTCATCTCACTCATGGCTTGATGATTCTATCCACTTCTATCTTTTCCAATAGACTCTCATTGGTTCCGCCATGAAATGGTATATTGAACTTTCTCGTGGAACTTTCCAGGATTTCAATTCACTTGCGATGGCATTTCTTACCCACTTTTAGTTACCGATTTGTTATGAAATGGGAACACACCTCCTTACTTCTCTAAAACAGGACATAGTGATGCACATCTCTGATCATATTCACGAATGGAGAAGGCAACATCGTTTGATTAAGTTCTGGATCCCTGATTAGCTTCTGACTGACTGGTTTACTACCTCGTTTGTCAGTCTGATAGCCTGAGATATTGCCATGGGGGCATGTGTTACTAAAGAGCAAGCTATTGCACATGTTCAGTACCTTGATTTGGTTTATTCCCAATCTGGTATGCTGTATAATTACTTGCCTGACACTCCGCGACCTGGAACTACTAAGGCTTCGTCAATGCCATCCATCGACAGTGTTATTGGTTCCGTTACTTCATCCTCCCAAAAGTCTTTCGTGACCCCTGTGAAGAAAAAATCTACTGCTCCTAGTGAAAATGCTTCTCAGGCCACATCTAATACTGGTAAAACTTCCGAAGTCAATGTCGTCCAGTCCACCGTGGCAGATAAAGCTTCGAAAGGTAAGAAAAAGGGGAAAGGAAAAAATAAAGCCGATCCACTGAAGCAGGACCCTCCTAAGCCTCTGGCCGATGATGGTACTAAATGCAAACCCAAGTACCCTTGTCTCATCTGTGACGAGGATCACTACACTAAAGACTATCCTCGACGGTCTGAGGTTAGTCGTTTGCTTAAGGGGACTCCAAGAACTCCTGTTGTGCTTAAAGAGCCTTTTCCCTCTCAACAAACCCAAATGGTGGTCGATCAACCTTAGTCCTCTTCCACTTTTGGCTCTCAAGTTTTTATGGCTAGGACTATTCCCATTCATATAAGTACTTGATCAAAAGAATATCCTCCACCCACTGGAAAGGAACCTGAAGTCCCTTCAAATATTCCTTCGTCCAGTTTTGGCCCTCTCCATATTGAACGACCTAGGACTGAATTAATCATTTGACCTCCTACCAAGGGAGTGCTCTGGAAATCTTCTTATAAACCCAATGCTCATTTCACGCAGCACTATAGCATTGTTGAGGACTTAGCCCAAGTCCATTCGGCCATGTCCTCTTTGGAAGTGCTTCATAGTTGTCCCTCCCAAAGGAAGTCTTTGTTATCAGCCATAAGTGGCAAATACAACATAAATCTATGAAACAACATACAATACTGAGAACTCAAAAACAACATGATCCTCTTAATTCGATAGCAAAACAATACTCTCCTCCAAGTGCGACACTTAGGGTATACTTTGCGACGATAGTGAGGACACTTATATGATAGTGCTCAAAACTTGGGGAATATTTCTAATGCATTTATTTATGACAAAAAAGACACAATAGTGCAGGATAGTGCATCAGAACTTCCCTTTAAGAATGTATCATTGACTCCCTTCGATTAGGTGTGACACTTAAGATAAACTTTGTGACGACCGTGATGACACTAATATAACAATGCATGAAACTTTGAGAATGAGTCTAATACATGTCTCTATGATAGATAAGACCCATTAGTACCAAGGTTGCCTCTTGAAATGGACCAGAACATTTATTTCACGATGTGTGACACTTCCCATGACAAAAGACAACACTTACGAATGTAAGAGAAAAGTGCAAACGAAACTTGCAAAATCTTAAAGTGGAAGAAACGCACGTGAGAGTGAATATAACATGAAAACAACACTTATCAAAGTAAATTCAAGTAAAACTAATAATTGTGAACATGAAAGCAACACTTGAGGAAACAAAGGTGCGCTAGAGTGAGAGTTGAGAAAACATAATGAAATGAAAGTGTAATTGCAATCAAATCGAGGGAGACTATTAAGGGGGAGTGCACACTAATTATCGATATGTATTACACAATGCATTGTGCTTATGGATTATTCAGTCACTATCGCTAGTGATTATGCAAGCCTTACCTTCAAAAGTTATTCATTCCTCATCTAAGATTGCGTAAACAGATGTGTATTTATGGATTCATTGTAGTCAAAACATGTGTGAGCATGTGACTTTAACACTAAGAAGAAGTCTTAATAATTTGTTAAACATTGGATGTCCATGAAGTGACCATGGGACAATAGATGGAAATATCCTTAGTAGGCTCCAAAATTCAAGTATAAGATAAAAATTGGAGGGTGTTTGCTGTAACGACAACACCACCCTTAGAACAACACATAGTGGTTCCACCTACATAGGGGATTCTAGAACAAACTTCAGTAAAAAACAAGAAGGTTTAGAGGTTCTCCTTCTAGGAATCCAAGGACACAATGTTCCACCCACATCACTAAGTGAATAGACTAGAGAAAACCATTTCCACTACTTGGCTTTACATGGACAACAAAGACATTGTTCCTCACCAAGGAGAAACCATATTCTAACCTATCTTACCAATTGAAACTAGTTTTTTGTCTTCTTCTTCTCCAACTCATGCTCGATGTATGTCTCCCTACATCAATATCCTCTTTTCTCTCCTTTTTGAATGCCTTCTTCTCAACTTTTCTCTTGTTGTATAGGATCTAACCCCCATCATTGTTGTCTGTACTATCTAACTACATTAACTTTCTTTTCCTCCTTACTTGTGAATGCATCTCAAGGTAGCATGGTCTATGTACTTATTTGCAGCCCATATTAACTTCATGGTTAGTCAATTTAGACTTTAACAACCAACTATTTTAATAAATGTCAGCCAGATTAAATACACAAGAAACCCATGGAAATCTCAAGCAAGAAACATTCGAGCTCTAGAATCTGTGTCCCATTGACTCAACCCATTTAGTTTTATTTCCACGAAATACTAACAATAAGTGTTACAAGGAACCTGTCGTTGGGGTTGTCACAATTGTGGTATAAAATTATATCAAAAATATTACAAAATCTTAAATAAATGATGATGGTAGTGGTGGCGGTGGTGGTTGTTAATGTCCACAAATACTAATATTGTCTATCAAACCTTAATAAAGAAAGCGATTAACTAAGGCTCTTTAATAGTTGACTTCTATGATCAAAAAGAAGGGAGAGAAGGGTTTTGAGATCACTATATTTTTGATGACTTAACAAGTGAAGAAGGTTATTAGTGTGGTAAATGTTTTGAAAAAGAGAATGGATGTGAGTAAGGGCTAGGCAATCCAAGAGAAAGTGCTTTTCATCTTCTACTCTCTTAGTATCGCAAATTCTTTCATCCCAAAGTGTTTTGGGAATAGACCAACACCCAAATTCACTCAAAAGCTCATGAGAATTAGTTCTTATCTTTACAATATTCATTTTCCTCTAAACACTAGTCAATACACAAAGATCATTCTAGTTAGCGAGAGTGGGGTTGATCACCTCATAATATCTTAGCTTCCTTTTCCATCTAACTCCTTATCATCCCACAACTTATGCTTGAATTTGGAAATAATAGTGTTTTTAATATTATCCTTATTCTCCAATATTAGCTCCTCTTTTATCCCCCAATGGTTGAGCCAAGACTGACATCCTTATACCGACCTCACTTGAGATGGAGGTGGGGGTTTGACTAGAGTTAGAATCAATCCTAGGGAGCCTCTTGGCTTACATATTGTACAATTTCTTCTTGTACATTATATACCTAATGATAGCCATGCTTTCAATGGGGAAGAGGCTAGCTTCAATCAAGAGAATAGGGTAGGGAGAATTTCCTTTAATCTTAAGGGTTATAAATTGCTTTTGGATCATCTCAATCTTTCTCCATGATTATCCATATATAATATAGCCCCAAATTTGATATCCATATAAAAAATGGGTGATGCGAGCCTCAAAGAGGAACTTCCTTTTACTACAAACTCAAAGATTAGTTTACTTGAATTTGTTTTCAAGCTCATATTAAGCTTTCTAGCCTCCTATAATCATTTTATTAGTGATATAGTTCTAGTTGATCTGATGGTGGATGTCAATAGCCAAATATTTATATGAGGAAATATTCTCCAAGTGATTTTATCATAAATGAAATTATTATAGTTGACCATTTTGGATTCAATTATCCTAACCTTATTCTTGTTTGTATTAATAGTCATACCCATCTTGGAGCAGTAATCATGGAGGATTCTATGTTTTTTGTTGAGATCATTAGGAATTTGAGCAAGAAGAATTATATCGTCATCATAAAGGTGAAGATTAATGACTATACTACCGAGCTTGGGTCCATCACATCCTGCAGCTTCTAAACACTCTTCTAGCTTATCAATGTAAATGCCAAAAAGGGTAAGGGATAGGGGACAACCTTCCTAACATTGATATTTCATTTAATCTCCTTAGACCAACCCTTAATGATCTTAAGCTTGACAATAACATTCTTGTATAACCTAGTTACAACAACCCTCATCTCAAGAGGAGCTATTATCTCATCAATTGTTTTCCATAACTTCTTCCAAGGAACAATGTCAAAATATTTTCTAAAGTAAACAAAACAATATAAGAGATCAATTTTACTATTGTGACCCTCCCCGACAATGGTCCTCAGAGTGATAAGGTGGTCAATAGTTGAATGATGCCTCCTAAAACCATCTTTCCCTTTAACTCTTTCACCATGAATTTCAGGCTAAGTTCTCATCTTCTTTTCCATAATGAGCCCATACAATTTGGCTAAAAATGTGGTTGATCATGATAGTCCTATAGTTAGAGGGAACATTTTTATCGCTAATTTTAAAGATATACACAATAAAGCTTTATGACCAAGGCTTAGGGAAGCCATGTTTCATTGCCAAATTGAGGAGTTTGTGTATACGAGGGACAATGATAAACCTTACCATTTTGAAAATTTCAACTTGGTAACCTTCAATATCCCTATATTTCCCCTTAGCTAGCTTCTTAATCCTGAACTTCATGTCCTCCAAAGAAAAGAAATATTCCTCTATAGAAGTGTCTATGATGTTGCCCATGGTGTCTCGGAGTCATAAAGATCCTTAAGATAGATATCACATTCCTTTAAGGGGATAAAATTATTGCCTTTAATTTTAGATACAAGAGTATTCCATAGGAACTTTCTAGGCTCAACTTTAGAGAGGTGAAGGGGGCATTCTTGCCTCTTATTTATATAGTACCATTTCTTCCTTTTGATAAGAGGTTTGTACACACTTATTTTTTCAAGATTTAAACTTCCATGACCAGCATCTTTAATCGTTTTCATCAAAATTTTACAATGTTTATCATACCAACGGTTGGATGTTCTATCTGATACCTCAGTAGTTCCAGAGGCCGGGAGTGGAGGAATGAAGCTTGTGACTACGTAATGCATCGTTGTGGAGGCCTAGGCAAGAATACTACGCAGTTGAGGAGCTGAGCGAGGTAGTCTTGAGGCTTGATATTGCATAATGTGTAGTTTAGGAGGGACATTGGTCAATGGATTATGAAATTGTGTAGTTCAAGGACTCGAGGAGACAACTTGATGATTGAGATTGCGTAATTTGCAACAAGAGACTCGTTGGGAGTCAGGATTACACAATTTTTTAGGGTAGGGAGCCAATCCTTGAACATTGTGACTATGCAATTTTCAGTCCTTGGAAGCATGAATTGCACATTGCTGAGTCCCAAGAGGAAGGGATGCTTGTTTGAGGCTTACCACTGCGCAATGCATAGTTTCGAGAGATAGAGTGAGTCTAATTTGATTGTGCAAGAAGTTTTTTGGGAGCTAAACTAAGTGTGAGATCAAAATTATAAGGATAGGAGCAAGATGGGACTTGAATAGAATCACACATTCAACATAAGTGATGAAATAAAATACAATACTCAGCACTAAAAAACAACATGATCCGCTTAATGTGACAGTGAAGCAATACTCTCTTCCAAGTGTGACACTTAGGGTATTCTTTGCAACGACAATGATGACACTTATACGATAGTGCTCAAGACTTGGGGAATATTTTGAATGCATTTATTTATGATGAAAAGGACACAATAGTGTAGGAGAATGCATTAGAACTTCCCTTTAACAATGTATAATTGACTCCCTTCGACTAGGTGTGATACTCAAGATAAAATTTTTGACGAAAGTGATGACACTAGTATAAAAATGCATAAAACTTTGGGAATGAGTCTAATACATGTCTCTATGATAGATAGGACCCATCAATACAAAAATTTCCTTTTGAAATAGACTAGAAGATTTCTTTCACAATGTATGACAATTCCCATGCCAAAATACAACACTTACAAACGTAAGAGAAAAATGCAAATGAAACTTGAAAAATCTTAAAGTGGAAGAAACACACATGAGAGCAAATATAAAATGAAAACAACACTTATCAAAGTAAATTCAAGTAAAAACGATAATTGTGAACATGAAAGAAACACTTAAGGAAACAAAGGTGTGCTAGAGTGACAGTTGAGAAAACATAATGAAATGAAAGTGCAATTGCAATCAAATTGAGGGAGATGATCAAGCGAGAGTGCACACTAATTGTAGATATGTATTACACAATACATTGTTCTTATGGATTATGTAGTCACTATCACTAGTGATTGTGCAAGCATTACCTTCAAAGGTTACACAATCCTCATCTAATCTTGCATAAAAATATGTGTGTTTGTGTATTCATCGTAGTCAAAACATGTGTGAGTAGGTGACTTTGAGACCTAGAAGAAGTCTTAATACTTTGTTAAACATTGGAGGACCATGAAGTTACCATGGGACAAGAGATAGAAATATCCTCAGTAGGCTAAAAAATTCAAGTATAAGAAAAATATTGGAGGGTGATTATTGTAACGACAATGCCACCCTTAAAGAAACACACAATGGTTCCACCTACATAGTGGAGTCCAAAACACACTTCAGTAAACAACAAGAAGTTTTGGAGGTTCTCCCTTTAGGAATCCAAGGACACAATGTTCCACCCACACCACTAAGTGAATCTAGAGAAAACCATATCCACCCCTTAGCTTTATAGGGACAACAAAGGCATTGCTCCTCACCAAGGAGAAACCATATTATCACTTATCTTACCAACTGAAACCAGTTTGTTGTCTTCCTCTTCTCCAGCTTGTGCTCGATGTATGTTTCCCTACCTCAATCTCCTCTTTTCTCTCCTTTCTCAATGCCTTCTTCTCAGTTTTTTTCTTGTTGTATAGGGGCTAGCCCCCATCCTAGCGTTTTGTACTATCTAACTGCATTAATTTTTTTTTCCTCCTTACTTGTGAATGCATCTCAAGCTAGCATGGCTTGTGTGCCTCTTTGTAGCCCATATTACCTTCATGGTAAGTCCTGTTATCACCCCAAGAAACTCTCCTAGGTTGTATCTCCAAGATGCTCGAGAACATTACAAACTCAACAAAATGTTGGATATGGATGAACGGAAGGCATGATGCATATTCAAGCCAGATAACCACTTCTACTATGCTTAACTCCAAACATGGGTGAACACCCTCAAACTACAAGGCTTTAGACCACCAATTACTCATAGTTTGAGGATTAAGTGAACATGGAGAATATTGACCACACCAGCAGATGCACAAGACCATGTGATGGCCAGCTACAACCAGTAAGGAGGTCCGCAAATCTATTTCCTAGTGCACTGACAGGATGACATCTCTCTGGCACTACGTAAACAGAAACCTGCATAGAACATTCAATGATACATACTAGATTCTAACACAGAGGTGGGATGACAGCCACTCTAATGCTAATCATCAACAGCACACGAAAAATACATAACAGGCACATCCTAGAACAGAGTAGAAATGGAAAGTGAGCAATTAACAACAAAAGAATCTTGTATTAGATGAAAATGAAGACCAGATGTTGCAAGTATCACAGTAGTTACAGTCTCCAGAAGTTGAACCTTACATCAAAACAACAACCATCGACCCCCATTACATCTGTCTTCTAGATCTATATAGAGTTTGATTACAAAAATGCCTTACTATTCTATGTGTGGAGGGGTCATAATGGACCACCAACCACATTAACTATCTAATATCGGACTCTACTATGACCTGCTGCTTCAATGAATGAATTTGACATTCTCTAGTACTCTATTGTACTCCTTGAGCAGTTTGAGTGTTCTATAAATAAATTTCCATAACTGCTGAAGGTGTTTAACTGCTCGAGGATTTCCCTTTCTCTCTTGGCCATGCTGCTCTTGAACGAAGTTGTTGAGGAGTAATGGCGCAAGGTACTAGATTCTGACCTCCTTCTTCCTTCAAGAAGATGGTACAAGTTGGGGACACGAAGACTGCATGGCGGATGCATGGGTGGGATGGGAATAAACATCAGCCGTTAGATCCAACAAACAAATGGTAGAGATCTCCCAGCAGGAGGTATCAGATGGGAACGGGGGGCGGACAGTCATGAGCTGTCAGATCTCGGGCGGATAGATCCAACGGTGATTGGGCAGGAAAGATGCGTGGGGATTAACGGCCAGGGAAAGTGGTTTCGCGGTGGGGCAGTATTGATCGCACCGCTTATAGGGGATGGGTGGTATTTGTATTCGGGGGAGTGATACAAGTCGGCGGGTGACACGTGGCGGATGTGACGGGAGGGAAACCGCTTTCCTCGCAGGTTAAAGCGCGGGCATGTTTCGGCGGCGAGGGAAGCGTATGCCATTGGATCTCATGGTAAATGAACATATGACGGGGTGTTAAAAGCACATGTTTTCGTCGGATGTGACGTGAAAACAAATTAGCAAAATTTCCTATTGCTCCATTGGGCATGGAGTCTGACTGAACCTACACTAATACTGATAAAATCAAATATTTACATTTTTAAGGCCCAAAGACCTTAAACAACATAAATTTTCAGAAAACACCCATTGACTGGGCCATTAAAAACTGTTTCTCCTCCCATGCTTTCCAGCATGAAGGTATTGTTCCCTTGGACTTGAGAAATGATTAAAGGCCCTGTCCAGAAAGCATCAAACTTCCCATGGTTGCCTTTCTTTTCTTTCAGTGCATCCCAC
The DNA here is from genome assembly GCA_031772625.1 of Pinus tabuliformis. Classification (NCBI taxonomy): domain Eukaryota; kingdom Viridiplantae; phylum Streptophyta; class Pinopsida; order Pinales; family Pinaceae; genus Pinus; species Pinus tabuliformis. The sequence goes on along the minus strand of CM062817.1, from coordinate 2,030,830,902 downwards.
TTCATAACCAAATCCCCAACCTGAAAATTATCTGCTTTTGTCCCTTTGTAAAAAGATTCCTTAACCTTTTTCTGATGTGCTGCAGACCTTTCTACTAGTTGTTCTCAAATTTGATGTACCTCTGCCAAATCAGTGATCCTTTTTGCCATGTCTTCTTCCTCATTCTGTTCTGGTTGCAGGAACTTTGCCACAGGGAGAGTTAACTGAATTGGGAATACAACTTTAGTGCCATATACCAGCCTGAATGGAGAATTTCCTGTGGATTTCTTAATGGTCACTTTGTTAGCCCATAGTGCATGCTTAAGCTTAGAATCTCAATTCTTTTTGTTGTCCTCTAACAACTTTTTTATTATCCTTATTAGGCTTTTGTTAAAGGATTCTACTAGACCATTCCCTTGAGGGTAATATGAGGTAGAATGAACCAGTTTAATACCCATTGAATCAAACATTTCCACCAATTTTTTTTCCCTGAAGGCTGCTGCATTATCTGTGACTAATTTATGTGGAAAGCCAAATCTGGTAAAGATATTTTCAATCAAAAACTTCAAGACCACATTATGATCAGCCTTCCTGGTAGGGATTGCTTCAATCCACTTAGTAAAATAATCAGTGGCTACTAATATCCATCTGTGCTGGCCACTGGAATGTGGATTGACCTCTCCAATGAAATCCAAGCCCCACTGCTGAAAATGTTCTTTTGTATGTATTGGTTTTAAGGGCAGGGACCTCAACTGTTGTTTTCCTCCAAATCTTTGGCACCTGTCACAATATTTAACAAATGAAAATACATCAGAAAATAAAGTGGGCCAATAGTACCCAGCTCTGAGAACCTTATGGGCAGTGGTTTTCCAATAATGATGCCCTCCACACATGCTGGAATGAAACTACTGCATAACTTCCATTGACTGTTCTTTGTCCAGACACCTCAATAACACTCCAGATGGATCCCTCTAGTAGAGTAGATTTTCATGGATACAATATTTTGTTGTGCTGAGCTTAATAGTTCTAACTTAACTTGTGCCTAAGCCTGGAGATATTTCTAGCTTCAGCAAGAATTTAGCTATTGCAGAGTACCAATCACAAGAAGCTAGATTTTCAGCCACTGACTGATTTCTCTCTGGTTCAGCTGCTTCCTCTTCTTCATCTATCTAACCAATTTTTGCAATTGTGCACAGGAAATCTATATCCAATGATCTGCAATTTTCTTCAGCAAATAACTTGGCAAGACCCTGACCTCTGACAAGCTTGGTGGGCTTCAATTCTATATTAAATTCAATCATCCTTGCAATCCGTTTAGCCCTTGTTCCATCAGCATCAGGTTGTGTTAAGACATCTTTTATTGCAGCAGAGGGCACATATGCAATTATCTTGTAATTCAGAATGTAAACCCTGAAAGATTTCAAATATTTGATAACAACATATGCCTTTTTTTCCATAATGCCAGACCTCAGTTCAGCATCCCTTAAGTTTTTGCTAAAAAATGCCACTGGATGCTCTGAAACTTCTTCATCTACTTGCATTAACAATGCTGCAAGGGTGTCATTGGAGGCAAAAGAAAATATATGGAACTCCTTGCTGTAATCTGGATTTATTAAAGTGGGAGCCTCCATAAAAGCCTTCTTAATGGACTTAAAGGATTTTCTTGCCGAATCAATCCATTTGATTTCTGACCCCTTCTTCAACATGGAGGTAATATACTTCACCAATTCTGCAAAATTTAGTATAAACCACCTTACAAAGTTAATTTTGCCCAGAAAGGACTGGATATCCTTCTTTGATCTCAGGAAAGACAAAGTCTGTATTTCTTTTACCCTTTCTGGGTCAATTCGGACACTTGCAACAAAAACAACATGTCCTAATAGCTTGCCTTCTTCTAAAGTAAATTGTGATTTTTTAGGATTGACTGAAATCCCAAAACTCCTGCACTTCTGGAACACTTTCCTCAAATGTTTCAAATGGTCTTGATGGCTATTGGAGTATACTGTTATATCATCTAGGTAGATGAGGAAAAATTTATCCTTTTCACCTACAAATGCTATATCCATAGCTCTCTGAAAGGTAGCTCCAACATTCATCAACCCAAAAGGCATCTTGGCATACATAAAAGTGCCCCAAGGAGTGGTGAATGCAGTCTTCTCTTGGTCATCTGGATGCATAGCAATCTGATTAAAGCCTAAAAATCTGTCCAGGAAAGACATTACTTTGGCTCCTGAAACCTTGTGCAGTAAATGCTCCATCTTGGGCAGAGGGTAGTTGTCTTTCTTAGAGCATTTGTTTAAATTTCTGAAATCAACACACAGTCTGATTTCTCCACTTTTCTTCCTCACCACTACTAGGTTGGCTACCCACTTGGAATATCTAAGAGGGACTATGATCTTGGAAGCCAACAACTTTTTAATTTCTTTTTCAATAAGAGGAAGGAGCAAAGGATTTATTCGTCTCAGCTTCTATTTAAAAGGTATGGTGTCTTTCTCTAGAGGGATTTTATGTTGAATAATATTTTTATCATAGGTTTTCAGGTCACTATATTCCTAGGCAAACACATCAACAAATTGTTTCATTAATTTGCAGTACTCATAACTTTGGTCAGCAGACAGATGGGAAGACAGATTTATGTATCTAGGCTGACCTAGACTCCCTATATCATGCTTATAGACTGTAGATTGATCTTCTTTTTGGGCAGCTTTGTAAGGAACATCATTCTGGTCAAACAGTCTTTCTAGTGGAATTAAACCCTTAGGAATATGATTACTAGGAAGCTGGACAATGCTATCTTTGCCAATTTTGTTTCTAAGCTGGGATTGGGGGTTTTCTTCCAAGGCTTCATTTTCTTGGTCAATTTTCATTTCAGAAAATTCATCAATGACTTGGAGAAACCTATTTATTTCATCATCATCATCAAAAACTTTCCAATGCTAGACATTATCAGGCAAGGATGGTCTATACTTCATTTGGACTTCATAAACTAGTCTGGGAGGCATGGGAGGGATAAATAGACTAACAGACACAACAAGAGAATTAGCAAGCTGATTTTTGGCTCTAGGGATATATGAAAAACAGAAATTGTCAAAGGAATCTTTGAGTCTCGATACCTCATCTATGTATGCTTTCAACCTTGGGTGTTTTTCCTGAAATGTTATGTTCACTTGCTGAATGATAAGGTCAGCATCTCCAAACACCTTTATGTTCCTGATTCCTCTGTCTTTTGCTGCATTAAGGCCCAATAGCAGAGCCTCATATTTTGCCATATTGTTGGTGACTTGAAAAGGCAGCTTAAAAGACAGCTGTGTGCTTTTTTGCTCTGGAGAAATCAGCACCACCACTGCTCCTACAGTTTCCCTGGAACATGCTCCATCAAAGAACATCTCCCAAACTTGATTTCCTTGCTCTTTCTCAGCCTGGTTTACTGGTTTCCTAATCTACAGTGAATCCTTCTTGGATTCTTCTATTTGGAGGATAGATGCTCCAAAATCAGTGTCCACAACATATATGGGATGATTAGTAAGATTATTCTCATCACTAATGATGTATGCCAATTGTGCTTCTCTGTACAATCTCTTGCTTTCCCCTCCAAAAACTGGGACAGTGGCATAAGATAGATCATTCTGTAATGTCCCACCTAGCCTCTGAATCCATCCTCTGGACAACAAAATGAAAAACTTAGGAGGGACATCTGCTACCACAATATCCATCATCATACTCTTCATGGGTAGCTGAGTTAAGGTAATGGCCAGGTCTTTGATTAATTCTAGGCATTTCACTCTCCTTGAATCAAAAGAGAATAAATCATGATATGGTCTAGTGATGTCAATGCCTAACTCTTCCACGACATCTTTGGGCATCAATTTGTGGCTGGCCCCTGTGTTTCGCATGCAATTGTGGAGGATTTTGTCATGAATGGCCAAGGAGACATAAAAATATGGATAATTATTATCAGCAGGTTCAATCATGGGGCTAAGCACAATGGCAGGCTTGTCATCTTGTAAATTGACAGAGTCAGTGAAGGTTTGTGTGGTTTCCAGCTCAAGGGCCTCAAGGATAAGCTTTCTAAACATTTCACTCTTTACCAACTCTACCAGAGGCACAGATATTTTTAATTTCTGGACTTCTGACTCTAAGCTAAAAGAGGAAGGTAACTTATCAGAACCCCTTACCTCTTGAACTGGTGCTTTAAGGATGACCGGATCAGCTGCTAGTCTTCTCTGTCTGATATTCTGTGACTCTGTTTGGACTGCAGCTCTTTGGGCAAGATTCTCCTTGACCTCTCTTGCATTTGATCTCAGATTATATCTTTGCTGCTCCTCAGTTTGTAGAACTGCCTCTCTGTCCCACTCCTGAATGTCTTGTTCCTGCAACAATGATTCTTTATATGTAGCCAATGTCAAAAATGCAGCATTACCTTTATCTTCCATGTAGTGAGTGTCATCCTCATCTTCAAACTATTCCTCCTCCATGACTACATTCTGGAAAGGAGCTTTAACCTTTTGTTCTTAATTTGTTTCTTTACCCCTCTGAATGATTTGCAACTGTTCATTTGCTCTTCTGAATGGATTTGGATTTCTTGGAGCAAATGTGTTCTGCTGCCTTGTCTTTCCTGAATTTTTCTCAACCTTCAGCTTCGATATTTCAGCAGCCAATGACTCTATCATCTTAGTCATTTTGTCTAATTTGGGTTCTGAATATGAAGAAGAGGAAGAAGAAGCCTCACCTCTCTACCTCCTTCTATTAGCATGACTCTTTAGCTTTTCTGTAGCCATAATATTGGATTTCACCTCTAGTGCTGCATCCTGCATGTCAACTAGAGTGGCACATCTTCTTTCTCTCAACAATAGGCAGAAATCAGAGTCAAAAGCATTGGCATAGGTGAGTTGGCAGAGGTGGGGATAGGCTTTACCTCAGCTGGTATCTTACTATACATATGATTGAATCTTTTATTAAATCAGGCAATGTTTCCCCATTTTCCCTCTTCAAGTTACCAAACTTAGTATGGTAATATAGCAAGTCCTTTTTATCTCCCCAGTGCCTCAAAAATGCTTCATCTAAGGCTTCAATATCAGCAATAGATCTAGGGGGAAATTCTTTGAACCACTTTCTAGCCTCTCCATTAAGGCTTTGTACAAAAGCTCTCATCCATACATCATTTTCATATATATCTAAGTTATCAGCATAACTATAAAAAGCCTCAAGGTGTTCTTCAGCTGTTACTCCCTCTATGCCAGTGAACATGGGCATATATTTCTGATATTCTCCAGTAGGCATAGCGTTTAATGGAATGGGCAAGACCAGAGGTCCATACCTGGCAGCTACAATTCTTTCTATCCTCATAAGTATTTGCTGGCCTGCCATGACTGGGGTATGTGGAAGGACACTGGCAGATTGAGCAGTATGAAACAATGAAATGGATGACAGAGACAAAGGGATGTTATGGACTGCATGGGAAGCTTTCTTGGGACTGAGATTCAAAGGGGAACTAACTGAACAAGGAGCTGTATGAATCTTTGAAGGAAGTTTCTCACTAGCAACAGTAGGCTCAATATCTTCAAATTGTATATTCTCAACTACAGCCTTATCTTTTAGAGATGCATAAGTTTTCTTAGTTACCTGATCCAAATGCCCCATTCTGTGATGTTTTCTTCGGTTTAACAATCTTCTCAGGCTCAGGCACTAGAACAGCTGGTGATTTTCGAGGATTTCTTCGAGTGTGTCTCACAAACTGAGCTAGGACTATAATGTGGAGTCGCCAAAGGTTCTTCTTCCTCCAGTGAAGTCGCCAGATAGATGATTACAACCAAAAATGTGTCCAGGCCTTGTCTATCATCAAAACGTGGAACTGTGTCATTCTCCTAGGGAAGATGAGCTTCAATCTCCTCTCCCCGGCAACGACACCAATTAATGTTATCTCCCCAAGAAACTCTCCTAGGTTGTATCTCAGAGATGCTCAGGAACATTACAAACTCAACAAAATGTTGGATATGGATGAATGGAAGGCATGATGCATATTCAAGCTAGATAACCACTTCTACTATACTTAACTCCAGACATGGGTGAACACCTGCATACTACAAGGCTTTAGATCACCAATTACTCATAGTTTGAGGATTAAGTGAACATGGAGAATACTGACCACACTAGCAGATGCACAAGACCATGTGATGGCCGGCTGCAACCAGTAAGGAGGTCTGTAAATCTATCTCCTAATGCACAAACAAGGTGACAACTCTCTGGCACTACGTAAACAGAAACCTGCATAGCACATTCAACGATACATACTAGATTCTAACATAGAGGTGGGATAACAGCCCCTCTAATGGTAATCATCAAGAGCACATGAAAAATACATAATAGGCACAACCTAGAACAGAGTATAAATGGAAAGTGAGCAATTAACAACAAAAGAAGCTTGTATTAGCTGAAAATGAAGACCAGATGTTGCAAGTATCATAGTAGTTACAGTCTCCAGAAGTTGAACCTTACATCAAAACAACAACCATCAACCCCCATTACATCTAACTTCTAGATCTATATAGAGGTTGATTACAAAAATGTTTTGCTATTCTATGCGTGGAGGGGTCATAATCGACCACCAACCACATTAACTATCTAATATCAGCCTCTGCTACGAGTTGCTGCTTCAATGAATGAATTTTACATTCTCTGGTCCTTTGTTGTACTCCTCGAGTAGGTTGAGTGTTGTATAAATAAATTTCCATAACTTCTCAAGGTGTTTAACTGCTCGAGGATTGCCCTTTCTCTCTTGCCCATGCTGCTCATGAATGCAGTTGTTGAGGAGTAATGGCACAGGGTACTGCATTCTGACCTCCTTCTTCCTTTGGGAACGTGGTACAGGTCGGGGACACGAAGACTACATGGCGGATGCATGGGTGGGACGAGAATAAACATCATCCATTAGATCCAATAAATGAATGGCGGAGACCTCCAGGCGGGAGGTATCGGACGGGAACTGGGGGCGAATAGTCGTGACCCGTTGGATCTCGGGCAGACAGATCCGACGGTGATCGGGCAGGAAAGATGCATGGGGATTAATGACCAGGGAAAGTGGTTTGCGCAGTGGGGCGATATTGATTGCACTACTTACGGGGAACGGGTGGTATTCGTACGTGGGGGAGTGATGCGAGTCAGCGGGCGACGCGTGGCGGACGTGATGGGAGGGAAACCGCTTTCCCTGCGGGTTAAAGCATGGGCATGTTTCGGCGGCAGGGGAAGCGTATGCCATTGGATCTCATGGTAAAAAATCGGACAACGGGGTGTTAAAAGCACATGTTTTCGTCAGATGTGATGTGAAAAAGGGCTTGTGAAAGTGCTTATTTATGGGATCACGACTACATGGCAGTATAAACTTGGTGCCCAGGAGCTAAAGAAAATGGGTTTATGCCGGGCTTTGGAAGAAAACAGAGATGGTGAGGGGTTAAGAAAGTAGAAGGAGAATGGAGGAGTAGGAGAAGACCGACAAATGCGGGTCCCTTGTAAGCATAACCAGCACTGCCACACCTGTTTTCGATCCATCAAATGTCACAGAATGTAGCAGAGCTAACACTGGCTCCTTCTGGGGATGAGATCCTCCCTGTGAGGTCTCAAGAACCTGTAGGTCAATGCCTTCCTGATGAAAACAAATTAGAAAAATTTCCTATTGATCCATTGGGCATGGAGTCTAACTGAACCTACACTAAGACAGATAAAATCAAATATTTACAATTTTAAGGCCCAACGACCTTAAACAACATAAATTTTCAGAAAATGCCCATTAACTGGGCCATCAAAAACTGTTTCTCCTCCCATGCTTTCCATCATGAAGGTATTGTTCCCTTGGATTTGAGAAATGATGAAAGACGCTGTCCAGAAAGCATCAAACTTCCCATGGTTGCCTTTCTTTTCTTTCAGTGCATCCCACTTTAGAACAAAATCTCCAACCTGAAATTATCTGCTTTTGTCCCTTTGTCAAAAGCTTCGTTGATCTTTTTCTGATGTGTTGTAGACCTTCTAACTAGTTGTTCTCGGATTTGATGTACCTCTGCCAAATTAGTGATCCTTTTTGCCATGTCTTCTTCTTCATTTTGTTCTGGTTGCAGGAAATTTGCCACAAGGAGAGTTAACTGAATTGGGAATACAACTTCAGTACCATATACCAGCCTAAATGGAGAGTTTCCTGTGTATTCTTAATGGTCACTCTGTTAGCCCACAGTGCATACTTGAGCTTAGAATCCCAATTCTTTTTGTTGTCCTCTAACAGCTTTTTGATTATCCTTATCAGGCTTTTGTTAGAGGATTTTGCTAGACCATTGCCTTGAGGGTAATATGAGGTAGAATGAACCAATTTAATACCCATTGAATCAAATTCTTTTGCCCTGAAGGCTACTGCATTATCTGTGACTAATTTATGTGGACAACCAAATCTAGTAAAGATATTTTCAATTAAAAACTTCATGACCACATTATGATTAGCCTTCCTGGTAGGGATTGCTTCAATCCACTTAGTAAAATAATCAGTGGCTACTAATATCCATCTGTGCTGGCCACTGGAATGCGGATTGATCTCTCCAATGAAATCCAAGCCCCACTACTGAAAAGGTTCTTTTGTTTGTATTGGTTTTAAGGGCAGGGACCTCAAATGTTGTTTTCCTTCAAAACTTTGGCACCTGTGACAAGATTTAACAAATGAAAATACATCAGAAAATAAAGTGGGCCAATAGTACCTAGCTCTGAGAACCTTATGGGCAGTGGTTTTCCAATAGTGATGCCCTCCACACATGTTGGAATGAAACTGCTGCATAACTTCCATTGATTGTTCTTTGTCTAGACACCTTAACAACGCTCTAGATGGATCTCTCCAATAGAGTAGATTTTCATGGATACAATATTTTGCTGCCCTGAGCTTAATAGTTCTGGCTTGACTTGTGCTTAAGCCTAGAGAGATTTCTAGCTTCAGGAAGAATTTAGCTATTGCAGAGTACCAATGACAAGAAGCTAGATTTTCGGCCACTGACTGCTTTCTCTCTGGTTCAGCTGCTTCCTCTTCTTCATCTGTCTGACCAATTTTTGCAATTGTGCACAGGAAATCTATATCCAATGATCTGCAATTTTCTTCAGCCAATAACTTGGCAAGACCCTGACCTCTGACAATCTTGGTGGGCTTCAATTCTATATTAAATTCAATCATCTATGCAATCCATTTAGCCCTTCTTCCATTAGCATCAGGTTGTGTTAAGACATTTTTTATTGTAGCAGAGGGAACATATGCAATTATCTTGGAATGCAGAATGTAAACCCTGAAAGCTTTCAAATATTTGATAAGAGCATATGCTTGTTTGTCAATAATTTCATACCTTAGTTCAACATCCCTTAAGTTTTTGTTGAAAAATGCCACTGGATGCTCTGAACCTTCTTCATCTGCTTGTAATAAAACTGCTGCAAGGTTGTCATTGGAGGAAAAAGAAAATATATGGAACTCCTTGCTATAATCTAGATTTAAAGTGGGAGCCTCCATAATAGCCTTCTTAATGGACTCAAAGGATTTTCTTGTTGAATAAGTCCATTTGATTTCTGACCCCTTCTTCAACATGGAGGTAATATATTTCACAAATTCTGCAAAATTTGGTATAAACCTCCTTATAAAATTAATTTTGCCCAGAAAGGACTGGATATCCTTCTTTGATCTCGGGACAGACAAAGTCTGTATTGCTCTTACTCTTTCTGGGTCGATTCGGACACCTGCAGCAGAAACAACATGTCCTAACTGCTTACCTTCTTCTAAAGAAAATTGTGATTTTTTAGGATTGACTGAAATCCCAAACCTCCTGCACTTCTGGAACACTTTCCTCAAATGTTGCAAATGATCTTGATGGCTGCTGGAGTATACTGTTACATCATCTAGGTAGATGAGGAAAAATTTATCCTTTTCACCTACAAATGCTCTATCCTAGCTCTCTAAAAGGTAGCTCCAACATTCATCGACCCAAAAGGCATCTTGGCATACATAAAAGTGCCCCAAGGAGTGGTGAATGCAGTCTTCTCTTGGTCATATGGATGCACTAAAGCCTGAAAATCCATCCAAGAAAGACATTACTTTGGCTCTTGAGACCTTCTGCAACAAATGCTCCATCTTGGATAAAGGGTTGTTGTCTTTCTTAGAGCATTTGTTTAAATTTCTAAAATCAACACACAGTCTGATTTCTCCACTTTTCTTTCTCACCACTACTAGGTTGGCTACCCACTTGGAATATCTACAAGGGACCATGATCTTGGCAGCCAGCAACTTTTTAATTTCTTTTTCAATCGAAGGAAGGAGAAAAGGATTTATTGGTCGCGCTTCTGTTTAAAAGGTATGGTGTCTTTCTCTAGAGGGATTTTATGTTGAATAATATTTTTATCATAGGTTTTCAGGCCACTATATTCCCAGGCAAACACATCAACAAATTGTTTCATTAATTTACAGTACTTACAACTTTGGTCAGCAGACAGATGGGAAGACAGATTTATGTATCTAGGCTGACCTGGACTCCCTATATCATGCTTACAGACTGCAGATTGATCTTCTCTTTGGGCATCTTTGTAAGGCACATCATTATGGTCAAACAGTCTTTCTAGAGGAATTAAACCCTTAGGAATATGATTGCTGGGAAGCTGGACAATGCTATCTTTGCCAATTTTGTTTCTAAGCTGGGATTGGGGGTTTTCTTCCAAGGCTTCATTTTCTTGGTCAATTTGCATTTTAGAAAATTCATCAATGACTTGGATAAACCTATTTATTTCATCATCATCATTAAAAACTTTCCAATGCTGGAGATTATTAGGCAAGGATGGTCTATACTTCATTTTGACTTCATAAACTAGTCTGGGAGGCATGGGAGGTATAAACAGACTAGCAGACACAACAAGGGAATCAACAAGCAGATTTTTTGCTCTAGCGATATATGAAATACAAAAATATTCAAAGGAATCTTTGAGTCTTTGTACCTCATCTCTGTACGCTTTCAGCCTTGGGTTTTTTGCCTGAAATGTTCTGTTCACTTGCTTAATGATAAGGTCAGCATCTCCAAACACCTTTATTTTCCTGATTCCTCTGTATTTTGCTGCATTAAAGCCCAATAACAGAGCCTCATATTCTGCTATATGACTTGAAAAGCCAGCTTAGAAGACAGCTGTGTGCTTTTTTTCTCTGGAGAAATCAGCACCACCCGTGCTCCTACAGTTTCTCTAGAACATGCTCCATTAAAGAACATCTCCCAAACTTGACTTCCTTGCTCTTTCTCGGCCTGGTTTACTGGTTTCCTGATCTGCATTGAGGCCTTCTGGGATTATTCTATTTGGAGGATACATGCTCCAAAATCAGTGTCCACGACATATATGGGATGATTAGTAGAATTCTTCTCATCACTGATGATGTATGCCAATTGTGCTTCTCTGTACAATCTCCTGCTTTCGCCTCCAAAAACTAGGACAGTGGCATAAGATAGATCATTCTGCAATCTCCCACCTAGCCTCTTAATCCATCCTCTGGACAGTAGCATGCCAAACTTAGGAGGGACATTTTCTACCACAATATCCATCATCATACTTTGCATGGGCGGTTGAGTTAAGGTAATGGCTAGGTTTTTGATTAATCCTAGGCATTTCAATTTCCTTGATTCAAAAGAGAATAAATCGTGATATGGTCTAGTGATGTCAAGGCCTAACTCTTCCATGATAGCTTTAGGCATCAAATTGTTGCTGGCCCCTGTGTCTAGCATGCAATTGTGGAGGATTTTGTCATGAATGGTCAAGGAGACATAAAAAGATGGAGAATTATTATCAGCAGGTTCAATCATGGGGCTAAGCACAATGGCAGGCTTGTCATCTGCAAATTGACAAAGTTAGTGGAGGTTTGTGTGGTTTCTAGCTCAAGGGCCTCAAGGATAGGCTTTCTAAACATTTCTCTCTTTACCAACTCTACGAGAGGCATAGATATTTTTAATTTCTGGACTTCTGACTCTAAGCTAAAAGAGGAAGGTAACTTATCAGAACCCCTTACCTCTTGAACTGGTGCTTTAAGGTTGACTAGATCAGCTGCTGGTCTTCTCTGTCTGATATTCTGTGACTCTGTTTGGATAGCAACTCTTTAGGCAGGATTCTCCTTGACATTTTCTGCATTTTATCTCAGATTATATATTCGCTACTCAGTTTGTAGAATTGTCTCTCTATCCCACTCCTGACTGTCTTGTTCCTGTAGTAATGATTCTTCATATGCAGCCAATGTAAAAAATGCAACACTACCTTTATCTTCCATGCAGTGAATTTCATCCTCATCTTCAAACTGTTCCTCCTCCATGACTACATTATGGAAAGGAGCTTTAACCTTTTGTTCTTCATTTATTTCTTTACCCCTTTGAATGATTTGCAACTGTTCATTTACTCTTCTGAATGGATTTGGATTTCTTGGAGCAAATGTGTTATGTTGCCTTGTCTTTCCTGAATTTTGCTCAACCTTCAGCTTAGATATTTCAGCAGTCAATGACTCTATCATCTTAGTCATTTTGTCTAATTCTGGTTCTGAAGATGAAGCAAAGGAAGAAGAAGCCTCACCTCTCTGCCTCCTTCTATCGGCATGACTCTTTAGCTTTTCTGCAGCAATAATATTGGATTCCACCTCTAATGCTGCATCCTGTACGTCAGCTAGTATGGCACATCTTCTTTCTCTCAACAATAGGTATAAATCAGAGTCAAAAGAATTGGCATAGGTGAGTTTGGCAGAGGTGGGGGTAGGATTTACCTCAGCTGGTATCTTACTATACATACGATTGAATATTTTATTAAAATCAGGAAATGATTCCCCATTTTCCCTCTTCAGGTTCTCAAACTTAGTATGGTAATATAGCAAGTCCTTTTTATCTCCCTAGGGCTTCAGAAATGCTTCATCTAAGGCTTCAATATCAGAAATAGATCTAGGGGGCAATTCTCTGAACCACTTTCTAGCCTCTCCATCAAGGCTCTGTACAAAAACTCTCATCCACACATCATTTTCACTTATATCTAAGTTATCAACATAACTATAAAAAGCCTCAAGGTGTTCTTCAGCTGTTACTCCCTCTGTGCCAGTGAACTTGGGCATATATTTTTGATATTCTCCTACAGGCATAGCGTTCAAAGGAACGGGCAAGACCAGAGGTCCATACCTGGCAGCTACAATTCTTTCTATCTTCGTAGGTGCTTGCTGGCCTGCCATGACTGGGGTATGTGGAAGGACACTGGCAGATTGAGCAGTATGAAACAATGAAATGGATGACAGAGACAAAGGGATGTTATGGACTGTATGGGAAGCTTTCTTTGGACTGAGATTCAAAGGGGAACTAACTGAACAAGGAGCTGTATGAATCTCTGAAGGAAGTTTCTCACTAGCAACACTAGGCTCAATATCTTCAAATTGTATATTCTCAACTACAACCTTATCTTTTAGAGATGCATAAGTTTTCTTAGGCTTACCTGATCTAGATGCCCCATTCTTTGATGTTTTCTTCGGTTTAACAATCTTGTCATGGTCAGGCACTGGAAGAACTGGTGATTTTTGAGGATTTCTTCGAGTGTGTCTCACAAACTGAGCTAGGACTATAATGTGGAGTCGCCAAAGGTTGGTATTCCTCCAGTGGAGTCGCCAGATAGATGATTACAACCAAAAATGTGTCCAGGCCTTGTCTATCATCAAAACTTGGAACTATGTCGTTCTCCTAGGGAAGCTGAGCTTCAATCTCCTCTCCCTGGAAACGACACCATTTAATGTTATCACCCCAAGAAACTCTCCTAGATTGTATCTCAAAGATTCTCAAGAAATTTACAAACTCAAAAAAATGTTAGATATGGATGAATGGAAGGTGTTAGTGTCAGTCTTTCCAGCCTTCCTACAGTGATCAAATATGCTCTTACAAAGTGGTCTCAGAGTGTCAAGGTCAAATTTTGTCATTTCAGTGAGTCTTCAAGCCAAAATTTGGTCACTAGGCATTAGGTCTAGGGTTTGCTTTCACTCTTCCCAAAGTTGTCCAAATGGTGGTCCATGTCATCATTCAGCTGAGTCTATCATCATTCATAGGGTTTTCATTATCATCTCAGTGTCTAATGAGTCTTTTTACAACTTATTCATGCTTCAGTTGTGCCTAGGCAAGGTCATTTCCCTCTCCTAGGGTTTTGAAGGCAATTTCTCTTGGGCGGCTAAGTAATTGGCAAAACTTGTATCCAGATGTTCATACACCTTCCCCTATCCTTAAAGTACCTTATAAAACACTTCCCATCCCTTAGATCTGCCAAATTCCTCATTTTTCCACAAACCTAGTTTCTAGCTACAACCTGGCAATTTTCTAGGTTCGGCCTGTGTTTTGCCCTTTTCGACCCCTTCCCCTCACTCAATCACTGAGATTCCACTTTCCCCTGCTTCCTAACAACCCTCCTCACTCCCACAAATTTCCCCAATAATTTAGAAGCCCCCTATCCCCTTCATCTCGCTCCATTTCGACAAAATTCCTTGCTTCACACATCGGGACAAGTCGCACTCAAATGATGTTCCAAAGTAACCAAAGATGAATTTTGGAAAACGGAGAGAGGTTTTTTCTCATAACATGTGAAAGAAGAAAAACCTCCTTCAGGTTTTGTACAGGTGTCATTTTTTGAGAGAAATGTCAAGAATACCGTTGCCTCAGGAGAATCAAAGACACCTCTGACGTGACCTTGGGAAAATCAAGTTTTATCCTAGCTTGGTTGGCCAAATGATTTTCTTGATGGGTAAAATGATAACTAGACACAAATATATTTCCAATGAGCTATCATAGGCTCAATTGGGGGTTGAGGAAGGCATTCAAACGTTGACTGCAACATTACTCTTCTTTCAGGCAGCCTCATTTGGCACTTTTTGAATAGTCTTGGGAGATTTGATTTTTGACAGGTCAAATCAACTCCAAATTGAAAAATTATACTTGGGTTGGAAAGTAGACTCAAATACCTTTCCAACGAGCCATCCTGCGCCTGATTCCGACAATGGGAAGGCCTACAAAAGCCTCCTGCAAAAGCGCGACCCGTTGGGAGGTGCGCGACCCGTTGAGAGCCCTCCTGCAGTGTAAAAAATCAACGTGCGCGACCCGTTGGGAGGGGCACGACCCGTTGAGTATTTCTCCACAAAAACTTGCCAGTGAGCTGCCAAGTGACCACAAACTTGCTCAATCTTCCTCCAAATCATCAAATTTGTTTGAGGTAGGCCTTCTACACTTCAGTTGGTGGTTTGTCATGATTGATGGCTCTCGTGTGCAAAA
The DNA here is from genome assembly GCA_031772625.1 of Pinus tabuliformis. Taxonomy (NCBI): domain Eukaryota; kingdom Viridiplantae; phylum Streptophyta; class Pinopsida; order Pinales; family Pinaceae; genus Pinus; species Pinus tabuliformis. Next base: position 2,030,815,618 of record CM062817.1, on the reverse strand, counting down.
GTTGAATTGGGCAAGTGGATGAAATTTTAAATGGCTCCTCAAACATGTCAGACACTGAAACATATGAGCAGAGTGATGACCATTCATCATCTTCAGAGGTTCAGGTACAGAGGAGGCCACATAGAGGTGGAAAAGGTGGCCATCACAGGAGAGAGGAGCCTACTTCTTTAGCAGGTCTACAAGCTTGTCCTTTGGCAGTTTCTTGCTTTCAGTACATGTCCTGTTATGAGTTCTTTGTCTTGCACTTGCATGAAGGACATGTCAACCTTACCAGGGTGGATTTCACTTTGACACCCGAGGTGATTGTACAGGCTACAGGGATTCCAAATGTTGGGGAGATATGAGAAAGTCCTTGATGAGCTATGGAGGATTCGAGGAGACTGAATCTTGAAAAGAAGGAGGCCCGGTGACCTATTGCCCGCTGACCGGGAGTCATTGCTCATTCAGGTGAATGCATACTTGGAGAGGCTGATGGCTAAGGCCAACCAAGAGAAAAGGCTACTGAGAAACATGAAGAATCATTATTGGGCAAGAATGCATGTATGCAAGGCCAAAATGAAAATGTTCCAAAGGAGGTTGACCGAGGCACTAAAACGGAGAAAAAGGCCAAATCCACTCCGTATCTTGGCTGAGGCATCCCTCAAGGATCATGGCACTCACTAGCATCAGCTACAACACAAATCCCAAAAAAATTTGAGAATTTTGGGTCATTTTGGTATTTTTGGGAAATTTACAGATTTTGGCTTCTCAACGGGTCTCACCCCCGGTGAGACCCTTTGTCATCGTAGCTCTGTTTTGCAAAAACTCAACATTTATGGATTTTTCATGCAAAGTTACACATGCCTATGGATGGACTTGAGTTTTCATGGAGTTTTGGGCCTCCAAAAGGTCAAAATACAGCCAAATTTTGACTTTCTGCCCCTTTTTTGAGCTGCCAAAGTAGTCTTGGGAGAATTGACTTTTGACTAAGAAAATGACCTCCAAATCCAAAAATTTCAGTTGTCTTTGAAAGTAGACTCAAAGACCTTTCCAACGAGCTATCCTGCACCTCATTCTGACACCGGGAAGGCCTCCAAACAGGGCTCCAAAGTGCGCGACCCGTTGAGGAGGATGTGCGCGACCCGTGGAGGAATTTGTGCCAGATTTGACCAGTTCAGCCCAGAATTTGCAGTTTAGCTCCAGTTTGACTTTCTGAGGTCGATGGTGGTCCTTTTGACTATACTTGTGGCACTTTTTGGATACTTTTACCCTTGTTTTACTCTTCTAGAAGTTTCTCTCATGTAAAAGGGTAAAATTGACACTATGAACTGGTTTCCAAGTTTTTAGAGGCAAGTTGTTTTGACTGCCTATTTTGTAGTGCTTAGTTTAGAAGTTGTTCAAACAGCTCCTAGGATAGTGAGCTCGACCCATGGAGGCAGGGAAAGAGGTTAGATCATCTATATTATGTACTTTCATGCTCATTTTCATGGTTGGACTCTTGAGGGAGAAGCTATCATTGTATTATTTCACTTGTATCTCTGCAATTTTTGGCTAAGGAAGACCAGGGTTTTGCAGTCATCTTTGGGATTCTTGTGGACTCATGTGTTGATGGTGTGTTTCTTCATGTTCTTGTAAGCTTTGTTATGTGATTCATTTCCTTTCTTTACTGCTGCACATTAAACAAATGAAGTGATAAAGTATGAATTCATGCTAGCCATGCTCTACTTTTAAATTTGTTTAATTTCAATGTTTTCTACTGTCTAAAGGGAATTCAAATCCATTGTTTGCTCTCTTTAGCCTTCTTATCTTTCCTCCTTATCATCCATTTCAGTTAAAGACATCAATACAGGTTCCTACCTTGCCCCAAAGACCTCCCTGCAGAAACTGTGTCAAATCCCCGCACCCTAAATTGCAGCTCCTCAATTTGCCACCAAAAACCCCAAAAACCCCAAATCAACCTTTATAATCAGTTTACTAGCCTAATATCAGTGTTACCTTTGTTGGTCATCTCATCCCATTGAAGATCTACCGAGATTGACCGGAGAGAGCCTTCTCCTGCCTCGTAGGGCTAGCTACGAGGCTGAATGGTTTGATGTAGCCTTGAGGTTCACCTTTCTCAGGCTGAGGTGAAATTTCAAGTGCTAACATACTGGCGACCATACTGGGGAGAACAAACCGATATTTTGCTCATTGATGTGTTATTTCATAGGTCTTAGACAGAGCCTGAAGTTACGCCAGGTAGCCTTCGAAAACGCTCTTGTTTTACATCAGCGTTAGTAGATAAACGCTGCTTCAGTCAATCTCCATGAGCTTGTGAATACAACACTTCATTTGTTAATTACCCCAGTACATATATCAAGTTTAGATCTGATTGTTGATGGTGAACAACGATCAGACACTGACAAGGCTGAAATCATTCACCTGGCGACTCTTTTCACTGAAGAATCCAGCAACTTGTGCTTCATGGTGACTTCACTACAGAGAGATCAGTAGCTTTGAGCTTTTCAAGATGGATCAGATTGCAAGAAGATACGCTCCCTTAAGCCGAGATCACATCCTTGGTTTTCCAAATAAAATTCCAAAGGTAGATTGGTCAAGGAATCTGCCTATATTTAATGATGATGGTAAGAAGGATGCTGCTTTACATCTGGTTAGATTTCATATGCATATTCGCAAGTTGAAGGTGGATTTTCCTGAAGATTTCTTGATGAAGATATTCTTGGCCACTCTGGAAGGTAAAGCCCAATCATGGTATGAAAGTTTGCCGCCTGCTTGTATTTATTGTTTAAAGGATTTTCATGCTATGTTCATTGAACGATATAAGGACTCTTATCCATCATTAAATTTAGTTCAAGACTGTTGCAAGCATGCCTATAGTTTTATTGAAAGCCTTGAGAAGTTTTATGAAGATGATAATTTCATGGATGTTGAGATCATGGAAGCTTTGTATGCGAATCCATTTCAGCAACATGAAGAGAACCTAGTGGATACCTATCAAGATGATCAGGAAATTTTGCAGCAGAGTCAAGATCAGCAGGTTGAAAATCATATGGCTGAAAATGAGGAAAGAGCAAATGTTATTTCAGATCTGCCCACAGAAGAAGACAGCGAGCAGGGGAGTCAAGATTCATGTGTTGCAGTCAAGTCAACTATTTCAGATCAACATTCAGATCATGATGACCAAGCATGCCTTGTGCTGCAACCCATCAAAGAGAGCTCTGTTGTTGAGATCATAGACAGCAACATGGATTCAGATGTTCATGAACAGCAAGGTGAGATCTTTGTGCAAGTAAGTGATGAATCTCCTTTCAATAACTCAGTAATAAATGATAGTTTGAATGCCTTGTCATATGAAGATAATTATTGTTTAAGCAAAAGAAACCAAAAGGCATTGTCTCCTTTGTCTGAAGAGGAGATAGATCAGCTTTTGAAAGGTCTTGTTACATCCCAAGCTACAGCAGATTTGCAATGCACACATAGTCAGGAAAGTGTTGGGGAAACTTCTTCCTCTGTTGAAGAAGATGATTGTCTTGTAGATCAACAAACAGATAATGATAATCCGGTTGTCATATCATATGAAGATCACCCACCATATTTTCTGACTACCGAAGATCATAGCATTCAGGATTCCATTTCAGATTCTTCCTCATATGTCTCATGTTTTGAAATGTTATTTCAAGAGGAGATCTGCTCATCTACTTGTTCAGAATTTTTTGAGGACCAGGAACATACTCTTTCCGAAGCACATGATGAAGGTAGATCAAAATTTGAAGCAAAGGAAACCTTGTTCTTTCAGCAGGAGGTGGCAATGGCAAATCCTCATGTTTTTCAAGATCCTCTAGCAAGTTTGTTGCAACCAGCAGTGATAGTGTTTATTGCAGTGTTCAGTGATGAAGGAGATCATGGTCAGCTATGTTTTTGGATGCCCAGTGATAGGTTTGTATTGTTGACCAGGAGATCTAATCAGGAAAATCAATCAAGAAGGCATCTGCTTGATTGGTTGCATTGGCATTTTGATATAGTTTGATGTATATTGTCTTGTAAGAAACACAGGTGGTTGTCATCATGATTTCAAATCTTGATGGACTGCTGCCCTTCAAAAAGATTTGTAAAGTTTTGTTTTAAGTCGGTCATGAGTCATTTGTGTTTGGTCTATTGAGTGAGTTTTTCAAGTTATTTCAGTTTGCCATCGAGTCGGTTTGAGTCAAGTTTAAGTTAAGTTTCAGTCAGTTTTCAGTCAAGTTTTCATTCAATAAATGAGTCAAAGTCTTGTGTCGTTTGTCGAAATAATGACTCCATCGCCCAATGGTTGAAAGCACTGGTCTGCTCTCCCAGAGGTCTGAGGTTCTTGGCACCTCCAAGGAGCTACCATCCCCATTGGAGCCAATGTTAGTGTCAGTATTTCCAGCCTTCCTACAGTGATCAAATATGCTCTTACAAAGTGGTCTCAGAGTGTCAAGGTCAAATTTTGTCATTTCAGTGAGTCTTCAAGCCAAAATTTGGTCACTAGGCATTAGGTCTAGGGTTTGTTTTCACTCTTCCAAAAGTTGTCCAAATGGTGGTCCATGTCATCATTCAACTGAGTCTATCATCATTCATAGGGTTTTCATTATCATCTCAGTGTCTAATGAGTCTTTTTACAACTTATTCATGCTTCAGTTGTGCCTAGGCAAGGTCATTTCCCTCTCCTAGAGTTTTGAAGGCAATTTCTCTTGGGCAGCTAAGTAATCGGCAAAACTTGTATCCAGATGTTCATACACCTTCCCCTATCCTTAAAGTACCTTATAAAACACTTCCCATCCCTTAGATCCGCCAAATTCCTCATTTTTCCACAAACCCTAGTTTCTAGCTACAACTTGGCAATTTTCAAGGTTGGGCCTGTGTTTTGCCCTTTTGGACCCCTTCCCCTCACTCAATCACTGAGATTCCACTTTCCCCTACTTCCTAACATCCCTCCTCACTCCCACAAATTTCCCCAAGAATTTAGAAGCCCCCTATCCCCTTCATCTCGCTCCATTTCGACAAAATTCCTTGCTTCACACATCGGGACAAGTCGCACTCAAATGATGTTCCAGAGCAATAAAAGATGAATTTTGGAAAACTGAGAGAGTATTTTTCTCATAACATTCCAAATAAGAAAAACCGCCTTCACTTTTTGCACAGGTGTCATTGTTTGAGAGAAATGTCAAGAATACCGTTGCCTCAGGTGAATCAAAGACACCTCTGAAGTGACCTTGGGAAAATCAAGTTTTCTCCTAGCTTGGTTGGCCAAATGATTTGATTGATGGATAAAATGATAACTAGACACAAATATCTTTCCAATGAGCTATCATGGGCTCAATGGGGGGTTGAGGAAGACATTCAAAAGTTGACTGCAACAGTACTCTTCTTTCAGGCAGCCTCATTTGGCACTTTTTGACCAGTCTTGGGAGATTTGATTTTTGACAGGTCAAATCAACTCCAAATTGAAAAATTCCACTTGGGTTGGAAAGGAGACTCAAATACCTTTCCAACGAGCCATCCTGTGCCTGATTCCGACATAGGGAAGGCCTCCAAACGCCTCCTGCAAAAGCAAGACCCGTTGGGAGGTGCGCGACCCCTTGAGAGCCCTCCTGCAGTGTAAAAAATCAACGTGCGCGACCCGTTGGGAGGGGCGCGACCCGTTGAGGATTTCTCCACAAAAACTTGCCAGTGAGCTGCCAAGTGACCACAAACTTGCTCAATCTTCCTCCAAATCATCAAATTTGTTTGAGGTAGGCCTTCTACACTTCAGTTGGTGGTTTGTCATGATTGATGGCTCTCGTGTGCAAAAGTTGAATTGGGCAAGTGGATGAAATTTTAAATGGCTCCTCAAACATGTCAGACACTGAAACATATGAGCAGAGTGATGACCATTCATCATCTTCAGAGGTTCAGGTACAGAGGAGGCCACATAGAGGTGGAAAAGGTGGCCATCACAGGAGAGAGGAGCCTACTTCTTTAGCAGGTCTACAAGCTTGTCCTTTGGCAGTTTCTTGCTTTCAGTACATGTCCTGTTATGAGTTCTTTGTCTTGCAGTTGCATGAAGGACATGTCAACCTTGCCGGGGTGGATTTCACTTTGACACCCGAGGTGATTGTACAGGCTACATGGATTCCAAATGTTGGGGAGATATGAGAAAGTCCTTGATGAGCTATGGAGGATTCGAGGAGACCGAATCTTGAAAAGAAGGAGGCCCGGTGACCTATTGCCTGCTGACCGGGAGTCATTGCTCATTCAGGTGAATGCATACTTGGAGAGGCTGTTGGCTAAGGCCAACCAAGAGAAAAGGCTGCTGAGAAACATGAAGAATCATTATTGGGCAAGAATGCATGTATGCAAGGCCAAAATGAAAATGTTCCAAAGGAGGTTGACCGAGGCACTAAAACGGAGAAAAAGGCCAAATCCACTCCGTATCTTGGCTGAGGCATCCCTCAAGAATCATGGCACTCACTAGCATCAGCTACAGCACAAATCCCAAAAAATTTTGAGAACTTTGGGTCATTTTGGTATTTTTGGGAAATTTACAGGTTTTGGCTTCTCAACGGGTCTCACCCCCGGTGAGACCCTTTGTCATCGTAGCTCCGTTTTGCAAAAACTCAACATTTATGGATTTGTCATGCAAAGTTACACATGCCTATGGATGGACTTGAGTTTTCATGGAGTTTTGGGCCTCCAAAAGGTCAAAATACAGCCAAATTTTGACTTTCTGTCCCTTTTTTGAGCTGCAGAAGTAGTCTTGGGAGAATTGACTTTTGACTAGGCAAATGACCTCTAAATCCAAAAATTCTAGTTGAGTTGGAAATTAGACTCAGGGACCTTTCCAACGAGCTATCCTGCACCTCATTCTGACACCGGGAAGGCCTCCAAACAGAGCTCCAAAGTGCACGACACGTTGAGGAGGATGTGCGCGACCCGTTGAGGAATTTGTGCCAGATTTGACCAGTTCAGCCCAGAATTTGCAGTTTAGCTCCAGTTTGACTTTCTAAGGTCGATGGTGGTCCTTTTGACTGTACTTGTGGCACTTTTTGGATACTTTTACCCTTGTTTTACTCTTCTAGAAGTTTCTCTCATGTAAAAGGGTAAAATTGACACTATGAACTGGTTTCCAAGTTTTTAGAGGCAAGTTGTTTTGACTGCCTATTTTGTAGTGCTTAGTTTAGAAGTTGTTCAAACAGCTCCTAGGATAGTGAGCTCGACCCATGGAGGCAGGGAAAGAGGTTAGATCATCTATATTATGTACTTTCATGCTCATTTTCATGGTTGGACTCTTGAGGGAGAAGCTATCATTGTATTATTTCACTTGTATCTCTGCAATTTTTGGCTAAGGAAGACCAGGGTTTTGCAGTCATCTTTGGGATTCTTGTGGACTCATGTGTTGATGGTGTGTTTCTTCATGTTCTTGTAAGCTTTGTTATTTGATTCATTTCCTTTCTTTACTGCTGCACATTAAACAAATGAAGTGATAAAGTATGAATTCATGCTAGCCATGCTCTGCTTTTAAATTTGTTTAATTTCAATGTTTTCTACTGTCTAAAGGGAATTCAAATCCATTGTTTGCTCTCTTTAGCCTTCTTATCTTTCCTCCTTATCATCCATTTCAGTTAAATACATCAATACAGGTTCCTACCTTGCCCCAAAGACCCCCCTGCAGAAACTGTGTCAAATCCCCGCACCCTAAATTGCAGCTCCTCAATTTGCCACCAAAAACCCCAAAAACCCCAAATCAACCTTTATAATCAGTTTACTAGCCTAATATCAGTGTTACCTTTGTTGGTCATCTCATCCCATTGAAGATCTACCGAGATTGACCGGAGAGAGCCTTCTCCTGCCTCGTAGGGCTAGCTACGAGGCTGAATGGTTTGATGTAGCCTTGAGGTTCACCTTTCTCAGCCTGAGGTGAAATTTCAAGCGTTAACAGAAGGCATGATGCATATTCAAGCCAGATAACCACTTCTACTATGCTTAACTCTAGACATGGGTGAACATCCTCAGACTACAAGGCTTTAGACCACCAATTACTCACAGTTTGAGGATGAACATGGAGAATACTGAACACACCAGCAGATGCACAAGACAATGTGATGGTCAGCTGCAACCAGTAAGGAGGTCTGCAAATCTATTTCCCAATTCACAGACAGGACGACAACTCTCTGGTACTACGTAAACAGAAACCTGCATAGCACATTCAATGATACATACTAGATTCTAACACAGAGGTGGGATGATAGCCCCTCTAATGCTAATCATCAAGAGCACATGAAAATACATAACATGCACAACCTAGAACAGAGTAGAATGGAAAGTGAGAAATTAACAACAAAAGAAGCTTGTATTAGCTGAAAATGAAGACCAGACGCTGCAAGTATCACAGTAGTTACAGTCTCCAGAAGTTGAACCTTACATCAAAACAACAACCATCAACCCCCATTACATCTGTCTTCTAGATCTATATAGAGGTTGATTACAAAAATGATCTGTTATTCTATGTGTGGAGGGGTCATAATGGACCACCACCACATTAACTATCTAATATTGGCCTCTGCTATGACTTGCTACTTCAATGAATGAATTTGACATTGTCTGGTACTCTGTTGTACTCCTCGAGCAGGTTGAGTGTTATATAAATAAATTTCCATAACTACAGAAGGCATTTAACTGCTTGAGGATTTCCCTTTCTCTCTTGGCCATGCTGCTCTTGAACACAGTTGTTGAGGAGAAATGGTGCAGGGTACTGCATTTTGACCTCCTTCTTCCTTCGGGAACATGGTACAGGTTGGGGACACGAAGACTGCATGGCAGATGCATGGGCAAGATGGGAATAAACATCAGCCGTTAGATCCAACAAACAAACAGTGGAGATCTCCTGGCGGGAGGTATCGGACGGGAACGAGGGGCAGACAGTCGTGAGCCATCGGATCTCGAGCAGACAGATCCGACGGTGATCGGGCAGGAAAGATGCACGGGGATTAATGACTAGGGAAAGTGGTTTGCGCGGCAGGGCAATATTGATTGCACCGCTTACGGGGGACAGGTGGTATTCGTACGCGGGGGAGCGATGTGAGTCAGCGAGCGATGCGTGGCAGACGTGACGGGAGGGAAACCGCTTTCCTCGCGGGTTAAAGCACGGGCATGTTTTGGCAGCGGGGGAAGCGTATTCTGTTGGATCTCATGGTAAATGAACGGACGGCGGGGTGTTAAAATCACATGTTTTCATCGGATGTGACATGAAAAAGGGCTTCTAAAAGCGCTCGGTTATGGGATCACGGCTACATGGCAGTATAAACTCGGCGCCCAGGAGCTAAAGAAAATGGGTTTATGCCGGGCTTTGGAAGAAAACAAAGATGGCAGGGGGTTAATAAAGTAGAAGGAGAATGAAGGAGTAGGAGAAGACCGACAAATGAGGGTCCCTTGTGAGCATAACCAACACTGCCACACCTGTTTTCGATCCATCGAATGTCGCAGAATGTAGGAGAGCTAACAAGTCCATTAAGACTTCAACAACCAACTATTTTAGTAAATGTCTCAAAATATTCAAATTTCTTACACAAGAAACCCATGACAATCTCCAGCAAGAAACCTCCAAGCTCTAGAATATGTGTCCCTTTCAGTCAATCCATTTAGTTTTATTTCCATGAAATACTGACAATGTGTGCTACAAGGAACCTGTGGTTGGGGTTGTCACAATTGTCGTATAAAATTATATCAAAAATATTAAAAATTTTAAAATAAACAACGATGATGGTGGTGGTGGTTATGGTTAACACCCACAAAAACTAATATGGTCTATTAGACCTTAATAAATAAAGTGATTAAGTAAGGCTCTTTAATAGTTGACTTCTATGATCAAAAAGAAGGGAGAGAATGGTTTTGAGATCACTATAGTTTTGATGACTTAACAAGTGAAGAAGGACAGTATTGGGGAAAATGTTTTGGAAAGGAGAATGGATGTGAGTAAGGGCTAGGAAATCCAAGAGAAATTTCTTTTCATCTTCAACTCCCTTAGTATCACAAATTCTTTCATCCCAAAGGGTTATGGGAATAGAGCAACACATGACTTCCCTCCAAAGCTCATGAGAATTAGTTCTTATCTTTACAATATTCATTTTCTTCTTAACACTCGTCAATATAGAAAGATCATTCTAGTTAGAAAGAGTAGGGTTGATCACCTCATAATATATTAGCTTCCTTTTCCCTCTAACTCCTTATCATCCCACAATTTGTGCTTTAATATGGAAATAATAGCGTTCTTACTATTATCCTTAGTATCCAATATGATCTCCTCTTTTATCCCCCAATTGTTGTGCCAATACTGGGCATCCTTATACCGGCCTCATTTGAGCTAGAGGTGGGGGTTTTGACTAGAGTTAGAAGCAATCTTGGGGAGCCTCTTGGCTTCCATGTTGTACAACTTCTTCTTATACATTAGATACCTAAACATAGTCATGCTTTTAATGGGGAAGAGGCTAGCTTCAATCAAGAGAATAGGGTAGGGAGTATTTCCTTTAATATTGAGGTTGTAAGTTATAAATTGCTTTTGGATCATCTCAATATTTCTCCATGATTCTCTACATATACTATAACCCCAAATTTCACATCCATATAAAATAACAGGATTGATGACCACCTCAAAGAGCAACTTCTTTTTACTACAAACCCAAAGATCAGTTGACTTGAATTTGTTTTCAAGCTCATATTAAGCTTTCTAGCCTCCTATAATCGTTTTAACAATGCTATAGTTCTAGTTGAGCTGATGGTGGATGTCAATACCTAAATATTTATATGAGGAAACCTTCTCCAAGTGATTGTTATCATAAATGAAATTATTATAGTTGATCGTTTTGGATTTAATTATCATGACTTTACTCTTGTTGGTATTGATAGTCATACCCACCTTGGAGCAGTGGTCATGGAGGATTTTATGTTTTTCATTGAGATCATTAGGGCTTCGAGCAACAAGAATTATATCATAAGCATAAAGGTGAAGAGTAATGACTATACCAGCGAGCTTGGGTCCATCGCATCCTGCAGCTTCTAAACACTCTTCTAGCTTATCAATGTAAATGGAAAAAAGGGTAAGGGATAGGGGACAACCTTTCTTAACATTGATATTTCATTTAATCTCCTTAGACCAACCCTTGATGATCTTAAGCTTGACAATAAAATTCTTGTATAACCTAGTTACAACAACCCTCATCTCAAGAGGAACTATTATCTCATCGATTGTTTTCCATAACTTCTCCCAAGGAACAATGTCAAAATCTTTTCTAAAGTAAACAAAACAATATAAGAGATCAATCTTACTATCGTGACCCTCCCCGACAATGGACCTCAGAGTGATAAGGTGGTCAATAGTTGAATGATGCCTCCTAAAACCAACTTTCCCTTTAACTCTTCACCCTAAATTTCAAGCTAAATTCTCATCTTCTTTTCCATAATGAGCCCATACAATTTGGCTAAAATGTGGTTGATCATGATAGTACTATAGTTAGAGCAAACATTTTTATCACCACTTTTAAAGATATACACAATAAATATTTACGATCAAGGTTTTGGGAAGCCATGTTTCATTGCCAAATTGAGGAGCTTGTGGAAGCCATGTTTCATTACCAAATTGAGGAGTTTGTGTATACGAGGGTCAGTGATAAACCTTACCATTTTGAAAATTTCAGCTTGGTAACCTTCAATATCCCTACCTTTTCCCTTCTTAATCCTGAACTTCATGTCTTCCAAAGAAAATAAATCTTCCTCTATAGGAGTGTTTATGATGTTGCCCACTCTGAGTCATAAAGATCCTTAAGATAGATATCACATTCCTTTAAGGGGATCAAATTATTTCCTTTCATTTTACATACAAGAGTATTCCACAAGAGCTTTCTAAGCTCAACTTTAGAGAGGTGAAGGGGGCATTCTTACTTCGTATTTATATAGTACCATTTCTTCTTTTGATAAGAGGTTTGTACACACTTATTTTTTCAAGCTTTATAGTTTCATGAGGAGCATCTCTAATCCTTTTCCTCACAAGCTTACAATCCTTATCATAAGGAGGGTTGGAAGTTCTATTGTTCTTTTTATACAATATCGTTAATGATAGTTGAGACGGTGGTAGTAAAATTGATGTCTTTTTTTTTTTTGTAAGATAAGAGACCCCTAACATAACAATTTTGACTACTAAAATCTATAGAGATATATATACATTATCCTATTAGAAATTAAATTTGTAATCTTTTAAAAAATAACATAAGAAAAATAAATAAATAAAACTATCTCAAACAAAAACTTATTCAATGATAACAAAAAAAAATCAAACTTTTTAATATGTAAAATTTTTAATAGATAACCTAAAATAAAATAATAATAAAAATACATTGAAAAATATAGTTTCCCTTAATAAATCTATGCCAATTAATAAATTAAAAAAATATTTACTTTCGAGTAACTCAAACCAATAAAAGAGTATAATAAAAATGTGTACCTTGACACAAGGTAGCAGACTTCACCAGATCTAATTTGACCTTAGAAGTCTTATATGCTAACGTAATTATATAAATAAATAAATTTTATTTTTGATAATAATAGATTATTCATTTATAGATAAATATATTGGTTTTGCAATATAATCTTAAACTATTGGTACTTTATTCAGAAGTACTGCTTTTTAGGATATAAAAAAAGGTTCGAAAACCAAAAGCCTACTTCTATTTTCTACCAACTATAAGCAAATTATTTAAAAGACATCTCTTTTCAGCAAAAGACACGTGTTTTCAGACCTAGGAACCAAGAACAAATGACAAAAATTCATCTTAGCATTTATATATCATAAGTTTGCCCGGTACATATGTAGCAGCAGTGAAAATATTACTTGAAATTTTCTAAAATGGACTCATATAATGATATTCCTGAAGAATATATTGATATTCTGGGTCAAGAATTCGCTTATGATCCAATTTTATTAGACGTTAAAGAAGACCCAGCTCAGGTTCTTTATAACCGCAGGACACTGGAGAAGATTTGGAACATGAAACACGATGCTGTCAACCCATACACCCGTCAGCCCTTCGACATTAAGAATGCCATCCCTCATTCCAATCTGAGGCTACAGATGCGCCAATACATTGTTGACAACCCAACACTAAGTCTAACATTAGGTCTCGAGGTTATTCCCGACTACACTAAAGTCTTGAGCAACAGAGATATGAAGGATCTCTTGAATGAATTGGTTTTTAATTACCATAACCTTTTAGATTATGATAGTCCAAGTTTGAACCTGGATGAAGCTGTGAAGAAGTATTGGAAGAATCTGTGGCAGAAACTGAATCTGCTTCGTCTTTATTGCCAGTACAGTGAAGAAAACAAGGAGACTTTTTTGTCAATCAAGGGATATGAAAACTTGTTCCATGTAGTCAACGAACCCCTACGTTCTTTATTCCGTGAGCATTACCCTTCGTGTGAGTATGCAATGGAAGTGTGCATAGAAATTGCCAAAATCGTGGATGTCATCGGTTTGAGAGGCAGAGATCTAATTTCCATACCCGACAATTGTGTGCGTGCCTTTGCGCGCATTCTCTGTGATCTTGCAGAGTCAGAATATTTGAAAATCCAGAGCATGGTTTTAAGAATTTGCCTTCGACTGTTTTACGCAGGCATAATTTACAGTTTAGGATACAACGACGTTTTACCGCGTTATGTGATTGAGATTGCTCAGTATCTCTTATGGCGCCAGAATTCCAGAGATATAACGAATGAAGACCTTTACAACGGAATGGCAATACTCTCCATCGCCTGGACCAAGAACGAGTTCGTTATCTTAAATTTTATATATTATGTCGACCTTCTGGTGAAGGTAGTTGTAATTTGCATTACCCGTTTGCAAGATCTGAATGCAGCCGTTGCAGTTGATGATGGTGACAGTTGTTCACGAAATGATATTCATTTGATCAGTTTTGCACTTACTGAAGGGCTCAGGTCCATCCAATCGTTAGTCACTCCTGATACCTTCTATTTGTATGAAAAGGAGAGGCTCAAGAATCTGGATATAATAAAGGAGGTCGTTCGAATCGCAGAACTTGTGGTAGCTGGTTTCAAAATCTTTGAACCAATTCACTTGCGATATGGTTTGAGTATCGCAATGGTGCTTTATCAGCAATACGGTTCTAGTGTGATTAGAAAAAACGATGTTGAAATTTTTGGAAAGCTTCTTGAAAGCGATATTGTGAATGAATATGGTGAAGATATTAGCATAATGCTTCAAGCACTTATAAGAGCAGAGTATAGGTGTAGAGTATAGCGATGACTAATTATTGTTATTGAGTTAAAGTTTATTAGAAAATGATGGAGAGTTGTAAATTTTTATGTGTTGAGAGTGGAGTTGGAAATAAAAATAATTTAGTGTCTAATAAAAAAATAATTTCTTTTATAAAAACAAAAATAAAAAGCAATATCAACTATAAAAATAAAAAATAAATGTTTAGTAAGTTTTCTATATGCAATAATATAATATCATTTAAAAAGTAACTTGAAGTAGAAAAGCAAAACAAAAATAAACATGTTATGCATGTTTAGTAAATTTTATATATGCAATAATATAATTTCATATAAAAAGTAATTAGAAGTAAAAAAACTTGTGAGTACCATAATATTTACAAAACTATTTCATCACTAGATTTAAATAAACTATTTGAAGATGTTTGTTAGCTTATATATATATATATATATATATATATATATATATATACACACGAGGTTGATCACAAAATAATGTATAATTAGACTTGGGAAGAAATAAAATCTAATTTCTATGTCTAATTTTAGATAATAAAAAAATGGATGCAAAAGCTCTCTCTCTCTCTCTCTCTCTCTCTCTCTCTCTCTATATATATATATATATATATATTAGTTTTTTCTCAAATTTTGTGCTATAAAAGAAGTTTGCACCTAAAGAAATTTGATCTCCTAGTCTCAGATTAGATTGGTGGTTAAGATGGATTTAGCTGATAGATAATTCACACATTGTCAATTCACTTTTATTTCATGTTCATGTTTCATTTTTATTTCATATTTACTATAATAGTATTTAAAGATAACAATTTTTTAAAATTTGTTAACATAAATTTGGTTGGGAGTATATTAAGTTTGGAATATATTCTTTTGATTAAATTTTTGTAAAAGTAAAATATTATATATATATATATTTGCAAAATTATAATGTCCTTGTCCTTGTACTCTAGTCACAAGGTGAAACTTTGATAGCTACTACTATAACCTCAAGAGACAACCGCATCAAGGATCATGGCATGGGACTACAGTAATTGGTCTTATGGGACTATAGTAATTGGTCTTAAATTTTAAGATTAGTTAGTGTTCATTTTAAGATAAAGTATCCGCTTCATAAAATATCGTTGTTCGAGGAATCACATTGATATAATGATTTGATAGACCAATCAAATAGTTTGATGATCTTATTTCGCCTCTTCCCAAGGCAAAGAGGCTAGATAGGCTATCGTGTTCACATAATTTTTGGAATTGTTGGAATTGTTCATATAATTTTTAGAATTGATAAGTGTTTGGAATATGCATTTTCAAAACCAAAACTAATGCTAGCATTAGTTAACAAACATTAAATGCTATTTTTTTTCCATAATATTTGCTTTGTATTATGGTTCATAGAACATTGTCTATCGTGAGTACACATGGCACACACATGGCACACATGGTTGTGTGCATGCACTGGTGCGGTGGTGTGTGGTGGTTTCTACAACTCGGCTTAACTGAAGCCATTCACCTTTAGATTTATTTTCTCTCTAATCTAGCTTTCAATATTTGCTCTTTGATCTAGTGTATGCTCTTCACCTTGCAGGCTTAGTGCATATGCTTTCTGATCTTGTTGAACTAGAATGATGCTTTTTCCTATTGTTCCCTTGCTATTGAACCAGAACCATGGTGCTTTTTCCCGAGAAAAAATGTTTTTCCCCCTATGATAATAAACATCTTTGGGTATTCGTCCCTTCTTCGCATGACAACAAGGTTGCAACAACACCTACATTGTGCACTATGGTACAAAAGCACATAGACCCTGCTCCAGCTCATAATTTGATGGTGCCACCCGAATACTCGAATGAATAGCCATCTTTGTTCCATTGGAAATCTAATAGTGCCACTCGAATTCTTGAATGAATATCCATCCTGTTCCATTGGAATTGTTTTCATTGTGCTAAGGAAGAACCTCTACTTCTTCTCGTTAGCTTTATGTAACAACATAGTTTCCCTTCACTTTGCTCAGCAACATAATTCTTTTGCACCATTTTTTCGAGAACATGTTGGACAATTTCTCGCATGTTGATGCGACTGGCAACAAAGTTATTTCCCTTCGCTTTTCTCAGCAACATAATTCTTTTGCAGCAGTTTTTGGAGAACATGTTGGACAAGTTCTCGCCTATTGATGCGACTGGTGACAAAGTTAAGGTTGATGTTGGGAATTTCTAATAATTCCAGAACAAAAAGAACAAAGAATGATGCTCTGTTTTTCCACAAGATCAAAAATTGAACAGAACAATACTCTGTTTTAACACAGCGGAAATAAAAATTGTTTGCGGAATACGGTGTTTCAGCAACAGAGTTTCGTCAACTGAGTTTCAGCAACAGTGTTTCAACAACACTCTGTTTTTGACGTCGAGAAACTATTTTCTGAATACGGTTTTTCAGCAACGTTCAACAACAAAAAAAGCGTGTATTAATTAACAAGACTGCTGTTACAAAATTCTTCCTCTCACGGAGGGATTACAGTAGGAACGCTTCAGATGTTGTTCCAAAGATTTCACTCTGTCTATGCTTGCAAATTGATACTGCTGTGTCTGCACTTCTGTGCATTACAAACTCTGTCTTCTCCTGAAAAGCATTACACTACTGTGTGTAAAACTTTCAATACATGTGTGCTGCTACGTCTCACATCACCTCTCTATCACTGCAATGTTGTGCATAAAACAACTTCTTACATTACTCTCGCGCTACTGCACATTAAATTTCATGTTCTCTCAACAAAACAAAATTACCCTCGCACTGCTGCACATTCCTTTCACATTCCACAACAAAAATAAACTGCACGCTGCTGCTTGCTTTCCTTACATATGCAATTCTACGCTGCTGCGCATTCTTTGCATTACATCCACACTGCTGTGTGTATTACATTCAACCTGCTGGAAGAATTCTCCTTAAATTCACTACGGTGAGTTTCTCTTTCATTGCATATTCAAAGAACACAAAAACATTACATATAAAAAAAACTTACATATGTTTACTTGTGCCCATACTCTCGTAAAATAAAACTTCACCTACATTTACTGACCCCAGTACATTTCACTTAATTTCTTTAATTACTTCAGCATGGCGGTAAATTGATTCAGTTAGTCTTGCATACGGTTTTGTCAGTCATATGGAGGTCAAACACAAATTCCATTTCACTTCACGCAATGTGGTGCAGACCTGTACAACAACTTTGGTTTCAATCGGACGGTTGTGAAACCATATCTCGCAAACCTTCTTGCCGATCTCTATGCTCCCGTGAAAACTACTTTGACAAAACCACTCAGCCACGTCTCAGTTGCTCGGTGTGATCGCTGCCATTTGAGAAATACCACCGCTCGGTAAAAAGAGGTGTGGGGAGAATGACTGGCGGTTTTCCTGAAATGTACGCGGTCCCTGTTCAACTGTTGTTGCAGTTGAAATTAACATTTCAACGCTCCCCTTTAATTTCAACTGTTGGGTTATCAATGATACCCAAGAACTTCCTCAAAAATTCAAATTTTTTTTGTCCCAATGGTTTGGTAGGAATGTCTGTAACCTACTCCTGAAACATGATCTTCATCAAATAATGATTGTTAATATAGTTCAGCAAGGATTTCATAAGGACCCGTTCACTAATAGCTTCAGCAATAGTGATCAAGAATTACGGGCTCCCCCTAACTATATGCATCATCTCCTTTTGGCAGAGTCTTCTCAAAAAAAGCTTAGATTGGCTGGAGAGTTCAAGGGACTTTCGGACTGTATTTCCTTCCTTCTCCATACTTGTGTAACTTTCTTCGTTTGCATCGTTCTAGCTTGTATAAGAGCCCATGTTAAGTTACAATCATGTGCCATATGACCAATGTTATGACACTTGAAGCATTCTACATTGTTCATGAATAAGATTTCATGATTTCATCCTGTAAAATTGTTTCTTGGAGGTTGTCGGAGACTATAACATCTATCTCTATAAGATGCTTTACAGTCTTTTGCCATATGACCAAAGTTTGAACAAGAATAACAATAACCAAAAAAAGAACTTTGGTACCTGGGAGATGGAGGTTTCCTTGATGTACTTCTGAAGCCTTTCTGCCTTGAGATCCTTTGATGATAACCATTGCCTATTGCCTCTTTGACATCATCAACATTTCTTTTTGAAGCTGGTTTTCTACTTGGAGCAAGATTTCTTCTTGGAATAGGATTTCTTCTATTGTAGCCTTGATTTTTCTCCTTGCCTTTGCTGGAACTGGGAGCATCACCATTTCTTTCCGGCTTCTTCACATCTCTTTTGCTTAAAGCATTTTCATTCTTGTTTGAGGGTTCACTTTCATACCCAAGTCCTGATTTATCAAATGGACATCTATGATAGCTGAGCATGTCATCGAAGGCTTGAGAGCTCTTCAAGATTTTGTTCATCCCTTCAACCTTTTTTCTGAGGAGGACAATCTCTTCTTCCAATCTTTCACACTCATTATTCTTCTTTGCAATTTGTTCCTCAGTTTCTTCCTTTCTACGAGTAGCTTCAACTGCTACTATTTTAAGGGAGATTATATCTAACTTCATTTTGAAGATTTCTTCATTCTTTGCTTGACTGCTCTCGACTTTCTTCTCAGCTCCTTGTGCTTGTTTCCTAGATTCTTGTAATTGAGACTTAAGGGAGGAAACCTCTACCTTGTACTCACCAATCTCTTCTTCAAGTTTGTTCACGCTCTTGTGTCTTTGTTCAAGTTGACTTGACAAGGCATTTTCCTGCTTCTTTTCTTTATTCAATTGATTTGTCATGGATATGACTTATTCATGATGCTTCCTTTTTCTTTGATGAAATTCCTTCTTAAGTTTGGCAAGCTCTTCATCCCTTTCTTGTACTTGAAGATTAATGTGGTCAACTTTCTTCCTTGTTTGATCTTGGTTACCAACTGGAGCTATCTTCTTAAGTGCCTCATTTTCCTTTTTCAAATTGTTAATCTCTTCCATGGCAGTCATAAGTTGAGCGAGGAGTTCTTCTACAAAGTCATTTTCATTATTTTCATCTTCTAGGTCTGCTTCAGCCTTGATGTCATCATTCTCATTTTCAGCTTCTATGATGGGTTCAGGATCTCCTTTTGAGTGAAGGTCATGAAGTTTGTCCCATATATCCTTTGCTGATGAATATTTTCCTAGATTCTTCTTTACAAAATTAGGTAACCCATTCAAGATTGTTTCTGCTGCTTTTGCATTATAATCCTTGGATTCTCTATCCATCCTGCTATCATCAATCACTGATTCCAAAATTTCAATCCATTGAGACTGTAAGAAAGTCCTCATTCTTGCTTCCCATATATTAAAGTTCCCATTGAGCCTTGGAGCCTCATCAAATTGATTGTCTTCTATTTTAGTAGTAGAGGGAGAGATGTCCTTAGGAGGATTGGAGACTTTCTTCCTTGACCTCGCCATTTGTGTTCTAAATGTCGACCTTCAAGCTATTAAGCTTTGAATGAAGGAACCGGGCTCCAGCCATTCTTGCACTCTTAACTATGCTTCAAAATACTTTACTGTGTATTAAAATAACTAACTGTCCTCAACAGTAACACACAAACTAACTTGAGAAATACCTTGGATTTTTTCTTGACTGATTCTTCACTCTACTGGAGAAGCTGCTGCAGTAAGAAATCCTTCCTTCATCTTCTTTGACACCTTCAAAGAGCCTGGACAAGCTCTGATACCATGTTGGGAATTTTTGATAATTCCATAACAAAAAGAACAGAGAATGATGCTCTGTTTTGCCACATGATCAAAAACTGAATAGAACAATGCTCTGTTTTAACACAGTGGAAATAAAAATCGTTTATGGAATACGGTGTTTTAGCAACAGAGTTTCGTCAACTCAGTTTCAGCAACGGTGTTTTAGTAACACTCTGTTTTTGACGCCGAGAAACTATTTTCTGAATACAGTGTTTCAGTAACGCTCAACAAAAAAAAAAACTTGTATTAATTAACAAGACTGCTGTTACAAAATTCTTCCTCTCATGGAGGGATTACAATAGGAATGCTTCAGATGCTGTTCCAAGGATTTCACTCTGTCTATGCTTGCAAATTGACACTGCTGTGTTTGCACTTCTGTGCATTACAAACTCTGTCTTCTCCTGAAAAACATTACACTGCTGTGTGTAAAACTTTCAATACATGTGCGCTACTGTGTCTCACATCACCTCTCTATCACTGCACTGCTGTGCATAAAACAACTTCTTACATTACTCTCACGCTACTGCGCATTACATTTCATGTTCTCTCAACAAAAAAAAATTACCCTCGCACTGTTGCGCATTCCTTTCACATTCAACAACAAAAACAAACTTCACGCTGCTGCGTGCTTTCCTTACATATGCAATTCTACGCTGCTGCGTATTCTTTGCATTACATCCACACTGCTGTGTGTATTACATTCAACCTGCTGGAAGAATTCTCCTTACATTCGCTGTGGCGAGTTTCTCTTTTCATTACATATTCAATGAACACAAAAACATTACATATAAAAAAAACTTACATACGTTTACTTGTGCCCATACTCCCGTAAAATAAAACTTCAGCTACATTTACTGACCCCAGTATATTTCACTTAATTTCTTTAATTACTTCACCATGGCGGTAAATTAATTCAATCACCGTTGTATACGGTTTTGTTAGTCATATGGAGGTCAAAAAAAAATTCCATTTCACTTCACGCAATGTGGTGTAGACCTGTACAACAACTTTGGTTTCAATCAGACAGTTGTGAAACCATATCGCGCAGACCTTCTTGCCGATCACTATGCTCCCGTGAAAACTACTTTGACAAAAACACTCAGCCAAGTGTCTGCTACTTGGTGTGATCGCTACCATTTGAAAAATACCACTGCTCGGTAAAACGCGGTGCGGGGAAAATGACTGGCGGTTTTCCTGAAATGTACGCGGTCCCTGTTCAACTATTGCTGCAGTTGAAATTACCATTTCAACAGTTGAGGTGTTCTACATATAGGGAATGCAGACTATGTGTCAATTTTGGTAAGAGAACTATTGTAATTAAAAATATTCAATGACACAAAATACATTTTTATATATCCATAATATCAACTTTATTTACATTGTTGATGCAAGGATGGTTTCATGGCTAGCTGGTATGGCTAGGCTTGCTAGTGCTTCATGATCAACTACATAAATTGGTACTGAACCCCTAGTTTTTTCCACATATGGTGCTAGTTTAGTTTTTTCACATATGATGCTAGTTGTGTTGTTTTAGGTTGTTTAGAGGGCACGTTCATTAGCCCAGTTGAGACTTGATGCAGATCATATTTTTGGGGAGTGAAACCCCCTTTGTTTATTCAGAGAAACTGAAACTTCATTTGTGTACAATTGGTACAACGAGGAATCGTGAGCTCTAGACTTTGAGCCTCTCTCACCTCAATTTTATTGCTCAGATGTTTCCAATTTTGAGCTCGACAGTTCGTGCCTCTCTGACATAAATTTTATTGCTCATATTTAAATTTTAGTACGTTCAGAGATCTGTTATTTATTTTACTATTTTAGATATTCTCAATTTTTTATTCCTTACTAAGATATGCTCAAGTTTTGATTCCTTACTAATTAGTTTTTTTATTTATATTATCTTTTTTCAAAAAAAAAACAGACACAAGAGATTGTTGGTTGAATACCCTGAATAAAAACAGAGACATGAGATTGTTGGTTGAATACCAGGAATAAAAACAGAGACAAAAGATTGTTGGTTGAATACCCAGAACCATGATGTCTTTCTTCAGCAACCCCGGACACCGGACAGTTGGTCGAGGCAAAAGAATCCCCTACACAGCCTGCAAAAAATAAACATTAAATTTAGTGGCCAGAGACATATTTTAGGTAGAAACAAAAAATTGAAAATGCATGCCTACTTGGAAACCTATATACAGAAAAAGGAAATAGGCCACATCCAGGAAATTACAAGCTTCCATCCACCATCGCTATCGACACTCTAGTTTTCTGAAGCAACATCTTTGCAATGATCGTCGGGTTGTTCTTTGTGTCAAAACTCGACCGGGTCTTTCCATTTCTCTGCATGAAATTGAAATGTGTCTTTCGTTGCATGAAATTGAAATGTGTCTTTAGTTTAAGGGAATGGGGTGTTTTCATGCCGACACGTAGTCACTTACCTTTTTTTCTCCGTCACGCATTGTAGTTGAACTGAATTTTCTTTTGATCTATTTCTCATTCGACCGGTTTCCTGCTCTCATTTACTGTATCCTTCTCAACTTTCTTCTTTGAGGAACCTAATACTTTTGTGTCTATCTATATGAAAACTTGATAATTTAATGGAAGATTTTTTATCATACCACATTTTCATTGTCATGGAATTCGCGTAATTTGTCATTGAGTCTTTGATTGTCATGGAATTTGCGTCATTTGTCATTGAGTCTTTGGAATCCGACTTAGAGAAACTACCTTATACTTAAAATCTTTTGTTTCATCTTTACTTCAACTAATAAATTGTCATTTTATATTTACGCCGTAAGGCGTTCCATTTGAAATGAACTTACCTCTGCGCTTAGCTGTCTCACTATGCACCATTAGATCAAGTGTTAGATGATTGAAGTGTTCCCTTCCGTTGATCCCTTCAAGTGAACTGATTTACTCCGCTCAATCCTTGATTTAATCTCATCAACCAACTTTTTCATTAATTTTTCAGTTGGACCGTTGCGTCCCACCCGCTAAACTAACTGTCTGCAGAGTCTTGCTGGTTAACTTTTCAGTTGGACCGGTTAGCACCTAAATCTGCCTTAGGCTGAAGGAAGGCAAAAATTAGGGTAACCACAAACCATGCTTAGTCTTGTAGCTAGCCCTACGAGAGCAGGAGAGGGCTCTCTCCGAGTCACACTCAGCGAATGGATATGCAAAATGATCTGAGATGACTTGCAATGCAATATTTACCTTAGGCTAGTAAGTGAAAAAGGATTTTGGAAAATATTTTTTGAAAGCGGCCAAGCTTCTGGGATGTATATGGGACAGGCACTTAGCAAAGAACAAAGAATTGAGAATGAAGGCACAGATTATTCCGTGAGGCAAGGTAGGCGGGAAGCGCAACAATTTCAACTTAAGGTGACGCAGAATGGAAAGATTGCTGAAGATAGTGAAAAGCATGGTCGCATGAACCTTTTTCAACAGACGAATAACACTGCACATGAAATTTTCCCACAGGTAGAGCAATATAAATTGAATTCTACCTAATCTCACTTAGAAAATTTCATTGAAATGAAACATGAAATGAATTATGAAACATAACAAGATACATATGGAACATAAGAACACATTTTCCACACTCACAACCATAAGAATCTCATGAAATAGAGCCGCTTCCTTTCATTAACTCTCTGTCAAAAATACACAGTGTAGAAATAGAGTTTCTTTCCCACAGTCTCCCAGAAGTTACAAGCCAGCCAACCCTTTGCAAATAACTTGGATACAATATATAGAAAGTGTAGAGAAGATATGGAACGCCCAGGTGATTTCGAAAAGGAGATGAAGAGCCAACCATCAGCTACAGGTGCAACGCTCTCAAGCATGACATTTGGCTGGGGTGACCCTTTGCATTCTTTTGCCACTTGGATAGATGCCCACCTGGAGAGAAAACTTTTTAAAAGCCACCTTCGGTGCCAAAAAATAAAAGAGTAAATGACCGAGCCCACTTGGAGAAGTCGTGACCCGAAATTTTGCAAAACGGGAGCAATTTGGCAGTTTTTTCCCCTGTGCGCCGTGCCAAATTCCCTGTGTGTCGCGCCACTTTGGAGCCTGTTTTTGGGAACTTGCAGGTGTCCAAAATGTGCCCAAGTGGGCTTTTTGGAAAGCCTGTCCTATCTACTTTCCAACCCAACTAGAATTTCTGAATTTGAAGCTTATTGTCCCCTCCAAAGCTTCATTCTCCCAAGACTTCTTTTTGTGTGTCCAAAAAGTGGCTGAGAGGCCATTTTTGGGTGTTTTTGACCTTTAGGAAACCCAAAACTTGTCAAAATTTCTTTCTGGACACCAGTAGACATATTTTTCGATGATAAAGCCAAATCTGCAAGAAGTTTCTCCATTGGAGCTCTAGAATTTTAGCATCGTGCCAGTGGCACGACACGAAGGGAGAAATTTCCTTTTCTGTGCCCAAAAATTTTGCTTGTGACCAAAATTTTCCCAAATTTTTTGAAATTTGGGCTGGAGGTTCCCTATGAAGCTCTTTGCTGTGCCAAGGAATCCTTAGCCAAGATTCAAAGCCAATCTTTCTCCTTTGCCTCCTTTGCCTCTTTCGCCTCTTTTCTCGCTTTGCTCAATTTTGCCTTTAGGCTCTTGATTCTTGCTATGGCACTTACGTTTCGTGCCTAGTAGTGAAATGCCATATGCCTTAGCAGTGCAAGGTATTTTCTTTCTTTGTCTAGCAGCCTCTCCAAGTGCATATTGGCTCTCTCAAGGTAGCCCTCCTGGATTTCATTTACCTCTTGCTCCAAGGAAGTGAGCTCAATCCTTATCCTTTGAGCAGCTTGGCGATGCTCACGAATGTCTCGCAGCTCCGTGAGGGTGTTTGGCTTGTCCCTGAGCTGTCTGCCACTCCAGTGATGTCTCCTATGGGCCCTATCTCTTGAAGATGTGTCACTGTGTGTCTCCCCCTCATAATCTGATGAAACTCCTGATGCCATTAATGCTGCTTGTACCCTGGGTTTTATGCTGCCCTCTGAATCCAATGAAACTGATAGATGCTCTAAAAATCTATCACCAAGGGGACAATAAAATAGGGGAGTGTTAGGAGGGGAATGATGAAAAGGGGAATAGGGGTTTAAAGGAAGAATTTATTAGGGATTTGGGAGTGTTTGGGGTATGGTTTTGATGGGGTAGGGTTTGGGATATTTTGAGCTATGGGAATAAAGGGGACGAATGGATATGATTGCAATGTAGCTAGGGTAACTATTTGGGGAAACTGCTCCAGGGGAATTAGCTGATAGAGGTAGGATAGGAGCATCTTTAGCAATCATGTTATTGTAGCAAAACCCTAGCTTTTTGCCCTTTTTTGTGTCATTTTTGTGTTTGCTTAATAAAAATTTTTCCTTTGATTTCATGGTCACCAAAATCATTTTTTTCTTTAAGTTAAGGATCAATGGTGAAGGTATCTAGGGCCACCTTCGCAATTTTGAGAGCCATTTATAAAAATTTGGGCGATTCGGTGCTTTTTTAGGCTCACAGGCCTGTGCGCTGCGTGCTTTGCCCAGTGCGCTGCACGCCGGGTATGCGCCGCGACAGTGCAATATTAACACTGTGGTCGGGCTCCTAGTGTTTCGTGCGCTCTGAGTGCGCCGTGCCTCCTTGTGTGTGCACCGCACACTCAGAATTTCACTATTAATTGCTTGCAGGGATAGGGAAAGGGTTATGTGGTGGATTTAGGGTGGGTTTCTTAGGAAAAATGGTGAAGGGGAGATGAGAAAGATGATGGGTGAGGGGAAAAGGGGAGTGGAGTGAAACCTTGGTGCTATCATCTCATTTTTGCAACCCCAGCCATCGTCTTCTTGGTGATTTTCTTATGGTTGACCTTATGCTTTTGGGTGACATTTAAACATCTTATAAACACCATATCATTGACAAATTTGATGTACAAGAGGTGTCATAAAGCCCAAATCTTGATTTGATGGGCTTCACAAGAAATTTGAGGCAATTTGGCACAATTTCAGCCCCTTTTTTTCCCTGTGCGCCGCGCTCTCTGTGTGCGCCACGCCAGTGTAAAATTTACACTGGAAAATCTCTCCGAGTGTGTCGCGCTCCCTCTGTGCGTCGCGCTCTTTTCCAGGTGACTTTGGGAGGCCTTCCCGGTGTCCAAATTGGGCATAGGATAGCTCGTTGGAAATTTCTTTGAGTCTAGTTTCCAACCCAACTGAAAGTTTTCAATTTGGAGTTCATTTGCCATGTCCAAAATCAAAGCTCCCAAGACTGGTCAAAATATGCCAAATGAGGCTGCCTAAAGGAAGAGTGTTGTTACAGTCAACTTTTGGCTTTCCTCAACTCCAAATTGAGCTCATGATAGCTCATGGGAAAGATATTTGTGTCTAGTTATCATTTGACTCATCAAGCAAGTCATTTGGCCAACTGAGCTAGGATAAAACTTGATTTTTCCAAGGTCACTCATAAGTGCATCAATTCTCCTGAGGCAATTGTATTTTTGATATTTCTCTAAAACCATGACACCTGTGTAAAAAGTGAAGGAATATTTTCTTCCTTGGCCTGTTGTGGACAAAAACCTCTCTCAGTTTTCATAAATTCATCTTTGATTGCTCAAAAACATCATTTGAGTGAAACCTACCCCGATGTGTGGAACAAGGGATTTGTCGAAATGAAGCGAAATGAAGGGGATAGGGAGCTTCTAAATTCTTCAGGAAATTTTGGGAAGTAGGGAGGGATGTTAGGAAGTAGGGGAAAGTGGAATATCTGAAATTGAGTGAGGGGAAGGGATCTGAAAAGGCAAAACACAAGTCCAACCTAGAAAATTGCCACGTTGTAGCAAGAAACTAGGGTTTGTGCGAAAATGAGGAATTTGGGGGATCTCAGTGATGGGAAGTGTTTGATAAGGTACTTTAAGGATAGGGGAAGGTGTATGAACATCCGGATACAAGTTTTGCCGATGATTTGGCTGTCCAAGAGAAATTGCCTTCAAAACCCTAGGAGAGGGAAATGACCTTACCTAGGCGCAACTGAAGCATGAACAAGGTGTAAAATGACCCAGTGGGACTTGACATGAATATGAAAACTCTTTGAATGATGGTACACTCAGCTGAACTGCGACATGGACCAACATTTCGACAACTTTGACAAGGGTAAAATCAAACCCTAGACCCAATGCCTAGTGACCAAATTTTGTTTGAAGACTCACTGAAATGACAAAATTTGACCTTGACACATTAAAATCACTTTGTAAGAGCTTGTTTGATCACTGGAGGAAGGATGTAAAGACTGACACTAACATTGGCTCCAATAGGGATGGCAGCTCCTTGGAGGTGCCAAGAACTACACATCTTTGGGTGAGCAAACAGTGCCTTCGTCCATTGGGCTATGGAGTCCATTATTCCGACAAACGAACATGACTCAATTTATTGACTCAAACTAACTCAATGCGAACTGAAATGACTAAAAAAATTGACTCTATGCAAAGGGAAATGACTCATGACTGACTTAACTAAAACAAGTATTTACAAAGCTTGTTCAATGGCAGCAGTCCATCAAGATTCGAGTGTTTCAAATCAAGATGACAACCACCTGCGTACTAATGCAATATGTACAATCATGTGTAATGTGTCTTCCAATGTAACCAATCAAGTATATGCCTCCTTGATTGATTCTCCTGATCAGATCTTCTGGTCAACAATAGATACTTGTAAATGGGCATCCAAAAAACTAATTGACCCTGATCTCCTTCATCACCGAATACTGCAATAATCACCTTCACGGCTCACTGCAGTAAATCTGCCATTGGATCGTGAAGAACATGAAGATTTTCTTCCTGCTGAAGAAACAAGGTGTCCTTTGCTTCAAATTCTGATCTTCCTTCATCATGTGCTTCAGTAAAACTATGCTCTTGGGCTTCAAAAAACTCTGAACAGGTAGATGAGCATATATCTTCTTGGAGAAACATTTCAACACATGAAACATATGAAGAGGAATCTGAATGGAAATGCTGAATGTTTTGATCTTCTGTGGTGTGAATGTATTGAATGAAGGTCTGATCTTGTTTTTCATACACTAACTAGATTACCTCCTCATGAAGGTTGTATTCTAATGAACTGAGAACATTTGGATCCAAAACTTTGTCTTCTTCATCCCAGATGATTTCAGCAGCAGAGTTCTCTTTCATAGGATTTTGTACTAGGCATTCTTGGTCATCACAGTCTAAATTTGGAACTGAAATAGCTATCCTGACATTATCACATTCTGAAATTAGAACTGAACTTGCATTCCGTCTTCTTCTATTGACAGATCTGAACCGACACTTTTTCTTTCATCAACTTCAGCCATATGGAACTCTTCAACCTGCTGATCTATTTCATATAATTCATGTTGATTGTCAATATGCAGAATTCTTTCATCTTCCACTGTACTACAATCTTGATCATGCTGCAAATTTTCATGATCGCCTTTATGCTACTAAAAGGGATTTTCGTACAGGGCTTCCATGATCTCATCATCCATGAAATTATCATCTTCATAATATTTTTCAAGGCTTTCAATAAAAGTAGAAGCATGTTTGCAATAGTCATGAACTAGATTTAATGATGGATAAGATTCTTTATACTTAAAGAATATTGAATGAAAATCCTTTAGACAATAAATGGAAGCAAGTGGCAAACTTTCATACCAAGATCGGGCTTCGTCTTCCATAGTAGCCATAAACATTTTCATCAAACAGTCTTCAGGAAAATCAATATTTAATTTATGCACGTGAATGTGCAATTTCACCAGATGAAGAGCAGCATCATTACCTTCCACATTTCTGAACATAGGTAAATTCTTTGAGCAATCTACCTTGGGTATTTTATTTGGAAAACCTGGGATGTGATCTCGGTTCATGGGAGCGTATCTTATTGCAATCGGATCCATCTTAAGAAATCTCAAAGGTACAGATCCCTCTGCAGTGGAGTCACCATGAAGGACTGATTGCATGGATTCTTCAGTGAATGGAGTCGCCGGGTGAATGATTTCAGCCGTCTTCTTATGTCTGATTGTTGTTCACCATCAACCATCAGATCTGAACTTGATAGATGTACTGTGGCAAAACAATCTTTAAGCAAACCATTTTCCTCCCAAGTATGGTCATCACTATGTTAGCACCTAAATCTGCCTTAGGTGGAAGGAAGGCAAAAATTAGGGGAACCACAAACCACGCTCAGTATCGTAGCTAGCCCTACAAGAGCAGGAGAGGGCTCTCTCCGAGTCACACTCAGCGAATGGATATGCAAAATGATCTGAGATGACTTGTAATGCAATATTTACCTTAGGCTAGTAAGTGAAAAAGGGTTTTGGAAAAGATTTTTTGAAAGTGGCCAAGCTTCTGGGATGTATATGGGAATGGCGCTTAGCAAAGAACAGAGAATTGAGAATGAAGGCAGAGATTATTCCGTGAGGCAAGGTAGGTGGGAAGCATAGCAATTTCAACTTAAGGTGATGTGGAATGGAAAGATTGCCGAAGATAGTGAAAAGGGCATGGTCGCATGAATCCTTTTCAACAGAAGAATAACACTGCACATGAAATTTTCCCACAGGTAGAGCAATATAAATTGAATTCTACCTATTCTCACTTAGAAAATTTCACTGAAATGAAACATGAAATGAATTATAAAACATAACAAGATACATATGGAACACAAGAACACATTTTCCACACTCAAAACCACAAGAATCTCATGAAACAGAGCCGCTGCCTTTCATTAACTCTCTATCAAAAATACACAGTGCAGAAACAGAGTTTCTTTCCCACAGTCTCCCAGAAGTTACAAGCCAGCCAACCCTTTACAAATAACTTGGATACAATATATAGAAAGTGTAGAGAAGATATGGAACGCCCAGGGGTTTGGAAGTTACTCAAATCATTTCGAAAAGGATATGGAGAGCCAACCATCAGCTACAGGTGCAGTACTCTCAAGCATGACATTTGGCTGGGGGTGACCCTTTGCATTCTTTTGCCACTTGGATAGATGCGCACCTGGAGAGAAAACTCTTTAAAAACCGCCTTTGGTGCAAAAAAACCGAAGAGTAAATGACCGGGCCCACTTGGAGAAGTCGTGACCCGAAATTTCGCGAAACAGGAGCAATTTGGCAGTTTTTTCCCCTGTGCGCTGCACCAAAGTCCCTGTGCGTCACGCCACTTTGGAGCCTGTTTTGGGGCACTACAGGTGTCGAAAATGTGACAAAGTGGGCTTGTTGGAAAGCATGTCCTGTCTACTTTCCAACCCAACTGAATTTCTAAATTTGAAGCTCATTTGCCCCTCCAAAACTTCATTCTCCCAAGACTGCTTTCTATGTGTCCAAAACGTCCCAGAGAGGTCATTTTTGGGTGTTGTTTTACCTTTATGAGACCCAAAACTTGTCAAAATTTCTTGCCTGGGCACCAGTCAATGTATTTTTTGATTTTGAATCCAAATATGCAAGCGGTTTCTCCATTGGATCTCTAGAATTTTAGAGTCGCGCCAGTGGCACGGCGCACAGGGAGAAATTTCCTGTTTTGTGCCCAAAAATTTTGCCTGTGACCAAAATTTGCCCAAATTTTTTGAAATTTGGGCTCGAGGTTCCCTATGAAGTGCTTTGTTGTGCCAAGGAAGCCTCAGCCAGGATTCAAATTTGATATTGCTCCTTTGCCTCCTTTGCCTCTTTCGCCTCTTTTCTCGCTTTGCTCAATTTTGCCTTTAGGCTCCTGATTCTTGCTTTGGCACTTATGTTTCGTGCCTGGTAGTGAAATTCCATATGCCTCAGCAGCGCAAGGTCTTTGTCTACTTTGTCTAGCAGCCTCTCCAAGTGCATATTGGCTCTCTCAAGGTTGGCCTCCCAATTTTCATTTACCTCTTGCTCCAAGGAAGTGAGCTCAATCCTTGCCCTTTGAGCAGCTTGGTGATGCTCACGAATGTCTCGCAGCTCCGTGAGGGTGTTTGGCTCGTTTCTGAGCTGTCTGCCACTCCGGTGATGTCTCCTATGGGTCCTCTCTCCTGAAGGTGTGTCACTGTGTGTCTCCCCCTCATAATCTGATGAAACTCCTCATGCCATTAATGTTGCTTGTACCCTGGGTTTTATGCTGCCCTCTGAATCCAATGAAACTGATAGATGCTCTGAAAATCTGTCACCAAGGGGACAATAAAATAGGGGATTTTTAGGAGGGGAATGATGAAAAGGGGAGTAGGGGTTTAAAGGAGGAATTTATCAGGGATTTGGGAGTGTTTGGAGTATGGTTTTGATTGGGTAGGGTTTGGGATATTTTGAGCTATGGGAATAAAGGGGACGAATGGATATGATTGCAATGTAACTAGGGTAACTATTTGGGGAAACTGCTCCAGGGGAATTAGCTGATAATGGTAGGATAGGAGCATGTTTAGAAATCATGTTACTGTAGCAAAACCCTAGATTTTTGCCCCTTTTTGTGTCATTTTTGTGTTTCCTTAATAAAAATTTTTCCTTTGATTTCATGGTCACCAAAATCATCTTTTTCTTTAAGTTAAGGATCAATGGTGAAGGTATCTAGGGCCACCTTTGCAATTTTGAGAGCCATTTATAAAAATTTTGGCGATTCGGTGCTTTTTTAGGCTCACAGGCCTGTGCGTGCGCGCTTTGCCCAGTGCGTCGCGTGCCGGGTATGCGTCGCGCCAGTGCAATATTAACACTGTGGCCGGGCTCCCAGTGCGCTGCACGCTCTGAGTGCGCTGCACGCTCTGAGTGTGCCACGTACTCTGAGTGTGCCGCACGCTCTAAGTGCGCCGCGCGCTTTGAGTGTGCCGTGCCTCCTTGTGTGTGCGCCACGTGCTTAGAATTTCACCATGAATTGCTTGCAGGGATAGGGAAAGGGTTATGTGGTGGATTTAGGGTGGGTTTCTTAGGAAAAATGGTGAATGGGAGATGAGAAAGATGATGGGTGAGGGAAAAGGGGGTGGAGTGAAACCTTGGTGCTATCATCTCATTTTTGCAACCCCAGCCATCGTCTCCTTGGTGATTTTCTTATGGTTGACATTATGCTTTTCGGTGACATTTAAACATCTTATAAATACCATATCATTGACAAATTTGATGTAAAAGAGGTGTCATAAAGCCTACCTCTTGATTTGATGGGCTTCACAAGAAATTTGAGGCAATTTGGCACAATTTCAACCCCTTTTTCCCTGTGTGCCACGCCAGTGTAAAATTTACACTGGAAAATCTCTCTGAGTGCGCCGCGCTCCCTTTGTGCGTCGTGCTCTTTTCCAGGTGACTTTTGGAGGTCTTCCCGGTGTCCAAATTGGGCTTAGGATAGCTCGTTGGAAAGGTCGTTGAGTCTACATTCCAACATAACTGAAATGTTTCAATTTTGAGTTCAATTGCCCTATCCAAAATGAAATCTCCCAAGACTATTCAAAATGTGCCAAATGAGGCTGCCTAAAGGCAGAGTACTGTTACAGTAAACTTTTGAATGCTTTATTCAACTCAAAATTGAGCTCATGATAGCTCATTGGAAATATATTTGTGTCTAGTGTCAGTTGACTCATCAAGAAGTCATTTGGCCAACTGAGCTAGGATAAAACTTGATTTTCCCAAGGTCACTTCAAAAGGTCAAGTCAATCTCCCGAGGCAATTGTATTTTTGACATTTCTCTAAAACCATGACACTTGTGTAAAACATGAAGGAGGTTTTTCTTCCTTGTCCAGTTGTGGACAAAAACCTCTCTGAATGATGGTACACTCAGCTAAACTGCTACATGGACCGACATTTGGAAAACTTTGACAAGGGTAAAATCAAACCCTAGACCCAATGCCTAGTGACCAAATTTTGCTTGAAGACTCACTGAAATGACAAAATTTGACCTTGACATATTAAAATCACTTTGTAAGAGCATGTTTGATCGCTGGAGGAAGGCTGTAAAGACTGACACTAACAGGACCATTGCATCCCACCCGCTGAACTAACTATAAGTATCATATTTTTCTCCGATCTCACATGTACTTTAAGGATGCCAGTGACAAAAAGCGGGATCATGCAGAAAATATCATTAAATATCAAGTTCCTGAGACTTGAGACTTTTAATTTAGTCTGTTGTTTCAAGCCTTAAACATTAGTCATGCTAGTTATAACTGTTATTTTAAACTCTACCCTGTATTGGTCCTTTCTTTGAGCAGAACATCAGAGGTGGGAAAGTTAAACTACAATCCATTTTATTGCCTACTATCATGGAGTTTGACAATGCTGAGAAGGGTGATGCCCTTTATGGTGAGTCCAATCCATAGACTTGTATATTTTCGTGCATGTGTCATGTCATTTTTTGGTAGAATGTAGGCTGACGTTTTTTTGGGTCGGTTCTCAATATACCGGTTATAGCCATGGAGCTGGCCTTGTCTTTGGAGAAACTAACAAACCAAAAGCTTTTGAACTTGCATGCTGTAAGTATCAACTGAATTCTTTACCGTTGATTCGATATATCATGTTACTTTTAAATATTTTTAATTATGTTGCATTAAGAAATAATTTTGAGAGGTCATGGATTTAATGGGAGCAGGTAGCCCAAGAGGCTAACGATGGTCAGATGACGGATTTCATCGAGGGCAATTTTCTCACCGAACAAATCACATGCTCTGCAATTCCTCCCTTTACAAGTAGGAGAGAAGTATAAACAATGATCTAATGTTATGTTTTCCTCTGCAATTTTGCAGGTTGAAGCTATCAAGAAAGTATCATAATATGTGTCTTCAGTTGAGAAGGATAGGGAAAGGCCACGGTATGATGATGATATGTTAATTTTGATAATATTTGAGGAGAGATTTTTTTTTCATATTGACAATGAAAGTGAAGAAATTATATGCAGGATTAGTGATTTGATCATGGCTCATTACTAAAAGCTGGACTTGTAATTGATTTGATTATGTCCTTTCTTTTTTGGCAGCTGTATGGCATTTTGATCAGATTCTCCTCAACGAAGATAATGTGGCTGATGCAGGAGCTCTTGCTGTTGCCTGACCTGACTGAGAATTAGATTTTGAACCCTATCTTGATAACTGGAATAACCTCGAGTCTTTTGAGATAAATTTTAGGTAGTACATGATCGCAATATATATAGATATATGTATATATCTATCTTAATATGAATTTCAATGTTATGATTTATATTTCTGTCGCAATGCCAATGGACACATCAAAATGTTTCTCAATTATCCCTCACTGGAATGCTTTGGGATATACTTGCATCCATTTAGGTTTTTCAATACACAAATAATTTGGCTGATATGATTGATGGTGGGATTTGTTTATGATCTATATTAATAAGCATTCCTAAGATTCTTTTTTATGATTGATGTTGGCTGCCCCTAAGATTTTGTGTTATGATTGATGTTGGTGTTCTGCTTCTTATCCCTAATATGAGTCTATCTCATTTCATGGTGTTAGCACTTGGCTCTCAACAATTTTAGGGACTTTACTGCTGTTTCAATTTCAAGGTGTGTGGTTGGTTTGTTAGATACAATTGTTCTATGTCATTTCATAGTGTAATGACCTGGTTGCAAGTATTTTTTGGGAGTTTTCATCTGTTTGGGAGTTTGCATCTGTTTCAATTTCAATGGGGTGCCAAAGCCTTCAAACTCCTATAATTGAAAACATAAATCGAAGTACAATAAGATTAGAATGCTTCTAAATGATGTTTATCAGGGTCATCTATTTCAAAATCTTTATTCTTGGGATATCATGTTAGTT
The DNA here is from genome assembly GCA_031772625.1 of Pinus tabuliformis. Taxonomy (NCBI): domain Eukaryota; kingdom Viridiplantae; phylum Streptophyta; class Pinopsida; order Pinales; family Pinaceae; genus Pinus; species Pinus tabuliformis. The sequence continues at coordinate 2,030,780,917 of CM062817.1, read as the reverse complement.
GGATGCGTTGTGATTTTTAGGGAGCATCTTCGTGTGGATTAGCCTATTATTTTCATCACAAATTTTGTTCTTAAATATATTCTTGAAAGTGTAAATGGATTTCAGCCTGGAAATTTTCTTCTAAATGATGTGTGTATCAGGGTCATCTATTTCAAAATCTTTATTCTTGGGATATCATGTTAGTTTGATGGGTTGGGACTTCTAGGGAGCATCTTCATGTGAATTAGCCTATTTTTTTCATCATAAATTTTCTTTTTAAATATATTTTTGGAAGTGTAAATGGATTTTAATCTAGTAAATTATACAGAGTAGGAAAATTGCTGACGTTATATTGATAACCACAACAAATCAAAATAATATCTAAGAGAAATGTTATCACAAAAAATAAAATCCAGCTATGTGTGGGCGCGGACATATTTATAAATCTCCAAATTTATATCTCAAGTCTTTTGAAATAAATTTTAGGGAGTACATGATCGCAATATATATAGATATATGTATATATATATATATATATATATATATATAATATATATATATCTTAATATGAATTTCAATGTTATGATTTATATTTCTGTCACAATGCCAATGGACACATCATCAAACTGTTTCTCAATTATCCCTCACTGGAATGCTTTGGGATATACTTGCATCCATTTAGGTTTTTCAATACAAAAAAGAATTTGGCTGATATGATTGATGTTGGGATTTGTTTATGATCTATATTAATAATCATTCCTAAGATTCTTTTTTATGATTTATGTTGGCTGCCCCTAAGATTTTGTGTTATGATTGATGTTGGTGTTCACCTTCTTATCCCGAATATGAGGATGGTATATTAGAGAAGTTTCACCCATTTCTGTTGGGAATAATGCTTAATTAGTTATGTAAATTGCTGACAAAGTAGCCAGCAGATTTTGTGTTCTCTGCAAAATTAAAGCAGCAGATTGTTAGGGTGGTCACTGCTGGAAAGTGCTGGAAATTAGCTGTAATGTCAGTAGATTTGTTTCAGAGTTGATTTTAGTAATAGTTTTACTATTTAATAATGTAGTTAATAGTTGAATTAATATATGAGATTTGCAGCATTTTTTAGCTCACACAGTAACTGTGTTTCTTAATTGTTTTATTTTTTTTATATGTATTTTTCTTCATAGTACTGTTGGCTTCTCAATTGGCTTGAAATAATTCATTTCATATTCTACAAGTGGTATCAGAGCAGGTAAAATTATTTTGGGTTAAAGTTGTATTGTTGGAATTTCGCCAAAGTTAATCATGTCGAATTCTAACCAGATGCTAGTTCCAGAATTTGATGGCAACGATTATGATTATTGGTGCATTAAGATGCTAACCTTTTTTATTGGAAAATATTTGTGGGAGATTGTTGAATCAGGATATGAGGAGCCCGCTGATTGGAATTCTCTTACAACTAATGAAAGAACAGCAAGAAAGGAAGCAAGGAAGAAGAATGCTCAAGCTTTGTTTCACATTTAGATAGCTCTTGATAAGAGCTTATTTCCAAGAATATCAGGAGCAAAAACCGCCAAAGCTGCCTGGGAGACTCTACAAGAAGCTTACCAAGGTAGTGATTAAGTTAAGGTGGTCCAGCTTCAGACATTGAGGCGAGAGGTCGAGAATTTGAAGATGCAAGAAGCTGAAAGTATAAGTGACAATTGTGTGAGTGTCAAAGATATGGTCAATAAAATGGCTACACTTGGAGAAGTTGTAAGTAATGAAGTTTTAATTAAAAAAGTATTGAGATATTTAAACACA